>VWZW01001826.1:1528666-1624048 GCA_013397115.1 Edolisoma coerulescens
GGGGGCTCATTTCTGTTCTTCACAGGTCTGTGTATTTGGTTTCAGCTTTGCTGCTTCTAGGAGAGTTGGGCCTCTCCTAGCTCAGTGCTTAGAGATGTGAAAGAAACTTATTGATGCACTCTGGAGGTACATATACTGTTGAAAAACATGCCAGGTAAACCTGTGTTTTCCTGTAACTACATCTGAGTTTTTTACTGGTTTGCTTATAGAGATAAGTATAAATGGGATTTTTAAATGGATGGTGTCCAGTTTCTATCTCTGTGAAAACCCAAAGGAGTTGTATTGATTGTGTCTTCTCTGATAGGTTCTTCTCAAATATTTTTTTTAAAACCTACTAGTTGGAATGTCTCGTTTTAGAATGGCTTGAAGTGGGGGTCTCACCTGAATAACAGGTCCATAGCCTTTAACATTGCTCTTTCACAAGAAATAAGCAGTCTCTTTTTTTGTGTTGTTAATGGCTCCTTGGGCAGAGTTGCCAGGAGAGCAGAGGCTGTGTAGTCTGGATGTTTCTTTAACCTAATTTTTCCTTCCAGTATGTCTGTGTTGCAGAAGTACAGCAGTCCACAGATCTGCATAGATGTAATGTGTCAAGAGGGATCTACTGGACACTTCTTTTCTAGAAATTGCCCGAAGTTAAACCCTCTGCCAGTGAGGAATGTTCAGGAGTCTCATATCAACTCTTAACCTCCCTTACCTTGACCATTTTTTTCTGGAAGCTGAATAGAAAAGTAAAATGAAGATCTTGGACAGTGCTGTAACACCCATAAGCTGACAATTTCATGTTCATTGACTGGTGAGGAACGCATGACAAGGTAATGTTTTTGCTGTAAATAGTACTTACATCCAGCTTGCTGTCAGTGAAGAAAGGAGGGAGTGGGCAGGTGCAATATCTGTGAAGAAAGACACATGTAGTATTAAATGGAAGAATAAATAAAAATCTATACTAATGTGGTCACAAATGATTTTCACTGATGCTGCACAAACTAGCATGCATTCCACACCAAGTATGTCACTCAACCAGCTTATACAAGTTTGATTTTCCTGAGGGAAGGATGTCTGGACTTGTCCCATTCTGGTTTCCCTTAAACAGCCTGTTCACTCAAATCAAGTTGCTACAATGGCTTGTGCTGGTTTAGGGGGGAGCGGGGAAGTTGCATGCAAGCAACGTGATGATGTACAAGGTTGTTTTGCTTGTGAATTAAGTACAAGATTTGAATCCAGGGGTTTGGAGTAGAAAAGCTGCAATGCCAAACTCATCAGACCAGATGAGTGTATTGCTGCCTGCTGTTGCTTCAACAGACTTCATGCTTCAATCCACTCATCTGTGTCAGCTCATGGGAGAGTGGTTCAGCTGGAAATGTATAAACAGCAAAGCCCTCTTTTTCCAAGAGGGAAAAAACAAAGGAATCAAGTCACTTGAAGTCAGATATTTGACCATACATACCTTATCTCATACACTCTGTCTTCAAGAGCTGATACAAGTTTTTGTCCAGCTATTGCTTGACCACTAAATAAATTTCACAGTATTGCTAAAGGCAGTTAAATTGAGGTTTTCATGGTTTTTTGGATGGTTTGTTTTGTATTAAGTTGAGGGCAAATTAGATATAACCAGCTTGCAAGAGAGGTTCTCTTGGGGCAGTCTTAACAGAGTAACAGGGAAAGACAAGTTTTAAGTAACATTACATCAGCCTCTTCACTTATGCATGTTGTTTGTATCAGGCTATGAGCTCTTTACTCTTTGTGAGTGAAATCTCAAGGCTGGAAGCAGAGCCATAGTTCTGTAGTCTTGCTGACTGAAAGATGTGGTGGCTAGTAGTATTTGAAAGTGGGAGGCGAAGAGTGCCCTGATACCCTTGTACCTAATGTGGCAACAGTACTGTTGCCTTTATCCTTTAATGCAAGGTCACCTCTGAGATTTCTTAATTGGATGTACTCATACTTTCTGTAACAGTCTGCAGATAAAGTCCTTTTCTATTTGAAGAGATAAATGAAAATGCAGTTTGCTGGCATTTGTCATATATGGGCCTTCTACCTTTTCCTTTTTCTGCCATCAGTCTGTCTTAAAAGTTTTAAAAGGTGATGTCTCTTTCCTTCTTAGACTCTGAGTTCATGTTTGAAAAGTCCATTTGAAGAATTAATGAACCTTTTCAGTGATGTAATTGTGGTGCATGTCACTTGCCCAAGCCATTTGTGGTCTAAAGTGAAATTCTTTCTTTTATTCCTTCTCCTCAGCTGCCTTGTGAGCCTTTTTGTCATTTACATTGGTCATACTTGCATATTTCCCCAGGTGGGGAAGCTTTCCAAAGGCAATCTTGCAGAAAATCCTATCCTTTCTGTATCCTTGAGTCAAAAGGCATGAAATTCTGTANATTGTAATAAAAAATTTTGGGACTGCCTGCAGTACTCAAGTGTAATTCTGGGAGGAGCTGGCTTAATAAAGGGAATAGGTAAGAATAGAATTATGAGGTAAAAGGCTGAAGTCTGTTATGTGATGCTCCTTATTCTTATTTAAAACTTTTGTTTAACATGAAGCAAAGTAATTCATTGCACAGAAAAGGTTCTAAGTACATCACTCAGCTTCTCTGTACTGTCCTTTGCTGGTTTTTTAAGTGGTACAGAAGCATAACAGGTAGTTGAGGACTGGTGAAAGAGTTATGTGAATACATGTATGAAGTCATAAGAGGTTTCAGATGATTATTAAATTTGCTGCAGAGCTACAGCTGGGGATGTAATGCTAGATAGGGAGGTGAGTAAGGGGAAGTGCAAGAGTTAAGCAGGTCAGTCATCTTGCCACATCAGGGCTGTTAATCTCTTCCAAGATATTTCTTAATTTCAGTTCACTCAGAGACCACCAATTGTGATAGTTACTGTAACCACTCTTCTGAAATCCGTTTTTAGCCCGTCTTAACAATTGGTCAATCCAGACTGGTCACAGCTGAGTTACTGGAGAGAGTTGCCTTCTTCTCATGTGGTCTGGACTTTGTGTCTCATTTTTGTCACTGTTAACCAGTATAGCCTGATTTTTTTTTTTTCTCTTTCCCCATGCAGATGCCTTTTTGGACACTAATCTACACTTGTGCAACAGGAGCGTCATCACTCCATGCCTTGGAACATCTTAGGCGTAGGAGTCAGGGGCTTGAAAGGATTAGGCACTGGCAGTAGACTTTGGCAGTGCCTTGGACTAGGACATGCTAATCTGTAAGATGCATGCAAATAGAATAAACATGGAAGAGAAGTCCTAAAATGTTGAAGTCATTTCCATACAAAGGTATGTTTGTCTTTGGGTTGGAATCCTTTAAATGATGTGGTGTAGGGAGAGGGAAGGTCTGGCATGACCTGTTGCCAGTTCTCTTTTCTCATACCAGCAATATATCAGCATGACAAGGTCTAATGATGTGGATGAAGCATTTATTAAAACCAGTTTGCACCCCAAAGCAGTTGCAGATCACGGTCTCCAGGCTGGCTGGCTGACTTTGTTTATTGCACAGTTTCTTTAAATAAAGTAAACCCAGCACCTCTCACGTATTTAGACTGGGAGATTATCATCTCTAGTTTGGATTTGGTTTTGATGGCAATTGACACTTCATGATGTTTAGCTGTTGGCAACTTAAGCAATCGAATGTTGCTGTAATAAAGAATCACCCAAACAAAAGTCGCCCAATAAGGAAACAGTGCAGCTGGTTGAGAAATTGTGGAAGTGATAGTGTTTTGAAATGACTGTGAGGAAAAAAAAAGCCACCACCACAAAACCTAGTTCTTTTGGAGTATAGCCTGGAATGCATTCTGTGTGTTAGATTGCAGGAGATAATGCAGCATAAGTATGAAAAACAAGCATGTTACTTCAGTTACGTGTGTAAATATTGATGCTCAGTTTTAATCTGTAATGATCTAAAATAGTTTTGGTCTTAAAGGTAACATTGTTTTAACTGCGTAAGGGGTTAAGCATTGCATAGAGATGACCTACTTCCTCTTTAATTTTAGTTTTTTGTGTTGTGGTAGTGTTTCATAGGCCTAAACTTTATAAGATGTGCCATTTCATGGCTATGCTGAGCAAGTGTTGTGCTCTGCACAACTTCAGGTGTTGTATCTTGTATGAAAACTGAAATTAGGTAGCTGAGGGTAAATGAAGAAGGAAAAAACCGGCTATTTTGAAGTAGCTTTAAAAAAAAGATTTTGTTTTCTTCATCATAAGGTTTTTAGCAATTCCTTTTTGCATTTTAACTTGATTTGTAAAGCACGTAGAAAAGATTGTTGTTAATTTTTATACAAGGTTTGGTGTCTTTGACTCTTTGGAAATGTATTACTTACATTTGGTGAAGGACTCTAATTACTTTCTTAAATGGTTTTTGCCCTAACCAGCTGACAGTATTTCTGTTTTATTGTGGTCCTTGCAATCCAGTAGCTCATCACGGCACTGAGAATTGGTCTTTCCTAGGAGGATTATTGATGAGAGTCTGAACTGTGGTAAAGATGTCTCCAGGCTGACACTTGGTGTCCCACATTGATGTACAACTGGAATAGGTGAGGCAGGAAAGACGTGGTGCAACTACAGCTTGACTCCATTTTACAGAAGAAGCATCAGCACAGAGATGAAACAGCTTTGCCTCAGAGCTACCTCAGCTCAGTGCACCTCTGAAACAGAGCTGGAAACTGAACACTGACATTCAGAGACCTAAGTCTGTGGCTGAATTACAAGCCTGTCTTATGTCATGAGGATTTAGAAAAGAACTGTCATGGATAAAAGAGAGGAGAAGCACTGTGAAGCATTATACTCCTGCTTTGTGGTGATTTTTGCTCTATATGTTCTCTTCCTCATCCGTTTACTCTCACCACCTCCCAGATCATCACATCGATCCTTCTTGCTCCTACAGACCTTGTGGCTGAGGTTCCCTGGAAGTACCTGAGGAGCAATTGGGCTGTGTAAGCAGTAATGTTCTCCTCAGGCTTTTTGACAGCAGAACTTCAGAGTTAATACTATGGGGCTTCATTTGTTCAGTTAAAGTGTTATTTGATGCATGCTTGAAGTGCCAGCATCATGGTGTAGCATTTCTTCCCATGTGTGAGCAGTGGCATCACTGAAAAGTGACAGAGTACCCTGTGCTGTAGTCAGACCATGTTGTGAGTAACCTCCATGGGGTCAGAGCAAAATAAAACTCGTCATTGTTCTCTAAACAGCATTGGATGAGAGAAAGAGGAGGGGTCTGGTGTTTCTGTCTTATCTCATTCATTCCTGCCACAAAAACAGCATGTCCTCTGCTGGAGGAGGCAGTCACTGGGATGGATAGGAGCTGTGGGTTTCCTGGTCTGTAGTAGTTTCTTTTGGTAAATTCTCATAAATCAAGAAGCGTGTACCTCACACGCTGTGGCCAGGTTGCAGTCCAAACCCTTAGTGCTCAGTTTTCTATGGATTGATGTCACCTTTTGCTCCAGGCTCAAGTAAAGCAGTCTTTTGTTTTACCATATCAGGTTAATCTGGTTGCTGTTTTCCATCATACATGACCACATTTCTTGATGGGAGTAGGAGCTGTGAAGTGATCCTAAAACTGAGTATCATTTTCATACTTCTAAAATATGGCAGTTGTTACTAAATACTTCTTTTATACCCCTGAAGGGTGTTTGGTCTTTAGATCATGGAACAGGCCGATGGGGGGAATTTTCATCTGAAAGGTGCCGTGTAGAAGTTTAGCAGAAACATTTAATAAATGAGGTGATGGGAACATTAAATGTTAATTAATGGTGTAGGTTGCATTTTGAGGGCAGTATTGCATGGAGTGGCTACCTGCTGCATATCACCATCCAGTGTATGAGGAAGTGAATCATCTGGCTTACAAGTTTAATGCTTAAGAAACTCTTAAGTGTTAAAGACCTCAGGTAGTTCAGCTATGGTATAAATGTGATCTGCAGCAGTGATTGTGGACTGTGTAGAATTGCAATGGTTTCTACCCACTAGAAATGAATTTCCAGGAAAGCACATGACTTACTTGGTTCACTTTACTTTTGCTAATAGAAAGAAACTGAGAGCTTTCATCAGCAACAGCAAGTTTTGCATTGAGTGAGGATCCTTGTCTCATAGCAGATGTACTTATTTGCATGGGAGTGAGCTGATTTCCAATGATCAGCTCAGAATGGGTTCAGCTAATTCAGCTACTACATGCCATTTCCTGCTGAGAAGTATAGAGGGAGCTGAAATGATCTGCTATGCAAACACGGGGGAAGGACAACAGGTGTATGTGGAGAGCTTGGCCGAGTATGTTTAAGCATCTTGGTCTGGTGGGATAACTTCTGATAGAATGAGAAGTTGCTTCTTAAAGCTGTTTAATGAGAATTCACTATGAAATTTGACATTGTCTGAAAAAAAAAAAAAAACCCGCTTTCCCATGTCTTGGTCTTCAGGTGAGAAAATAATCTTCCTTATAACCAGCAAGACAGGATACCGGATGCTGGATTTTTATAAGGAGTGCGTGGTACTTTTGTATCACTTAAGAGTTGCCATTATCTATGCAGAAGATTATCAGTCATATCAGTTGCTGTGTTTCAGCTAAAGTGGACTTTGACAGTATTGTAAAAGGGGTAACTATTGTAAGTGGCGATGAGATCCAAAGTTTAACCCGAAAGGTTGAAGTGCCTTTTCAGAGTAATGTTCACCTAGGAGCAATTTAGTTTGCCTTTTTCTGTGTAACCAAGGCAGAGGCTTGGTTACATTGAAAGCCCAGCTTTCAAAACATACTACATCTGAATTTCACTGGTTGGAAACAAAAATAATTTGTGTGGTTCTTGTTCTTTTGGAGTGTGGAAGTTACGGCCTGCTTTTCCTCTAGGATGAGTCACTGAAACAGCCCTGCTCCCTTTTATGGTGGCATTCTGGCAGTCCCTTGTTGGAGAAGCCACGCAGGAAAGGAAATGCTCTAAGTGAGAGTGGTGTGGCCAGTACAGAGGTTTGTGCTTTGTGGCCAAGTGGACTTCCTGTTTTATGTTCACTGTAATCTTCCACCACTGTTTTCCGTTGCCAACACTAGATGTTTAGGGATCAGCATCAGGAATGTCTTAAACATTATCCAAATTTTAAGTAATTTCCAGTTCTTTGTCCGTGGTATGCCATGTGTGGTGTTTCAGTGGACATACCTTGAAGGACAGATGGGGTTTTTGAGCAGAATTTAGCTGTACTCTCCAGAAAAAAAAAAAAAAAAAAGTGGTGAATTTTTTCATGTAACAATAAAGGTGCAGATGTAGTTTGATGCTGTTCTTGTCAAAATAAAAGCAACAACCAGTGGGTCCTCAAAGACAGTTCTGACTCGTTAAGGCAATTAGCCTGGGGTGCTGCTGAACAGGAACTGATAAAAAACCAGATATCAGAGATTCATTTTACAAGATTGGCTTAAATTTTAATTGCACTGCTCCCTGGGTTGGTTAAGAAAATGGGTGTTTAGCAGAGTAAAGACTGATGGCTCTAGAGATAAAGTCCTGATGCAGCATCCTGCTCCCACTGGCAGTGCTTTCAGAAGACACGAGGTGGCAGTCAGGGAAGGTATGCACCCAGTGGAGGGTTAGCCACCAGTAATCAGGAAATAGGCATTTTGCAGAGGTTTTTGGCTTTTCTTTCAAATTGTCATTCTGTATGACTCAGTCTAGTTTGACACTTCCAGGAGACAGGCTGAGGCCACGCCAGTTGCAAGATGCCACCCGCTGCCACCCTGCTTGCTGTGCTGGTACATCAGCCCAAGAACAGACGTGAAATGTGGGCTGCAAACTTCACAGGGGTTGTGGTTTCTAGTGAGCCCTGAAATCTGGCAGGGTAGTGAAGTCTAGCACACATGTTACAGCCTGGCCATCCTTCTGGATACTCTCTAGCACCCTCCCTGTGCTGTTTCAAGGGCTGTTGCCCAGCTTGCTATTGTGCTCTCAAAGCTGCTGCACCACCTGACGATAGGTGATCATGGAGTTGATGGTTTGATTTTATTGGGCTGGAGGGCTAATGACTTTCTCACTTGAATATTTAAAGGCTGGAAAGCCTGCAAGGGGAGTTTTAATTCTGAAGGCTGCATGTGAACATGCCTGTGTTGCTAGGCTTGAAGAAATTCAGTCTCTTTAGTCAGAGGCTAAACCCAGAAAGGAAAGGCTGTGTAGCAGGAATACAAAACAATAATTCAGGGCAGAAGGAACTTGGGAAATTCTGTAGTCCAACCTCCTGCTCTAAGCAGGATCAGCTTTGAGATGGCATCTGGTTGCTCCGGTCTTTATCTGGTTTAGCCTTGAAAACCTTTTAGGACAGAGAGTGAAACATCTCTGGGCAATCTGTTCATTGATTTATTGGTTGTAATAAATTTGCCTTCTATTTGTTATTGTTGTTCATTTACTTTCCAGCCTTTAGACTCATCTTTCATGTTTCTGTTTTTACTGATAGAGACAAAAAGCTTATTTATGGCTTCTGAGCAAGTTCTAGGGAAGGAGTGGGGATTAACCTATGGATTTCAAGAGTTTCAAAGTGAAACAAAACAGCATTGCCATTGTGAAGCACCTGGCTTACATCATGTTCTTGTGGCAGATTTTTCCACTATGTGACAGTAATGGTGTAGGCATACAGCAGTAGTTTTTGTTTGTGGTGGAATATTGTATTAACCTGGCATGTGATGTGATATGTTTGTTAATACTGTCTCAGGCTGGTTTGTTGATGGGGAGCCTTGTTTCATTTTGGCTGCATCATAGTTGTGTCAGGCTTTTCCCTCTTTAACCTGCTCACTCTGTGTAAGTTACATTAAGGAAATAATAAATAAATGGCAATGGGCTTTCCCTAACTGAAATTAGCTGTTGACCTTAGAGTACCATAAACTACATCTGCAAAAAGCCCCTGCTGGTTTTCCAGGTGGGCTTGAGGAAGCCTCTGAGTGGCTTTTTGTGAGTTAATGTCCGGAGGAGGAGTGGTGGAGATGGTGTGAATGTTATGTGTTTTGCTACAGGAGCCGGTGATTGCTTGAATGAGTGGACTTCCTGATTCAGAGGTAAAGAATGAATGGTCTCTCCTCGTAGTTTCAAATTTATTATAAAAGGTACTTTAGCAGCTCGGTGGTGTCTGCAGCCCCACGCAAGTGCTGCCTAGAAAATTGTTTCCACTGCTTGAGAAAAAGTCCATCTGACGCACCAATGGGAAGCTGACACTTTCAGTTCATTAAAGCGAACATCTATGAGTGCATGTACTCAGCTGAGAATGTTTCAGCTTCTAAGAAGGGTCTGAAAAAGGCTTGAACTTCAAAAGCTTTATTGCCCGAAGGCACAGACTGTTACTGCTCAGCTCCTTCCTGCTGTAGCTCTGGGAAAAAGTGTGTAGTTGGTATTTGATTGTTGCAGCAGTCTTGCCTTAGTGCTTGACCTTGCTTTATTTAAAAATCATAATTAAAATGGTGGCTTTCTGTGTTTGCAAGGTAACCGTGAATTTGGAACATGTAAAAGAACTTGCCTGGCTGATAGTCCAGTGAAGGGACCTTTACAGGGACCTGATTATATACTGATGTTTTACTTACTTTCATAATATTTGTCTGGTTTGTTCTCTTCACAGAGCTAATATACTGTCTGTACTTTTTCTTCAAATTGGCTGTTACTATGCTCCACTGGAAGTTGCCCCTGTAGGGACTTTTCCCCTTCTATTTTGCTCTAATGTCTGCTTTGATGTGCTCTAAGCACTTGGGGACCTTTTAATATTAGAATATTATAGGATTAGATTTCAGCCACCAAATCTCTGATGTCAACCCCTCGGTAGTGGGGGAAGCAATGATGTCACCAGCTTTTCTGATCTGGTTTAGAGGGCAGCACTATGTTTGGCCCCATCTTGTTCTCACCTGAGATACTGGTGTCTGAAAACATAACTCTACAGATGTCAGCATCTGACAGAGTGGTGTATATGGATAAGAACTGTTAGTGAAATTAAAATCACCATTTTGGATGATTTGCTTTGTTATGTCTTCTGTCTTGAAATACAGCAGCTTTTTAGCTTTGGCATAGTTGTGGTTAAGATGACAGACTGACGTGATGCTTCTACCTTGTATTTTCTTTGGATAGCAAAAGAGTTAATGGTGATCCCTGGGAATTTTAATCATGACTAATTCAGGTTAGAAAGGACCTCCGCAGGTCATCTAGTCCAGCCTCTTGCTACCTTTTGAGATGCTTCCTTTGCTGAAGTGGCCCCTAATCCACTTTTTCTCTACTTTGGGAGAAATAGAGTTGTGCTCTCTGAGAGCACACTTTCCCAGCCAAGTAGATGTTTTATACCTTGGTGGGTTTTTTTGTCTTCTTTTCCCATGGATCAGTGTTTTCCTTGCTGCTGGAATTCTTCTTGTTGCATTCTGCACACCTTCCATGTTTCACTCCAAATAAGCTTTTATTTTTCTGCTTTCCTATGTGTTCAGGCATTGTCTCCATACTCCTTCTAAGTAGCCTGTCCCCACTTCCACCTCCTGTGCACTTCCTATTAGTGTTTGAGCTCAGCCAGGAATTCCCCCTTGGGCAGAGCTGGCCCCCTGCCACGTTTGCTTGACTTCCTGCACATCAGAATGCTCTGTTCTGCTTTAAGTGGTTGTTCTTGGAGATCAGCTGGCCTCCCAGGTCCCTTTGCCTTAGCTCCAGTGGGATCCTGCCTGCCAGTTCCCTGCACAAACGTAGATCTGCTGTTCCGAAGTGCAAGATCTCTATTCTGCTACCCACCTACCTCGCTTCTTTCAGGGTCTTTAAATCACTCTCAGGATTGCTGCGACCAAGGATATGATCAACTTTCACAGCTTCAACTAGTTCATCTTCATTAATGAGTAGCAGATTGAGCAGGAGGTGCCTCTCCTAATTGACTTGTCTACAACTTTTATGAAAAAAGGTACCCTTTGGGATAGCTCACTTGGATTACTTACACCCTTCCTTGTTTCCCTCTCAGGCAGATACTGGCATGGTGATACCCCTTAGAGAGAATCACAGAATCATTAAGGTTGGAAGAGACCTCCAGGATCATGGAGTCCGACCTCTGACTGAACACCACCATCAACCTAAGCCACAGCACTAAGTGCCACATCCAGTCATTTCATGAACACTTTCACAAATGGTGATTCCACCACCTCCCTGGGCTGCCTGTTCCAATGATTAACCACCCTTCCAGTGAAGAAACTCTTCCTAATGCCCAGCCTGAGCCTCCCTGGCACACCTTGAGGTTTTGTCCACTTATCCTGTCTCTGAGACAAACAGGGCCTACAGTCAAAAGGCTTCTTCTCCCAGCTGATGACAGCTGATTTCATCAACTTTCTCCTGGTTTTGGTGGCCTGTAGCAAACTCCACTCACACTATTATGCTTGTTGGTCTCCTCTGTCATCCTGACCCTTAAGCTTTTGATCAGACTGTCACCTATTGCTTTGCAAAGCTCTGCACATTAAGGTCACTTCCTTACAAAAAACATGGCCCCAGGGTCTCACTTTTCTCTTTTTGCCTTCCTGGAGACCCATCCGTCCATCCATCCATCTCAGCTGTGAAGTCATGTAAACTATCCCACTATGTCTCAACTCCTAAAAATATCACAGCTTTGTACCTGCACATGGATTTCCAATTTCTTCCTTTTTGCAGCATTTTTTTGTGTACAGGCACTTCAGAGATAGCCCTTGTGATACGCCTGGAGGGTGGGAGAAGGAAGGTCTTGGGAAGAGAGTAGGGACACTGGCTACTATTTGTTCCTTAATTTTCCTTTTCTGTGGAACGGATTCTGGTGTCACAATGTTAATCTTTTTCTGAAGCAAAGAAGCTGCTCCACTTGTGTAGGAAATGTCAGGAATGTAATTCCTGGGTACTGTTAATCCTGTGAAAAACTCTTTCATAACCCTTTTCTGGGACGAGTGAGTGAGCACACAGTAGGAGACACAGGCATTTCTAATGCAGCTCTTTCATACTCAACTTCTGTGACATAGATTTGTGTACCTGTAGAATGATGCTGGTCTACCTCTTAGGGATTGGTCACTCTTTATGACAGTTTTCAGATATTCTAAATTCCAGATGATTTACTTTAATACGTTCTTTCACCTTCTGAAATGCACTCACATAAACATACCTGTTCTGTCTCTGTGATAACTTCTGTTCAGCCTTCTTCAAGCAGACTTTGCTTTTCTTCAGCATTTTTCCCTATGGTGGACTCTGAATGTCCCACAGTGGATTTGAGATTTAGTCCCCAAAGAGGAAGAATGGAAGAAACCTCTTTCTTCCTCTCTCCAATTGTAAGGGAGCAGAATCAGCTGGCATTGGCTGGCCTGCACTTCCTCCTCCTCAGAAGCTGGAACATTGCAGTTCCCTCCTCCCACATCCTCATCTCTACTCAGATGTGTGCAGCTATTGATGATTAGAATTTCTTTTTCATGTCCAGGGTTCTTCAGGTGAATTCCACCCAGGCTATGATAGTTCCAAAACCGACTATCTGAAGAGGAACTATCCTAGAACGATTGCTCGGAGCTCAGTGCGCACTTCCCCTGAGCACTTCTCCATAGCTGTGGAAGTTATGATGTGCTCATTGGCTGAGGTGGCTTAGTAACTTCTCCTTGAGGGGATTTTACTGTACATAGTTTGAGAGACTCTTAGAGCTGTGCTGTGTCCCTGGGCTATACAGCTGCTGTGAGCAGATTGCTCAGCTTTATTCTCTCATTTAATGAACCTGCCTATATCCAGCAGAGTGTGTCTTGCATGGGTTGGTTGTGGTGAAAACATTGCAATGAAATGGATCAGAGTCTGGTGGCAGCTGTAAAAGCTTGGGATGGAGTGCCTTGCTGTGTCATGTTATTGCATGCAGCCTGTCACTAGGCAGACGTGAAGATGGAAACAACCTGTTATTAGTGGAATCCTTTTCAAGAAGGAGTAGAGCTTTTCACATGCTTTGACAGGACAAGAATATCTTACTGTAATTTCCTCAACTTCCCACTTATCTAAGGGCATGTATGTTTTGATGAAATCATAGTTATGTTTTTTTCTTGTTTCTGTTGTTAAAGATTACCAGAGTAGTGTTTTGGGCTCATTTTCTGATCTGTGGTGTAATGAATGCTCTGTCCTTATCTGTTTGTCCCATGTTCTATACAGGCACAGAGGCTTTACATGCAAACCATTGTTTCCTTTCCTCTTCTTTGAGTAATGTTTCTCAGCTATTTTATTAAACTTCTGGCTCCTTAAAACATGATCTGAGAAGTCACAGTGTACATTAATGGTGGCAATATTGCGGTAACAGGGTATTCAGTCCAAAGTAACTTTAGATACCAAGGTCTATCCAAGCAGGCTTTGGCTCCATTCGTTCTTATCCACACTTACCCTTCCACACTCACTGCTAAGTTAAGCTTTATCCCCCTCCCCTGCCAAGCCAGCTTCACCCTCTGAGCTACGCTGCATTCTCTGATCCCCTGTAGCATCAGCTGTGTATCTCATAGCTTGTACCTCCACTGCTGCCTGGCACATGGGGTGCATCTGCTGTGTACCTCTGATCCCACCTGGCACATCGGCCTCTGCAGAGGAGCACAGAGGTAGAGCCTTGCTCCTCGGGGTGCTGCTGCTTTGTCCTGTCTCTTAGGACCCCTCGTCAGGGGCCAAAGAAGCACAGCAGCCAGAGGGCATATCTGTGCCACGTAGAAGTAGACCTGAGCCACAGTGGGAGGCCAAAGGAATAAAGAGGCAGCCCAAACCCGGATGGCTTCCCTGCTGCAGGCACAATATACCTGTGCTTCAACCGTGATTCAGCTCTTCCTCAGTTGAGGCAAATACAGAGCTCCTGTATTTCAGGAGATGAAAGATAGGGTGTATTAGCAAAGGAGGAAGGGTTTTTCCTAGGATTTCTTATTTTTCTGTGGCATGCCTCCATGAGGAGAATGTCTGATGTCCAATGTCTCCTTCACTGCAGCAGTCTTGCCCCAGCTAAGTCCGCTTACACCTCCAGTGAAGCGAGAATCTCCTGGTTTGGATATAGTTATAGAAATGCAGCTGTAGTATGGGTGTGAAAGAGCTGAACTGATGCTTTGCTGAAGAGTCATTTCTTAACTTGGAGTGTGCTTGTACTTGGAACCCTAATAACCTTTCAGTGTAATTCATGCTAGTAAACAAGTACCAAAAAAGAAGTGGTCCGATAAGATTGTTTTGTTCTCAGATTGCACTTTTCATATACACATTGATGCTGAGGGCATTCATGACATTTGTAAGGTCAACAGGAGGGTAGACAGCGTTAAATGACTCGCTGAAAGCAGTAGTCAGTCAGTGTCAGAGCATGGAGCATCCCTATCTTATCAGTGGATTCCTCTTAGTGTTCAAACCAGAGACCCGTTTGAACACAGACTAAATAATTTTGTAGCAATAGTGAAACACAGAGGTTGCTCATGTATCAAGTTAGCAGTGTCTGTATTAATATGGACTAATCATTATTCCTAAGGAGGGTTTTCCCATTATGAGGAGAAAAGGTACTTTTCCTTCTCTCCCCTATAGCTTTATTGTTTCACTTGGAACAAAAGACTTTTTAAAAAGCAGAGGTCACCTTGCTACTATTAATGCAGTTGTGAATATAAGTTTAAAACAAAACTTCATGCGCTTCAAATGCAAAATGTAAATCTATTTGGAACTGCAGTCACTTAACTGAAAGACTATTATGTTCAAAATACATGTTTAAGAAATGTGTTAGTTATGCTGAAAAATGCTCTGTGCTTCATTTCTTACAGCACAGATCTGTCATCTGCTACAGAGGACTTTCTGACTTAATATTTTGACTTCATTATTTAGGTGAGCTTTTCTTGTTTAGTATTTTGAAAATTAGGGGGGAAAGCTTTCTCATCATTTCCAGCAAGGCACTGTTTCGCCTTGGTCAGATGGTCTTGAAACCCACTGATATCTCTCAATTTTTAAGGTTGGATTCTGCTCCAATACTTAGTAGAACAAGTATAATTTGAAGATTGTTAGGTGCCTGTGGCTTCCAGAAGTGCAGGTATAATTTAAAGCTGGAGTTCAGCCTAATGAATGCACCGTTCTGTGTTTTTTCACTGCTAGAAAATGAATTTGAACTATGAGGCATGGCAGAGGCAAAGGTCAGTTCATTGTAACTTAAGAGCCATTAGTCTAATCTAAAGGCTTTCCCTCTTCTAGCTGATCTCTTTTTGAAATGTTGCCCAGTTTTAAGTGTTAAAACCAAATGAAGCAGATGAGCCATACTCCCATGTTACATTTTCAAGGTATGTGTCTCTCAGTGACAGCTTTTGAGCTGGAGCAGACACAGAACATCTCTGCTACAGGCAGGGTTGAGGCCAGTCTCTGCTCTTGACCATTTGGCTTTCAAACCCTTGTGGTGATGGCTCGTACAGCTAATGCACAAATGGTATCCCACTAACCATTTCCACACCTCATTTGTCTTCCCTGCTGTGCAGAAGACCTGCTTAAAATAACAGCATCCCTCAACCACAGTCTGGTTGTGGTGGCCTAACCCTGCAGTCGCTCAAACCACCTTGGTAATTCCAGCACGCTGTTCATGCGTAGCTTGCTCACCTCGACAGGGGCATTCCCATGCATGGCTCTGATGCTGACAGTCAGTGTCTGTCTTCGTTCCAGTCTAGAAGGATTTTCATCCCTGTATGTGGCCCCAGCTCCATGAAGCTGCTGCTGAAGTTCCCATTGGCTTCAGTAGGGTTTGGCATTCCCCAGTCATTCTTTCCTTTGTGCCTGTGTTTGCTCAGCATGCGTTCAGCTCTGGTTTCATGCTCAGCTCTCCTCTCTAGCTGTTCCTCCTCCATTCTTGTCTCCTTAAAAGATGATAAAGGCACAGAAATAGCACTTCATGCAGTCTTCAGAGGGGTTATTTTGTGGTTTCCTGGAGAGTCCAAGCTTGCGTCTTGCTTGCTTGTCAGTTTTTTGGGTTTTTTTTGTTTTCTTTTTCTTCTCTCTTTTGAAACTTCTATGCTAAAGGCTCAGTCTCACAGGAAACCATCTTTAACCAAACCACAGCAGCAGAATTATCACACACCCCCCTCCCCAAAGCCATCTCAAAGATCACATAGGTGGCACAGTTTCACAGCCCTAAGAATTTCAGTGCTTTGCACTGGGAATGCACACGCTGGGTAGGAAATCCCAAGATGTTCCATTGTCTCTGCCTCAAAAGGGCCAATGCTCTTTAGGCTCATATCAATTCCTCTTAGAGTGTTGAGGTAGGTGTTTTTTCTGGGGTGAGGAGAGAAGAGATATTGCTTCTACCTTCATCAGAGTGAACTCCAAAAGGGCAGGAGTTCTTGTTGAGGTTGTGTGTGTGCTGAAGAGGTCACATGTCGATCATGCTGAGGTTTGATTAGAGGGGACAAAAATTCAGCTGCCATGGGGAACCTTTTTGAAATTGCCATTTTTTGTCTGCGGTCATCATCGTTTTCTTTCCCATGCCTGGTGGCTTTTTATTTTTACTAGGATGTCAGCTCTTGTAACATCAGTGCAGAACTGGGGATTCCTTCCACTTACACTTGTGATGCCCAGCTTTGGGAGTGTGCCAGGGATCCATAGTTATGTTCTCTATTCATCTTTGTCCTCCACAAGCCTTTGTGGTTGGATGGGGTTTTTTTCTGCTCAAAGGTAATGCTACCTGTCAGGCATCCTTTTAACATGCTTCTTCTGATTTTAGGTAATGCTGTTGCATTATTGCTAGCAATGTACTGAGCACAAACAAAAGATCACTGAAAATATCCTTCTCGGTAATGGTGAGTTTCATATTTGATTAAACTATTTCATTTTAAATACTACTTTTTAACAAAAAGACGTGGATCACTGATGTTAATGGCAACACTCTGTGGGACCAGGAGAAATAATTTTTTTTTTTCCCCTGTCCTATAGCAAACACAAGTTGTGTTGAATTCATTCTTTAGGCTATTAAAGGATGGCAGTCACTCATTACCTCCCTTTCATGGTATAAGGAATCATTTGAACGAAACCCAAAAGAGGTACTAAGTTAGCACCAAGTTAGAACTGGAACTAGGAATTATGTAAAAAATGTCTACCCTGACTTGTTCAGAAGTTTACAAGCATCTTTTTTTTTTCCCCCTCCCTTGCATTCAGGAATATTTGCACAGAAATTACAACATCCTCATGGAACAGTAACATAACTTTTTCAGATAAAACAGCAAGTTTTTGTGACGTGGAAAGTTTAAAACAATGAGGTTGTAAGAAACTGGCTTTGTGTGACACTCCAGCTTATCCATTGAAAGTCTCTCTTCCTGTGCTGTCACGTCTGATTGATTTGGTTTTCTCAGAATTGTCAACTTTACTGAATTGCCCAACTTTCCTCTGATTTATACAACTTTCACAGTTCATTTTCTGAACTGATGACACTCTCTCCTTTATTCTCAAGATCTGTAGCAAGTTAGTGAAAGGCCAAATTCTGCTTCTTATGTTGACCACATAAGAAATTACTTTTTCTACCCTTTTTTGAATTAGTATTTATTTCCTATAATAAAAAATACCTTTTCTATAATCTCTTAAGGCCTGATCACTATGACGCTGCATTTTTTTTCCAGTATGCTGAATAAATTACATTTCCATGAAGGGGTTTGTTTCCTCTCCTCCAGTGTCTGTTCTGTCGTTTCTCCATACCTTCTTGGAACCGTGACTTTTTTTCCTCTCATTCCAGGAGATGGGAAGGAAGCTGTGTGGGTGTTGCAGGGCTGCCTCTCCTGCTGGTGCTTGTCACAGGCAGAATCTTGGGTGGAGAGGTGGTTTGGTTTGCCTTCCCAGGGCAGTTGTGAGCAGTGATAAGCTGCGAGCCCATGGACAGACCTTGCTAACCTGGAGGATGCCTTTCAGCCCTCACTCTTTCAGGGCTGGAGCACATTTGGAGATCGATGTTCTCTACACACAGTGACTGCAACCTCCCCTCTCTCTTGTGTCACCATGCCAGCAGGTGGGAGCTCACCTCTCTGTCATACTTGCTCTGGGGTCTCCACCAGAGTTATCAGTGTCTTCCACAAGCTCCAAAGTCTCATTCTCTCTTCTGTTGGTAAGGAAAAGGACCAAAACAATTTGATTTAAGACCTGTGGAGCAAAGAAGCTTACGAGCTGTGATGCATGTGAGGAGAGAAAACACATTTTTTCCTATTTTTTTTCTCCCTCATCCTTCCCCTTGACTTTTTGCAGAGTTGATGGTTGTTACCATGTACATTTCTGTCTTGGACTAGTGGCTCATGCCAGAGTGAAAAAGGAAACCGTGTGAAAGTATGAGAATCCTGAGGCAGAAGAAAGAAGAGACTTGTGTGGGAGAAGGGTGATTTGATGTAGTGAATGTAGCAGCCATGGTCTGTCATTTGTTCATGCTTCAGCACTGCCCACTGCCCTGCATCTCTAAAGCCTTCACACCTCTGTCTCTGGGGCTCAGAAAGATGGTCTGAATATGATCTCAGAGAGATGATCTCAAGCCTGTTCATGGTTTGTACTTCTGCTGCACATGGTCCTGCATTTTTCAACAAGCAGTCCCTGGTCACAGAGAGTGGACAAGCAGCACTGGAAATCTGTTCAGGAGAGGTGACACAACCCACATGGCCGTGTGATGGGGCAGACTGGCCACATGACTGACTGCAAGACGATGTCTGGCACGTGGCAGCTCTGACCGCAGGTACATAATTCAGTTTCTGGATGGGGAGAGTGGGGGGAAAACCCAGAAGAATTTAAAAATCTGCTTAAAAGGAAAAAAAAACCTCTTGGCCCTCTGGCTGCACACTGAACCAGAAAAAAAAGCTGTACATGTAAGAGTTTGAGTAGCAAGCCATAAGAGAGGCCACTCTGTGAGACGAAAGATTTTTTTCTCTTTCTGACATGAGGTACCAGTGATGAAAACTGCCAGAGGATGTCGCATTCAATGACTTAAGGATGGAATTTCCACATTGCTTGCGAGTCCCCTTGGTTATACAGAGTGACGCCAGCCCTTTGGGGTTACATGAATGTTGATGGTTTTGTAACAGCCTTTAACACGCGGGGATTTTACTTTGGACATCAGCTATCCTACCTTGGGAGCAGATTTGAGGGGCATTCCATGTTCCTTTGCAGGAAATGTGGGAAATCCTCTCCTGTTCCTGTGTAATCGGAGGAGGCTTGGTTAGCTCTCTGAATGAAACTGCCCCTGCTATGTTATGTTGCCTTGGTGTGTTTAGAGATGATCTTTGGAGCACTTCCAGAGGTGCACTTTATCTTGCAGGAATGAAGAGCTGTATATGGCCCTCTGTGTTCCCAGTAATGCTGCTGAGATTTTGTTCCTGATTTCTCTGAGCAGACATGAGCAGACCTACTCAGCAGTAGGTAGCAGGGTAGTAACACAAGCAGATGGTATTTCTGCATGAGGTTCCTGGGGATGGTAGTTTACTTTTTAAAGGTGAACACCTTGACTCCCTCCTGCTCTTCTGATTTGCTGTGCAGATGTGTTTAAAGTTGTTTAAATGGGACAACACCCACACCAGACCACCCCCCTGCCAACAACAAAAAAACAATCAAACTAAAAAACCCCACCCCAACCCTTAGGTTTCCTCAGCCCTAATTTCAATATTTCAGTTCCTGATGTTATTGGTGCTTTCTCTGGGTCAGTACTGAAATACATCATTTGAGGCAATTCTTCTAATCTCTGGAAGGATTTTTTATCCTATTTATTACAGACATAATATATGTCAGTTTAAGTAACATGGAGGCATTATGGTAATGAGTGACTACTGGGATTCTAGTGCTGCACTCTCATTCCTGGGATGGTTTGAAAACCTGTGGTCAAATAAAAGTTAAGCTGGATGGGGTGAGAGCTCCCCATTTCAGCAAGTTTTTGTGACGTGGAAAGTTTAAAAACACCGTGTTCTAGGAAAAGGTTGTAGCTGTGGCAGTAAACACTTCTGTCTGTCCCCCCAGGTTTCATGACAAATATGCGTGTTCTGTGCGCACGCACGTGCACAGCTGCTTGCAGATCTTGTTTGAATAAATTAAAGGGTTTGTTGTGATTTCCCAGGCAGCTGGTTGTCCTCAGGCTGTCGTTAACAAGGGAGCTTCTCGGCTTCCTGTGCCATGTCCTGGCTGTCACAGCGGGCTGCGTGTGATGAAATCAGGGAATTTCAGTGAGCTGAAGAAGGAAGTGAACATTCCGTGCGCCTGCATGTCAAGGTCAGAAGTACCCGGGTAAAACTGGTGGGGTGAAGTGAGGGCATGTTTAGAGAACTGCAGGGAGCGGCTCCTTTCTCAAAAAAATAGATGCAAAATCCCTGGATTTTTGACAGTAAAAAATCTCCAGTGGTGGAGTTCTGTGAACCCAACAGCTGTGGTGTCTGTGTGCTTTTTCGTTAAGGTTCACTGTGAAGCAAATGCCATGTTATACAGCTAGCAGGTGGTTAACCAAAGGGAATTTCACTTTGCTGCAGAGGTGGAAAACCACAATATGTGTGTCTTCCTCCAGGTTATTCAGTGGGCATTCACAGAAAAAATCCTGGGGGTGGAGGATGTGGGGAACATACTAAAAATTTCAGGTTTAGGTTCCTCTAGTCCATTCAGAGACTCTCTAACAGCTCTGTTAAAGGGGTGGAAAGGAATGTGTTGTGCCACAGATATCTTTGAACTCTTCTGGCTTTTTTTAGAGATATCAAGATATGGCCAGAGAAGTGAGGGGTGCCCCCTCCCTGAGAGTGTTCAAGGCTGGATGGGGCTTTGAGCAACCTGGTCTAGTGGAAGGTGTCCCTGCCTGTGGCAGGGGGTTTGGAACTGGGTGGTCTTTAAGATCTCTTGCAACCCCAACCACTCTATGATAATCAGACTGTAGTCAAAGTATACTTGTTGTAAAAGGCACTACTTCCAAGCACCTTCACCAAACGATGTGTTTAGAGTAAAGCTATTGCAGTTAATTCCTCAAAAAAGTCCCTTTTAAAAGCAGTGGTACAAAAGTGGAGGTTTTGGACTCCTTGCTTTGTGCTGGTAGTGCCAGGAACCACTCTGCTGAATGGCAAACACTAACCAAAATGTTTCTTCTGCTGAACAGGCTAGCTGAAGGTGGTCTGCAATAAAGAAAATCTAACTGGTAATTTTTCAGATCTTGGGTTGTTTCTGATAAATACTAGAATTCTTTGAGGGATTTTAAAGGAAAGAGGAAAAGTAAATGAATGGCTGGAAACCAGCTATTTCTGGTGGCTTTGTACCATAGGGATGTCTGTCCTTTCAGCTGGATTGGACCTTTTGGTGTGTTTTATAGAAATAAGTTGGGTAAAGGAGACCTCTGGATCCAGAAGAGCATTACACAATTTTGGACACCTCACAATTTCAGTGTGTCCTTCAAGTAGCTGGGGTGTGGTGGTGTTACATGAGTACCAGCAGATAATTTACAGTCATCAAAATGAATTGCGTTATCTACTAATCTGGTTTCTTATCTCTCATATGTCAGTTTCCCAGACAGAGCTAGAGTGAACAGGACTAAAATCAATTATACAAACCCCCAGGCCAAGACAGAATTTCTGTAGGAATCTCCCAGAACAAGAAGAGGTACAGAGCTTTGTTCCCTTTCAGTGTGTGCCAGAATAAGAAAACGGATAAATAATCTAGGAGCAGCCTCTGACAGAGGGCAGAAATGAATTATATACTGATGAGTGTGTATTTGTTCTTTTTTGAATTTTATTTCCCTGAGGATTCCCTGTTGGCTTTCGTCACTTAGTGATTTAAGGACTTCCTGAGACAGATGCTGTCATTGTACTTAAAAACAAATAGACCTTTCTTCCTTCAATTCATCTGATCATTTTTGAACCCATTTATCCTTTTGCCGTCCAAAATATCCCATGGCAGTGAGTTCCCAAGTCTGATTATACCTTTTGATATGAAATGACCTTTTGGTTTGGGTTTGTTTGGGGATTTCTTTTCACTTGATACTGAATCCCTGCATTATGAAAAGCAGCATGTACTAATCTTCCATTCACCACATAGCTCACTCCTGATTCGATAAACATCACCCTTCAGTCCTTTTTCTTCCTTCTACTTAAGAAGTTTCTTAACTTCTTCCTTCTACTTAAGAAGTTTGAGCTTATTTAATCTTTCTTTAGGTGAAAGCCTTTTTGCATCTCTCTGTTTGGTTCCCTTCCTATGTATTTTGTATGTTGTCTTTATGTAATTTGTTGGAAGGCAACCCAAGCAGTACAGTGGTGATGAGATATGGATTTATAAGTTAGCACAATGTCTTTGGTTTCTCCCTCTAATTCCCAGCTTCTTTTTGTCTTTGTTGTGGCGTCTGATCCCTGCCCTGGTTTGTTCAGGGAGCCTAAAACTAACCTGGATACAGCCAAGGACTTAATGTTTCCTGCATGACTCACAAGAGACCCTCTGCCTATAAGCACCAGGTCAGACTGTGTTTGGAGTGCTGTGCCAATCCATATCTGTTAAGGACCTGTGATTTTTACAGAAGCTGACTAGCTGGAGAGGGAGAGGACGGGTTTATATTGTTGTGAGTTATAGTTACTGGTCCTCTCCAAGTTCCATGCCTGTTTTCCTTCCTTGTCTCTCTCCCCTCCCAAATGACACAACTCTAAGAAATGGAAAGGAAAATCTTCCCAAAAATTGTTTTCGTTTCTTTTGTGATTCCAAAGGAAAACACCTGAGCTCTGCTTCAGAACATCAGTAATTCCCAGTATTACAAAAGCAAATCACTTTCTTCTTCTGATTGTAAGAAGAGAAGCTGAAACAAAGCAGGACACTGATGCTGACAGTCCAATCTGTGTTGCATGCATGGAATTCGATTTCAAAAGCCTTCCCAAAATTACACTTAAGGAATGGAAAGTGCTGTGAGTTTTGCAGCAACTGAGGAGTTTCATCATTGGCTTTACTAGTTTGAACTACTTTTGGGGTTTGGGGAATGTAGAAGCAAAAAGAAACTTTAAAGGTCAGTGATATGTGCTGATATAATTGATCCTATGAAAACTTTAGACACCAGCTCTCTTTTCAAGTGTACTGGAAAGTCCACATGTATGCTAAGAAAGGTAGCTGTTCAGAAGGGCTCTGGAAGGTGATATAAGAAAATTATTGCAGTACTATTGTTGAAGCTTTTAATGAATTTTTTAAAATAAACTTAAAAGGTTTTGAAGCACTAGTCTTACTCTGAAACAGTTGTTCTTTTTGGAAAAACTGGATGGAAAATTTAAATAATTTTTCAGCCTTACCACAAGTAAAGCCAATTCTGCTGTCCCAGAGAGATGGCACAGGCTGCATTTATTATGTGGAAAACAAAAAAATACTATTTCAGCCCAAACTGGAGTGGAGGGATAGCTGTTTTCACAGAATCACGGAGTCAGGTAGGTTGGAAAAGACCTCTGAGATTGAGTCCAACCTATGACCAAACACCACCATGGCAACCGGACCATGGCACTGAGTGCCACGAGCAGTCTTAACTTAAACACCTCCAGGGATGGTGACTCTGCCACCTCCCTGGGCAGCCCATTCCAATGTCTAATCATCCTTTCTGTGAAGAAATTCCTCCTAATGCCTAACCTAAACCTCCCCTGGTGTGGCTTAAGGCTGTGTCCTCTTGTCCTGTTGTTGTTTACCTGGGAGAATGAGCTGACCCCCACCTGGCTACAACCTTCTTTCAGGCAGTTGTAAGAGAGTGATAAGGCCCCCATGAGCCTCCTTTTCTCCAGGCTGAACACCCCCAGCTCCCTCAGCTGCTTGGGCTCCAGACCCTTCACCAGCTCCATTGCCCTTCTCTGGACTCAAGTCTGGACTTCTATCCAAGGCATTAGTTCGTCTAGTGAAAGATATCATCTTTCTATAAGCCTTGTCCTGAAATAATACCAAAGATGGCATCAGACTTTAGTCTGGTGTTTAACTTCCATTTCTGCTGGACTCTATTACCCTCCAGCCCCTCTGCTATATCTCTGTGTGGAGTCATATTATATTTGGGCTGCGATGCAAAGCCAGAGTTAAGTATCCATCATGTTTTCTTCTGTTTCACTTGATTTTTATTCTTTTCCTAGGAGATTTTGCCTGGCATTCCTCTCATTGTTATCCGACAAAATCCCCTTGGTTTTCTGCCTTTTATGTTGACCCCCAGCCCTTTTTATTTACTTTTCTCAGCCCTTGCAAGTGTTCTCTTTTCTATCAGAAGAGACAGCCCTGTGGCAGTTGTCTCCTGGTTTCGGGTACGTGATACCTCTGCTTTTGAAGCCAGAGCACCCGGCTGCAGCCAGAGGCACCTCCCCTTGGCTGGGAATTGGCTGTAGCAGTGTGTCTGCAGCACCCTGGCTGTTCCCTGCTCCCACAGCCACCTCCACCTTGCAGGGATATGTTTCAGGGAAGCAAGAGGTGAAGCCAGATGTGCAGTTCTCACCAGCGCTGCCAAAGACAGGATTGCTTTCTCAGCTTTTCTTCCACATCAGCCCTTCCACTCATCTTTTTGTCCATAAATTCAGTACCTTTCTATGCTGTCTTTTTTTGCAGCAATGCTTGGCACTCTTTTAGCAACACCAAATTGGACGAGCTGGGGTTCATGGGAAGCTCCAAAGCTGGCCCATATTCTGCTGCTGCAGACCTGCCTGCATCCTGCTGCACACTGACCCATTTCATCCACACTGTGGGCGGTGAAACCCCATCGCTGCTCTGCTGGAGCTGCTGAGCAGTCCCTGGCAGTGGAGGCTTCTTGGATGTCACTCCAGTCTCAGCTGTGTTTTAATGCAGCAGTAGGAGCTTTAAGCACTATGAGACTCTTAATAAAGCCTGCTGCTGTGAGGCTGACATCTAGAAAAAGGAGCCTGAGAAATTGGATCCAGGCATTAAAAATCCAAGAACTTCGTTCACTGAGATCAGGGATTTTTTTGTTACAGATAGAGGGGTGGCACAGGGAATGTACTTTTTTTTTTTGCTTTTGCTTTTCTAGTTGCCAATTGTTTTGCATTAGTCACTGGTGCTGATTAAAGCCCAGCCCAGATTAAGTAATGGAGGTGACTCCATTACCACTGTGTCAAGGAGCAGGAAGGTATAAACTGATCAAATGACAGAATCACTGAGTCCAACAATGGGAGCCCGTATTTCAGTCATCCCTAAGGTGGTGGTGCTTAGTGGAAAGGCTTGTGCAGGAGCCAAGAAAAAAAGGAACGAAAGGTTAAGCCTGGAAGGGTGGAGAAGGGAGGAGGTGGGCACTAAGAGGAACTGAAGAGCTGGCAAAGGGGTTTCACCTCTTCTAAACGTGCAGTTTCATGAGAGCGCAACTTGGATCTGTGTAACTGAAGGCTTTAGGAAGCTGGAAGAATCATGGCTTTTATAATTTCTCTGGTCCTAGCTAGCGTAATGGGGATGCAGAATATTTTGTCTGTCTTTTGTGTCCTTGGATTAGAAGATGCATGCAAGTGATGCAGCTCCCAGACATGCACTTCACAGAACCAAGTAATTTCCATGGAACCAAGTAATTTCCAAATAAAGATATTTGAGGAATGAATGAAAGCAGGATGAAGTGCTTGAAAGAATTGAAAATACCTGGCCTGGAGATAGCTGGGAGTTTTGAAAAGCTGGTGGTTTTGGAGCAAGCTAACTTAGCAGAACCAAAAACCTTTTATTGAAACTCAGCCTCAGTTGAACTGTTGATTCTACCAGGGGAGATAAGAGAGAGAAAGAAAGAGCCTGTGTGAACCAGAACGTCAAGGTTAAGAGTGGGCCCATCTGGAGGTCAGGTGAGTCAGTTTCAGGTCTCCTTCCAGGCAGTCTGCTGAGCCCCTGTCAGGATTTCTGTATGTAGTGGAAAAACTTCATCAGGACAGAATGGAAGAGGCATCCCTGAACAGCCTCTCTCTGAGAGCATTGCCCTGCAGCAGGAAGGGTTCCTGTCCTACCACCAGATGTAGATGCACACATGCTCATGATATAACCAAATATACACTCTCCTGCTACATATATGTACATGGATTTTGGAGATTCTTTGCAGGCAACGTAGTGAGCAGCTGTGGCAGGGGGTGCACGGTGCTCTTTCTCTTTGGTTTGTTGCAGAAGTGCTGCATGATGCATGTTGTGTCTGAGGAGGGTAGGTTGGCAGGAGGCAGCTGCTGGTGCATATGTTCCTCAGTTCCTCACGTGGCCCTCCCAGTGGAGGGAGGGATTGCTCCATCCCTGGGAATGCCTGTGCTTGGCCTGGAGATGCTCCCACCGAGCAGGGCAGGGCTGCCAGCTGACAGAGCTGCAGCAGACTCCACAGGCTGCAAAGGCTCCTTGTAGGAGGGGAGTACACAGCACAGTTTCAGGAAAACGGGGTAACATCTTTTTAGGGACCAGCTGGACACTGCATGGAGTTTTCTAATCAGGGTAGTCAGGGAAACAAATGAAATTTGCTGTACTGAAAAGACTGGAGGCAGGCTGCATGGTTTCCTTGCCACCTGCAATGATGTAGCCAGACTTCCCTCAATCTTCTGCTCTGCTGTCATGTTTAAAACTATTTTGTTGAAGTCCTGTGGCTATTAGTCCCATTTTGTTATTATTATTATTATTTCCCCATGTTTTTATTGATGTCCAATTTTCAAAGCACAGTGCACTACTTCAGCTGCGCTTCGTTGACCCCAAGCAGAGCAGAGGGATTTCTTCACATCCAGCTGACAGCTCTTCTCTTTATCCTCTGCACTTTGATGTCTGGCTTATTCACAGTAGCCTGTGGCTCAATCCAGCCTCTGATCCTTTTTGAGGAATAAGCCCATTAGTGATTCCTTGTCACGTATTTGTGCAGTTTGTTGTCCTCAAACAATGTAAATTTGCATCTGTGCTTGCTGAATTGCAAGCTTTTTCCAAACCATCTATTTGCCAAAGCCATTTGGATTCCTTTCACCTGTGCACTGGCATCTTATTTACATTTGGGATCTGCCTGTGTATTTAATACATCTTCTCTGTCCCATCCCCAAGCAGTAGTGTTAATATCTCATTGCAATGTTCAGGACCAATGTTTAAGGAGCCTTGCTGGTATATTCTCCCACATCAGTTTTGCACCTCTGAAGATAATGTTTTTCAGCGTTTACTTACTGAAATGTCATGTGTAAAAGGCATTGAAACTCTCATTATCTTTCACAATATTTGCTGGCTTTCTTCTGTTCACCAGGGCTGTTGTTATGCTGAAAAAGGAGGAAACAGTCAGCAGTTCAACCATGAGTAGCAGCCAACAATGAATTTGTCAGAATAAATCATCTCCTTATTGTCAGCTAGGCACTTAAAAATCATCTGCTTGTTCCTTTGAGGGAAGATTGAAGTTAGTTTGTTTTCATTTTTAAAATGTTTGTCCTTTCTGGGCTCTTGGAGTTTTATCCATTACTTCCCAAACAAGATTGGGTCTCTTTGGGAATTTAAAAAAATCAACCAGTTTTTTTTTATTATAAACTTTTCGATGATTAGGAGCAGCCTAGTTACTTTGAAAAACCTAGTGTATCCCATGAATCCCTAGTTTAAATTCATGGTCCCTTGTGCTTGTTGTGTTTTCTGCTCTGTTACAGCTGGCTTTGGTAAGAACAGCAGGAACTCTGCACTTCTATCAGATTTCAGTCCTTTTCTCTCGGTCAGAGTCCAAGTCCTTCCTTTGTTTTCCTCTTTCAGTTTAATATCAGGGTCCTAAATGCTGTATGGACACAGGTGAGTTTCAGAAGGACGTGCTGAAGTTTGATGTCATTATATGCAGATTCATTGTCATATTGAGATCAGAAATGCAGTCATGTCAGCAGTGAGTCAATGCCCTTTTCTTCACTTTAAGTACTGGCAATTCAGGTCCTGGCTTAGAAACTTAATAAGTGTTTTGTGCATGGTCGGGCTCTAGTTCTTCAGTAGATGTAGATCAGCATCTCAGGACGGCCCTCATGCAGGTCACATTTGTGATGCACTCACAAACTCATGGGAGAGTTTCCAGAATGGTTGCTTGGTTTTAGTCAGTGCTGCTGTTGCCTCCCCTTTGTGAGCACCGGAGCAGCATCAGTGTTGTAAAACAGAGGAGGGAATGCTCCAAGCACTGACAATGAGTGTGAGGGATTTCCGTGATACCACGCCGTAGTTTTTTGCACAGTCTGATGAGATTCGTAGTCTTCACAAAATGGGAGAGCACCTACAAAGAAAGAGGTTTAGAAATCTCATCCAATTGAGCCATTAGGAAATCAGACCTGACAAAAGAACAGAAACAGTTGCTCTACCCCAGGCTTACCATAAAACCTGCACAAGCTGCAAAAAAAAATACAGATGTCATGGACCATAAAGTCAGGAAAGAAGGGATAGCTCTGATCAACGTGCAGCCAGGCAAGGGAGACAGTCTGATGTATGTATAGTGAAACTGTTCTATTAGGATTTTAAGTGGCTGTGATTTAGGGGACCTTAGCTATAAAATGGGTTCCTGCATTAGACCTCCCAGGTTTTCAAGGCTCTCTCGCTTTCCGCCAGTCTGTTAGCTGAGTTTTCAAAACAAACCTGTGCATTTGAATTGAGGAATTTCTATAGTCTGACAAAAATAAGTGGAAGATTTCTTTCCTTCCTCTTCACCCTCCATCCCTGCCAACAATGGACTGTGTCATCTTTCTTATAAACACTTCCAGAAGTGCTTGTTTTAAAGCCATGCTAAATGTGCCGTTTTTCTGATTATTCAGCACTGATTCTGAGATAAGGGTCTTTGTCTGGTGTTCTAGCTGAGGTTTTATGTGTCTCCTCTGTACCTTCATGGGGTATTTATTTGCTTGTAGATCTTGAATACTTTGAATGTGATAGTTAATAAATAAAATACATCAAATCCCTTTCAGGATTTGGGTTAGAGAAGAGGGGCAGGAGAAAAAACAGACTCATTTCTCCCTTTCTTGACCAGTGCCAAATAGCTCAAGCTCAGGTTAACCCAGGGGTCTTGGCAGGCAAGTTGAACGTGAGCCAGTGGTGTGTGCCTTGTACTAAAGGTGGCAGCTGTTGGGCAGAGCACTGCCACCAGGTCAAGGGAGGGGGTCCTTCCCCTCTGCTCAGCACCAGTGAGGCACATCTGGACTTTTCTGGTTCTGGACTCCCCAGTATGAGACAGACATGGGGAGAGTCCAGCGAAGGACCACCAGGATGGTTCAGACCTTGGAGTATCTGTCAAACAAGGAGAGGTGAGAGCTGGGACTGCCCAACCTGCAGAAGAGAAGACCCGAGGATCTTCCAAATGCATATAAATACTTCATGTGGGGGTGGTATAGAAGATGGATCCAGACTTTTCTCATAGTATCCAATGACAGAACAAGAGAGCAAGGGGGCACAAGTTGAAATACAAAATTCCATTTAAACATAAGAAAAACCTTTTCTACTCTGAGGGTGATTGAACCAGGAGTAGGTTGCATAGAGAGATTGTGGACTCCTCATCCTTGAGATGGTCACAACCTGAACTGGCCATAGCCCTGGGCAACCTGCTCTAGCTGAACCTGCTTTGAGTAGGGGATGTTGGACTACATGATCTTCAGACTTTCCTCTTCCCAAGCTCAACTATTCTGTGGATTTTGAAAACTTTCCATTGACTGTGACAGTCATAAATTTGGCTTAGGCAAATAATTCATGCCTAGACCTGTTGTCTTCGTTCAGAAGTTCCAGTAAGTTTCTTTCTGTGTTTCCTTTAGGTACTGGCTCCGTGCCCTTGTCCTTTTCAATGAAGTACTCTTGCATGCATGCAG
The DNA here is from genome assembly GCA_013397115.1 of Edolisoma coerulescens. Classification (NCBI taxonomy): domain Eukaryota; kingdom Metazoa; phylum Chordata; class Aves; order Passeriformes; family Campephagidae; genus Edolisoma; species Edolisoma coerulescens. Next base: position 1,558,285 of record VWZW01001826.1, read on the forward strand.
AATTTTCCGTTATTGATTTAATGGATGATTAAAAGCTATTCTACTGTTTATTTATTTTTTAAAAGTCCCTTCCTTTATGGTCAGTCTTGGCTTCCAAATCCATAAGCTTTTATAGCCTTTTGTTGTGTTTGTATTATGCTTTTCCCCCTTTGACCTCTCACTTGCAAAGAGCTGGAGTGGAAATCCCAAACTTCAGGACACACTAAGTGGTATTTTCCAAACCTGTAGTCCACAGATGTTACTTGGAAGAGATTCTAGCTTTCCAAATGTGAAGGATCTGCTTACCCTGGGGTCTGAATTTGTTACCTGCCTTGACTGTCAGCCCCTTGTGTAGATCAGACTCATCTTGACTCATGAGCCATTGCATCAGGAATTGGAGTAATTGCACCAATATAAACAACTGTGTAGCTACAGGCTGTACTGATTTGGTGCATTGAAGCCCTCAACAGCTTGTTGGTCACTTACAGGTTTTGTTGCCACTCCAAGTGTTCCCAAAACTCTTTGGAGCTGAACTTTCACTATTCAAACCATGCCTGCTTGGAAATAGGTGTTAATTATGTGTTGATATATATTGAGTAAGGCATGTTTTGAACCACATCCTGTTAGTGGACAACAAGTAATGGGATGGGGCTGGGTGTACTGGAGACTTGCTCTGTGTTCTATAGCTGGGATTTTTAGTCAATAAAGCTTTCAAATGCGGTGGGGGTTTGTGTTTTGTTATTTATATAGTGCACTTAAAAAGTTGCATGATCATTGTAATTACTTTAAGTCTGTTATCTCTGAATGTGGGCACAGCCTTAAACTACAGCAGTGCATCGAGCCCTAGAGTAGCCTCTTCAGCCTGGGCACATCAAATCTGTGGCTGCCAAAAAACGTCAGTGGAGGGAACTTGCTGGTCCTGGCAAAAACTGGCTAAGAGAACTCAGGTACAGAACCAGGAGAAGATAACAGTTCAATGATATGGAAAACTCTGGAAAGGAGAGCCTCAACAGAGTCTGTAGCCTGTGACAATACAAAGTGTTTGTACAGGTGATCTGAGACAGAGATTTTTAGTGTATCCAGCTCAGGGCTTTTTCCATGACATCACAGGGTTGTCTCATTGGAATGATGTCAAAACAGTTGCACTCTTTGCACAAAGCTTGTTCTGGTTTGTGTTAGCACCATCTCTAGAAGCACTTCAGGGTTGCCCCTGTGTTGTCACTTAACAAGTGACAAGGACAGCTTAAACGAGTCAGCAGCCCTCTGCCTTCGTTAAGTAGAAAGCTGCATAGAGGAGACTGGAACTTTGAAAGTCAGTCAAACATGAGCCATTTTAATATTAAGCCTTATAACAATATGAACTCTTGCTTGTTGAAGGCTGCTCAAAGATTCAGAAGAACTGCTGAAGAGTTACACAAGCCCAGCTTCTTCTTATAGGCATTGGGGTCCTTTTCTGTGGATGCTGGGAACATTATGTGCCCCTCTGGTACAGAAGCAACCTAAGAGATCAGTTTCGTGAGCACCTGTTGCAAGTTATTGTCTGTTCTCGCTATTTGTTTTTGCATTATTGCAGCAAAACAGAAATAGGTGCAAGTACATATAGTACAGGCATCCTTTTGGGGCTTGGCTCAAAATCTCTCAGTTGCCTGGGCAATGAAGGAGGTCCAGGTATAGATTTTGGTGACTTGCCTGATTGAGGTTGTTTGCAGCTGCTGGGGACACAAAGGCACAAGCTGACTGCAGGGAAGAGTAAAAGGTTGCACTGTTGCCTTTTCCTGGTTTTAAAATAAAAACCAGACACAGTTAAAGGGAAAGGGGTTTTTACCTCGGTATTTATTTAAGGATCCTTGGTGCACTACATCGTCCAGGTGGAGTGTGCTGAAATGCACACCGGAATGCACACACAGGATAAATCACATATACAACTTACAGGCCTTGCAGATCAGCATATCTATAAAAGATTCCTCAATGAAAGACTTCAATGCATCCCCTATTCCGAGGAATCTCTCCCCTGGATGGGCCTATCTTAGTTTATAGGATGTGTTCTAGGGAGGACCTTTGTGTTTAGGGCTTTCTGACCCTTACAAGCGAGGCTTCCGTGATGTTTGGTCTCCTGGCTTAACGGAACGTGGGGTATCAGACTTAGGAAATTACAAGTATGTGGGCTAAAAGCACTAAGGATACATAAAAGCTATATAAAAGGCTGTATAAAGGGGTATAAAAGAGGTATATAAAAAAGAAAAAAAAATCATCATGGCATCAGCACTTGCCTGCCTCTCCAGGCTGTCAGAGTGGCTTTTACTGCTCAAGTGTTTCCCAACCGTGTTACTGCCCAGTGTGTGTAACAAGTGACATTAGTGCACGCAGGAGAGTACGGCAGACGCAGGAGGGAGAGTGTCCTCACACCCTTTTGCAACAACTCCACATTTCAAGTTCCTCAGCTGTGCTAAGAGGAAGTGGTTATTCAGTCTTGCTGCCATTTCAGGAAGATTAAAGCTCCAGTAAACTTTCCCTGAGAGAGTCACCTGGAAACCACAGAGGTAAAAATTAATATTTGCCCACTATCTATCAAAGGAGATACCACCAGGAGGAAACTTAGGACAAGGTGGGTGCAACCTGAGTTGAGGAGAAAGGCCAGACCAGTGCAGTCCCCACTGCACAGGAGTTACCCTGGCCAGCACACACCATTTTCCTCCTCAGTGGTTATTGTTACGAGTTGAAGACTGTGACATTTTGAAGGAGGGGGCGCAGTGCCATGCAACCGGTGTGTGTAGGTGCAACAAAACAAAGCCTCAAAACAGTTCACAAAATAAGTTGTCGCCCGTTCTTTGGGTGGCGAGGTGGTTGTGCTCATCAATTTTTTCCACTGTCCCCAGGAGCTGTCACCATGCTGAGAGTTTAGGGGATTCCGTACCTGGTTATCAAAGGATGGATCTTGTGTGGGAGGGGAAAGCCTGCCTGCACCCCACACTGGTTCCTAGTCTCAGCCACAGACTTTATTCTCTTGAACACCCTGGTCTAGTCCATATTTTTGCCTTGGTGTTTCTTGAAAACAAATTCTACCTCATTCCCCTTTCCAGATCCTCTCTGCTCAGTGGCATGTGCTCCAGAGCCATCCTCTCCATTCCTGGCTTGCATGTGGCATAAACCTCCTGGGCTGTCAGAGACCCCTCTCCCTTGGGCCAAGCAGACCACCAGGCACCACCTGTGTCCTGTTTATTTTGGAGTGTCTGTCTTGCAAGAAGACTGGCCCTGAAAAAGTGTAAAACCTTCCAGGTGCCACAGGGGAAAGTGATGATGTTACTGCTGGAGCTGAAATGCCTTTCAATGACCACTCTTTAATAGAAGAGGTTCTTGAAGAAGCAAGAAGGGCAATTGCGTGGTGCTTTTGGGGCCAAGCTTGGTGATTCGGGGCACTCAGCTGGGCTGACCAATGCCACAGGCTCTGAGTGACATTGAACTGATGGTGAACACCCCAAGAACCATTTTTGTGTTTGACTGTGATTCAAATAGGGCAAAAGTGGGCTCTGATAGTCGGTAAGTGGAGTGCTCAGGAGAGAGACTGGAGGACAGAGACACCCCTTATGACAGCAGCCACGATCAAAGGAAGATCCCTTTTTCTCCAGAGATGCCTGCTTCCCATCTGCCTGCTGTCACTGGGAGTGACACAAGCTCTGTCCTTCCACCTGGGGAGGTAAGAACAGGCCTCGCAGAAGGTGGAGCAGGTGCTCAGTGCTGAAGTCAGAAGAGGAGCTGAGAATCACTAAATTAGATCTGCACCACTGAGGGCAGGCTCAGGTGGTGGGAAAGAGGAGTAGGATGCTCTATTAGAGTGTGCTCAGCTGTGTGTGCATGAGTCACTTCACATCCCACCGGGTCCCACTTTCTCTTGGTAGGTGATATTTTTTCCTCAACTGTCTGTGGATGTTTGCATGCCTCTCCGGAGGTCTGAATTTCCCTGAGATGTGGTAGTGATAGAATGAGGGCTGATTCTTCTGTGGGTGTCTGAGCTCCTTTCTTTGCTCATTTTCCCTGTTGTATGAGCTGGGATCGATTGGTCCAAGATCTGAGCATCTCTCATGTCCCCACTTGTGAGTCCTAAGAGAGATGGAGGCCCTGCCCTACTGGAGCATGGTCTGAGACCTCCTTCCTGCTTTGCACAGGGCAGGAAAGAAACAGGGCTTTGTGAGTGGGACCAGTCACAGTGGGGCTGCTCCCAGAGCTGCTCTGTGTGCCTGTGACTCTACCCCCAGCCCGGGGCCCAGGTGGTGGGTGCAGGTGGCTGGCTCCTTTAAATTGCAGCTGGCACAGCCCAGGGAGGGCTGTGGGGGCACAGCTGGAGGGAGATGACATCACCTTGCCCTCAGTGCCATCAAGGCACTGTTCCCATGGTGTAGGATCTTGTCTCAGCAGAAAAGGTAACTGGGTATCGCCCAAGTCCAGACTGCTGGGGAGCTGAGAAACCCACTGTCCATTCAGATGTGCCATTTTGGGCTGTGCAGGGTAATTTGGGGATGTGGCTGAAGGAAGTCTGGCTGCAGCAGGAGCCAAGAAGCTAAGCAAGGCATGGGGTGTGCCAGTGCTGGCCGAAGAGCTGATGGGGCACACACCAGGCTGCCTGGTGCCCCTCCTGTATAAAAAACCTGTGATATTTGTGTGTAACTAAGGTGCCTACCTATGAGTAAAAAAAAACAATTGACATGCTTTTTATATGATGACATATTTGACAAAGATTTGGTGAGTGCAGGATGGCAGAGTAGGGTCCCACTGCTCTTTCCTCCATCCCACTCCTTTAGAAATGAGAGGGTGAAAGCCTCAGGCAAGGTGAGCTCCTGTGACCCTGAGGAGGTGGGGGTCAGCACGAGCAGCCAGCTGCCCTGCTTGGCCCAGCTATCAGCCAGGTCTCCAGAAGATGTGCTGGAGTGTCGGACTGGGGAAGGGTGGTGAGGCAATAAGTGTGGTTAAGTACACACTTCTAGAAGGCACCAAAAACACCCATTTGAAATCAGCTCTCTCTTAAGCCCCCATCTGCTTTGGTTCTCTCCGTACCAGAGCCCCATGTGACATGGAAATACTTCAAGCTCCTGAGGGAGGCTGTCAGCCACTATCGATGCCATATATCCTTCACATATTGTAAAGTGTTCCTGCACCCGCAGCTTCTTACCAGCAAGTGTAAAAAGAGGGGTAAAAAGTGGATTAACAAGAAAGAAGAATAACACACTGAGCAGCAGTGGGAGTAGAGACACAGGTGCTGTGCCCCTTGGGATGGTTGGTGCTTCCAGGAGCTGCTGTGTAAGCAGTTCCTGCAGCACCCTGTGAATCCCCACCTGACCCTGCTGGAGCCCTGACCCACAGGACAGGCTGCTTCAGGGAATGCTTCAGTGAGGGTGCTGGGCTGTGCTCTGCCCTTAGAGAGGAATTTGAGGCATCAGGTAAGAAGGCAGGAGTGCTTTACTTTATATCCCATTGCTCTGCTGAGATCCTGCTGGGCTGACCTAGTGCTTCGTAAGCATTTCTTATGCTTTAGGTTTTTAGCTGAAACACCCTCTGTGCCCCAGTTGGTAGCTACTGGAGCATGGTACCATGAAATATTACTACAGCATACTTTGAATTCACATAGATTTTGTAGAAAAAGCATTTGAGACTTCCCTTTTTTAGAATGAGAAGCACTGCTGTTCTGAGTATAATGGTGTGGCATCTTGTTTGGAATTTCCCTTGCTTTCTATATATACACATGCAGCAAAGCCACAGGAAATGGAAGTATTAAAAAAAAGCATAGAGCATAGGTATCTGCTTCTTGAACAAATTTTATTCTTGCATTTAGTTTTATTATTAGTGAGCACCTAATCTTGAGGCATCATTTAAGGCTTGTTTTAAAAGGTATGATATCCTAAATCATTGAAGGGGGAAGCGGACGTTGCCTTAGAAGTTGCACGTTATTTGATAAACCTTTTAGGCTCTGTACTGCCCATGCTAAAGGAAAGAGCATTATTGTTGATCTTTTCTCCCTTGGGGCTTTTGGGGTAGGGACTGACTTCTGAGGCTTCTTGCATTTGTATTTTCTAAGATGCAGTGAGTCAGTGTTGCCTACAGCTGCTGTCGTGATTGTGTGCTAAGGGCCCACTTCTGCCTGGCAACCAGCATGGTTATTAGTAAACAGCCTTTACTTTGAAATCCCGAGCAAAGTACATTATAATTAGGTCCAGGAGAAATGAGAACCAGCTGGAGATTATACAGTCTGAAAATCTCATTGCTGGTGAGGTGAGACAGCTCCTCAGGAGCTGAGTTGCTCTGGGCGTGGACTCAGGTTGGTTTGGAGAGCAAAACTGAGGGACGGTCATTTGGTGAAGGAGAAATTTTAGGAGAAGGGACTAATCATGAAGGTAATTGGACAAATCCATCTTGGCAGCTGTTAATATGTTAAGACACATTCCTACAAGTCCCAGAAGAGGCAGTTACCCTGCCTGCTCTCAGCCTCTGTGGAACTGCAGTGATACCTGTCTGCTTTCTGTCTGGTCTTGGCACGCCACTGCAGTACAGGCAGCGCTCACCTGAATGAGAGAGCTACAGAAGCCTAAACAGGCATTAACTTTGCCTTAAAACAGGGTTCATTTCTCTTGGATGCCTTTTGTTAACAATACAGCAAAGAAGGAACCAAGCCACATACAATCACACAGTTTTTCTGTATGATTTCAAGAGTCTCTTGTGTGAGGATGTGTTTCTGCAGTGTTACAGATGATGTGTTTCAGTGAACAAGTGTAGTACAAATGGATAATGAAAGTTCACAAAGTTTATGCTATTGGAGTTCCTTTCACTGTGTGCAGTTACTTTCTTACTCATTATGCCTTTATTGCTTTCTTTTAGGAAGGGAGCTGGGTTGATGTTGCTATTTAACCAAACAAGACACTATTTGGACAACCATCCAACAAGAAGAGAGCACCAGTGTGAGGCCAGAAGGAGCTTTCCTTAATTTAGAGGGTTCAAAAATGCTGGAAACTCACAACCACTTTCACTTCACTGTTGGGATAGTGGAGCTGACAGGTTTTATGCATTCTGGTCTACAAGTTGAGAAATGTGACTTGTGAAGGTAGGGGGTAGTGGCAGTTGCTGGGGATGCCTTGGTGTGTATGCTTTGCCTGATGAGGAGGGGGCAGGTAAAGATTTTGTAGTGTTTTATCAAGAGATCTACCAGTAAAAGTCAAAGCACTGCATAACAGACTACTTTTCTCAGGAGCAATAGTTTATGGCTCATCATCTGAAACAAACATTTGCATGTAAGACGCTGGTAATTCTTCATAGTGTAACGTTTCTTGCTTAAGCCAGAACAAGAAAGAGTTATACTTTTTACCAGCTGGGAAAAAAAACCCAAACCCTCAGTAAAGTCAAACAGCTCTGAAGAGAGGTATTTTTGTACAGAAAACCAGCAGATCTGTCCTAGATTTATGCCACAGATAGTCAAATGCCAGTCCTCATTTATTGCTCTTATTGCTTTATGTGGTAGCTGTAATCTGTGCTTGATTGGTAACTTCACCTGTTTTTGTTTGTTGGTCCAGTGTTGTCCTTGCTGTAGGTGTATCCAGTTTCCCAGCACTCAAATGCTCTCCTTTCCCAGGATTAGTGTGAAACTAACCTCTGCTTTGACTGGGGACTAATTCACAGAATTTAAATCCACAAGGATAGGCGCTATTAATTTCTGTGTACTGCAGATTCACCTGTCTAATTCCTGCATCTATTTCTTATTAGAAATTATTATTTCTTATTGTAGGTCAGTCAATCCAACTCTACCCACAGGAATTAGCATCAGTGGAAACCTACAGCAGACTTCAGCTTCTGATATGTATTAAAGCAATCATGATCTCAGTGCAATTAATAAGAGGTACTGCCAAGATCTAACTTACTTTACTATTGTGTTTTCTTAAGTGTCTTCTAGTGTGAATTGGTACAAAAATCAAGTCCCTATTTTGCTGTATCAATCACTGGCACTATCATATTGATGCACACTGAAGCTGTAAACCAGGCTTGTCTAATGAGAACAGTCAAAAAAAGTAAGATTAGTTTATGCCACAGGAAGTTTAATCATGTTTCTCAGCTTATATTCTCTGGCTGTGTCTGATCTCTAAGACCTTAAAAGGCAATGTAAAAAATGGTCACTAAAAAAAAAAAAAAGAAAAAATAAAACTTTCTGCATCTTTGTGCATGTTGTGTTGGGAAGAACAAGCTAGCAGTGAATCACAGGATTGCAATCAGTTGTAGATTAGATTAATAGCAACCATTGCTGCATGCAATGGCCCAGGCATTGCTTTTGGTAATATCCCACCTAAGACAACAGTGGCATAAACCATCATCTTCCTTTGGGGCTGCAACAGGATCCTGAAAAGGAAATATCCAGAAAAATACCCACCTTCCTCCTGAAGTGTACAACAGGGAATGAAGCAAAGCAGAAGACAGGAGTGTTGTTACACAAAGTAAGTTTTCTTTAATTACGAAGTGTGATGGTTGCACTAGACCTTTACTTTCTATCCCCTCCTTAACTCCTGCTCTGACACAGTGAGAAACACCTGGAGACAAGGCTGCAAAAACCTGTGGCACTCTTATATTTGTACACTTTAATTGCTGATACTCCTTCTCAAAACAGTTCCCTGCTATATGTTGATGTTCTCTCCTGCAGACAGGATAAGAAGAAATTCAAGGTAGCATTGGCATAGTCACATGTCTGTGGCAGGGTAGGGGGTTAAATGTGTTCCTGTGCCTCTGAAAGGTCAATCTTCTGCTCAAAGATGAGGAGTGATTTTTTTTCAACATATTTGAAAATAGTCTGAGAAGCTGGTTATCACTAAAGTAATGAAATAACTCATATCTGAAACCATGACATTTAATTAGCCCTTAGTATAGTTACTGGGACTATTTCACATTTAAATACTTACACCATAAGAGATTTTTTTTGACCCCTTTACTAATGTAGTAAAGCAAATGCACAATCACTTTTATTATAAAAATAATCCTTACAAAATAATCAAATAGGAATACAATCAATAATTACACAAATATGCATTTACAAATCTGTAAGATAGATACTTATGGCACAGAAAAATATAAATATCCCTGTACCTTGTTTCTGTGCAAAAAAGGCAGGCTGGTTTTAGTCAATAACCAGCCCTTTTATGTTTTCTTCACTTCTGACTTCAGTTAAACAGAAGGATTTTCAGATGAGATGTCTGAAAGTTCAGCCTCAAGACTCAAGAAAATACTTTCACTTTTAATCCAGATAAATCACAATAAGATTTTTCCTATCTTCTGCCAAAATGTTCCTTCCTGTTCTTCAGCCTACATTTTTTGGAAGAGGAGGAAAATTTCAAGTTCAGTAATTTTTTTCACAAGCCATCGGACTGCGGTAGAGAATTAGACCCAAATAAAGTCAAGCTGCACTCTGAAGCTGAACTACCACCGTAGGTTTCAGTTTAGTTTGTAGTAGAATCTGCATTACATTTGCCTTCCTTGTAGCTGTCAAAAATAATTCTTCAGAAAAATACTTTGCTTTCTCTTGAAGCCTTTCACACAGTCCAAGAGAAGGCAAAATCAAGCAAGAGGTAGATACTGTTCATCCTCCTAATTCCCCAGAGCTCTCCATTTGAATTATTCTCTTCTAGGACTGTAGGAGATATGTATAGAGCAAGTTTTATGTCTATAAAAGTAGTGATTGACTTACACCTCTCACATCCAGTGGTCACTGACAACATTCAGCAACATGCTTGAGGAATTCATCACTGAGTTCATCACTGAAAAACCTCATGCAGTGAGGGCATCTGAGTTCACCCTGTGCCCTGCCTTCAGATCCCGAGTTTCCGTTGTCCCCAGGAGGAGAAGCTTGTTCAGACTGTGAGTTTGTTCTTCTCGTGCCTGTCTGGCCTGGGCTGTTGCCTCGTAAATGTTCGACATTCGTCTGAACATACAAATGATTTTGGTTACCAGCGTGAACTCTGAAATGACTACTTGTGTCTCTTGAGTCCTAGAAAGAGAAAGGAGAGCTCTTGAAAAAGATGCAGTAAAAATATATTCTTTAACAGGTGATGTTTTATCACCTTTATCTGAAACATCACTCAGATATTTATCAGAGGACTTGTAAATAAGTTCTTAATCAGTCTTTTCAGTGTTATTAATATGGTTGTGAAGATGGTTTGTAGAAAACATAGAATAAAGCCAGTGTGCAGCTTTAAAGATGCCAAGAGTCATGGCTGTCCTCTGCCTTCCAAGAATTCACCCTTACTATGTTGATCCAAAAGTAGAAAGAAAATGGACTGGAAAGGGGTATTACTTCTGAACTGGGGAGCATGTCCACCAGAACTGACTATGAAATAATCTAAGTTTTTGATAGCTGCACTGAGCTGAAACTCCTTTAGAAATACTAAGATATTTTTAAAATATATTTGGAAGTATATTTTAGTCTGGAATCCTGTTGACATGCTTAAATTAAAAAAGGAGCATGCTGCTTTCTTACCTGTCTTCTTGCTAGCTGGTGTTGCAGACATGCAACTTCTGCCTGAAGTTCTTGTATTTTACTCTGTGCTCGTTCTCTGTCTGATCTCTCAGATGTGAAATCGTCTTTATAAACCAGGACCTGAAATAGAATTATTACATTAATATTTTATAAATTAGAGCATTGGCAGGTTAGATTGAAAAGCTGAGGCTATGATTCCTTGGTTACTTATTCCCAGAATCTCAGTATTATCTTCTCTATCATATCTGTACTTCAATGCTGTTTGTATTTCTTTTACAGATCTTTCGTATTCTGTATTAAGGCTGGCAGAACTGCATGGGGTTCTCTAAGTAGTGAGGTTCCTTTAAATCTGTGTTGTTAAGTATCTGTATAGCCAAATGTGCAAAGACAGGCAAACGTCCAAAAAATAAATCCATTTTTCCCCCTTGTACTTCAGTGGTCTGGGAAGACATTAAGAATTCCCATCTCTAGGAAAAAGAAACTTAATGACCTGTTGCTCCAGCATTTGTATGCGCTCATGATCTCCTTCACTGGCCTTCTTCATGTCTTCTAGTTCTCTCTTGGTTTTCGTGCACTCATTCATTTTTTCTTCCAGTAGCTTGTTTAACCGGAATATCTCCTTGTGCATCAGGTCAGAATTCCTTTGTGCTGAAGTTCCGCCGTGGTGCTGCTCCAGCTGTGACTTCATCTCCTTCAGCTGCAAGTGGAGTCTCTTCACGTACTCATCCCTACTCGCATCGTACTTCTGCCATTTTGCATTTAAATCTTCCACCTGAAAGTTTAGCCAGGAGAGGCATGAAGAACAGGAAGACACAAATTTCCAAGGTTTCACAGGCTCTCTATTTGTGCAGGACCAGAATTCTCTGGGGGATAATGTAACACGCTGACTGGACCCCTGAGGGTGGGTAAGTCACTGTACAGGAGAGCAGATGATTGTGTGGACTCTTCATGGGCAGCCTTCCCATCTCCCAGTCCTAAGGGACAGTATTAAATAATGTGGAAAGGGAGGGGTTGGTGGTCACCCTGGGCCTAGTGCTGTTCTTCTGGGGTGGAATACTGATCCAGGGAAGGAACATGAAAATTTTCTTCTGCACTGTATTTTTAACAACAAAAACCCACTGTGTTCAAAATTATGTAACAAATTGTTCTTAGCTAAGGGAACAAAAACTATGTGCCATGTTGAAAAGACTAAAAAAAACTGTCTTGCATTGAACTGCCATTTAACTAGATTAACCAGACCTTATCTATTTCAAATTTACTCTAATTTAAAATACTTAACAAATATTAATCTATAACAAAATGAAAGTACTCACGTGAGCTACTTTTTGTTTTAACATCCTGTTTTCCTCTTGTAGGTTGCAGATAAGAGCTTGAAGTGAAGTTTCATTGTCTGAAAGCTGTAATTTTCAGATAAAGTTAGGTGTTAATTTGACTTAAAAATCTCAGATGCTGTTTGGCTATGCTGTGACACTGGAAGTAATGGGGTTTTTGTTAAGTTATGTGTAATGACATACATCTAGGTCTATTTATTCCTATATAGTTTATTTCTAAATATTAATAGTATAGCCTACAACTTTTATTATTATGGAAAGCAAAAATGTACTCAGGTTCTTATGACCTTGGTACTGCTTTTAAATAGACCTGATGACAACAGAGTTTAAGAGTTTAGACAAACTCCTTGGAAAACTACTTGTCTGGAGTGGGAGAATGCATGACAAAGGCACAGATATGCCTTCATCTTGCTTTGTTATTACTGTCAATTTTGGCCAGTACTAGGAAGAAATTACTGAGGGGAAAAAACCCTGCTTGCTAAATAATTGACTAAAATGATACCTTTTTTTTACAGTTGTGACATCTGCTTAAAAAAACCCCGGTGTACATGAGTAATATAGAACACTTTTGTGCAAAATTCCCTAGAATCAGCTAGTAATGGCATCTGAAATTTCTCCTCTTCAACAGGGAAGTCCCCACTGTACAAGGTTAGCTTCTTATTACATATATCAAAGTCAATCAAGTTTCCTGTCTACCAGTTACACGTTAAATATGATAATGCCAAATGCTTCAAGTCCCTTAAAAAGTCATTTTCTCTTCTATTTACTCAACCCCTATTTCTAACAAGTAACTTTAATGTAAGTTTTCTTTGGAAACGCTTCTGGAATGTTTGACAAAGCAGACGTGAGCACGTGTAGAGTTCATCACAACAGCACAGATGAGTGGTCATGTGAAAAACAGCATTACCTCTGGGTAGCAGTAAGAGAGTAAGTCAGAATTTTTCTTTTTCATGAGAACAGCCTGTAGTACCCTACTCAATACTCTGATCTGTTACTAGAGGCAGCACTGCTAATGTTGTTTCCTTAGGGTATTTTAATGAATTACCTAATGACTCTCAGCCATCAGGACTTCTGGAACAACAGAACAATGATTACCTCTACCCTATGCTGAGAACTTCAACTGAAGCCTCAACAGCCATTAGCAAAGTACACCAAAATCCAGGTGTTTCTATGTGCCCTACAGTAGCATTTCTGCCACTGTCCTATTATAAAGCATTTTTTTTAAACATCCCTCCTGAAGAGAAACATTGCCCTGCACTAAGAGGCCAGGGGGAATCCCAGAGCAAAAAAAAAAAAAAAAGGTAAGACACCTTAACTCATATTCCCCTAACCAACTTTCTGTAGGTCTGTACTACGTGTGCAACGCCAAATCCCGATCCGAGAAGACCACGTGTTACAGAGTTTTTAATATAAATACTACTTTGAAATATCTCTACTTTGTTTTGTGATTTTGATGCTTAAACAAGTAATCAGGAGAGGTCGGCTTCAAAATCACAGCACCACCTAGTGCTGCACAGAAATAGGGGTGGTACAAGGTAGGTACTGTCTCCTGTGTATGGAGGGAAGAACTGTAATTGTGGAATTGCTGAGGTTGGATGGAACCTCTCGAGCTCTCCTCTCCAAAAAAAAGCCTTTGATGATGAGATGGCCAAAGTTGAAGTGGTAGACAACTGGTTCCATCCTAAATTTCAGATACGCAGAACTATTTACCATTGCCATGGCAGTCTTAATACCCTGCATGAAATTATTTAAAGGGCTGTTTCTCACCAGTCCCCTGTTACAGCTATCATATCATAATTAACACCTCAGAAGCTAATAAGACTTTAAAGACACATAGTATCTGTAAGAATACCTGATTAGATCTTTCTGTAGGTATCTGGTCATCTGAATTCCCCTTCTCTTTTCTTTGCTTCTCTTCTAGACATTTTGCCAGATGTTGACACATTTCTGCTGTGGATGCTAATTTGCGTTGAAGTTGGTGAGTTTCATCAGTGAGTGAACGGCACAAAACATCACTGGTGGCCTGAGCCTTCTCCCTCTCTGCCAAGGTCTTCTGCAGTCGTAAGATTTCTCTCTCCTTTTCATATGGAGGCTGATTTATCATCTGTTGTATCTCTCCATTTTTCTCCTCTAGCTGCTGATTCAACTTCTGCACTTCCTAAACAGTAGGGGGAAGGGAAGTTATTTAAAAGCAAAGTAAACTCAAAAGCCAAAATATGTCTAAGACTGACTTCCATTTGCAGTAATTCCTTATTGCTCCTGAACTCATTGCAAAGTACTTAAAAAGTAGAATAAATCCATTTCATTTCTGTATGATCACAAGACCTTGGAACAGATGGATCAATCAATCAAAACTGCTCAGGCAGCCATGCAAGCACTTTCTAATCAGTAGAATAGAGGAACAAGCAGCAAAAATTCAGGAAGATTTTATGACTCTACAGCAGCAACAAAAACAAGAAACAAAGTAGTTTAAAATGAATAACTGTGGAGACTGAAAAATACTTAGAAGTCCTGCACACTAAATTATCAGATAGTAGAGATTTTCCTCAAAAAAAAAAAAAAAGGAACTGTAAAGTCATCCAATCTAGTGAAGTGTATTCACTGCCTGGCACTGTCACAAGGACAAAGCAGAGGTAGCACACAGAGCAACTTTCCCACCTAGGATGGGAATGGTAAGGTAAGGACAAACAAGCAGAAAATAAAATCCACGTGGCAGCAGTGCCTCTAGTTTGGCCACAGCTGTCTCCCAGGTACATGAGGGGGTCTGACACACCCCTAGGAAACAGCTGTGTACCTTGTTTCTGCATCTCCTTGTCCTGTTGGAAGCTCTGTGGGATCATCCACACTGCATTAACATCTCTGCAGGTGTTTTGAGAAGGAAGATGTTTGCTTGGTGACTGGAGCAAACCACCTGTAGTTCCATGCACCTGAAAGGCACTGGTCCTGACTTTGTGAAAAACAAGCTGTACTCCACACTCTCAAGAAGTAGCAGATGCTGGTACTAGAAACCTCTGCAGCACTGCCCTCCAGAATCGAGGATCTCTGGATGCCAGTGCAGACCATGAGACAGCTACAATCTCAGCTCTGCCATTCCAGTTCTCAGGAGTGCTGATAGAGCTGTAAATCACTGGGATCACCCTTCTTTGCCAGCACACTGGCCTCTGGCTTCACAAAAACGTCTTTTTTATTTGTTTATTATTTAGTGCCAGTTATTTCAGCATTCTGATTGGGCATAACATTTTATTCTTTCAATAAATAAACATTAATGTTTGATATAGATAAAGAGCACTTGTTCTTATTACTTTTAAATTCTTTAGCATCATGCTTAAATGCTAAACTTCCCCTTTAAAGATATTCAGCATCAGCCTTTCAAATATGTTCAGATACCACAGGTTTGTCATCTGTCTGCAAAGTGTCAGTGAGATCATCTCTTATAACAAATTTCCAAACATGAACTTTTTAAAATGTCTTTTACGTGAGGGTCATATACGGAAAATGTTTTGTATAAGCATTAGGTCAAGAGATTACTTATGACAAAAACACTTGTTTCACTTTTAAGTACTGCTGCTCACTGGTTTGGAAATTACTTCACACAGCTTTATCTAGAAATAAACACTTTAAAAATCTTTGAGTATTTCAGACTGAACCTGGGAAAGTCTTAATGACAGTAACCAAAATAGCACTTGTACTGGATGAGGAGTGATGCAGTTTTGAGACTTTTTCTGTCAAGAAAGATACTGATTTCCCTAATCTATCTCCTCACAATCCAGATTTGTCACTTCTTCAAATATGAACGTTCTACCTCAGTGTCAATACAAAAATCCATTTCTAAGAGCACTTTAAACAAACCACTTTCATAGAAAAATTGGTGGCATCAGCTGATTATCTTTGAGAACAAAGTTGTTGCATCTGATAAATTCAGGGAGTTTTTTACTATTTTTCTTTCTCCTTATGAAAATAGTTGCATGAAGATCTATAGTGCCATGCTAAGCTTTTGGTTTAGGATTTTATGGTTTGCCTTTTTGAACTTAACGCAGGGGGGAGCCACCGTTGGATACAGACGGGCGAGTTGCTTTGGGCACCCGGGGATGGAGCAAGTCCTGTCAAAGGCAGCGGCATCGCTCGGCGGGGCTCAGACCCCGGGGGCTCGCTCAGCCCCCGCTGTCAGCGCCGGTTCCTGCGCGCCCCAAGCTGTTCCCAGCACCCAGCGAGCGCTCCGGGGGCAGAACGCCGCACCCTCCGCCCCGCACCGCCACTGCTGGCCCTGCTGCGCTCGAGTCCCTCGCTTCCTAGGGAGCAGCGCGGCAAGGCGCGGGGATGCTGCGCCGCTCTCCGCGCACCCTCGGCTTTACCTGGCTCAGCGCCTCCACTCTCCGCGCCGAGAGCCGCTCGCTGTCCCGCAGCTGCTCGCGGGCCTGCCCCAGCTG
This sequence comes from Edolisoma coerulescens, assembly GCA_013397115.1. Taxonomy (NCBI): domain Eukaryota; kingdom Metazoa; phylum Chordata; class Aves; order Passeriformes; family Campephagidae; genus Edolisoma; species Edolisoma coerulescens. Next base: position 1,574,517 of record VWZW01001826.1, read on the forward strand.
CTCCAGCAGGCTCTCCACCAGCGAGCGGGCCGGCTCCGCGCCCGCCGCCGCATCCCCGCCCGGCGCCGGGGGCAGCCGCTGCCGGGCCAGGCTGCCCCGCAGCTCCCGGATCGTCGCCTCCTTGGCCGCCAGCTGCAGCTGGAGGTGCTTCAGCTGCTGCGCGGACTCGTGGTACAAGGTGCAGAGCGCGTTGTACCGAGGCACTTTATTCTTCAAGCTCCTGTTTTCCCGGTGCAGCTTCTCCAGCGTCTCCTCCACCTGCCTGAAGCGGGTCACCAAAGGGTCTGTGCTGCCGGCCTCGCTTACCGAGCACATGGCCGGGGCTGGTCCCTTCTCTTCCTTCTCCAGGGCGAGCAGGAGTCCGGGCAGGTGCATAAAACCCCGCAGCCGAGCAGGGCCGGGGCAGGAGGTTCGCTCTTCCGCCTTGGCCGCCGGGGGAGGAGGCGGCCGCTCCCCTTTAAGGGCTCGCAGGACCCGCCTGTGCCGCGGCTTTTTTCTACCGCTGGGGCCGGGCCACGCCGCGCCCCGCCCCCGGGGGAGAGCCCCGGGCGGGCAGGGAGCGCTTTCCCCCGCGGCCAGCGCGGGATGCGGCCCCGGGGGCAGCGCTGCCCGGGGAACCCCGGCAGGGGCGAGCGGGAGAACCGGCACCGGGGGCGGGGGGAGAAACCTGGGGGCGAGGGAGCGGCGCGGGGCGAGCGGGAGGCTCCGAGGGCGCGGGGGAAGTCCCGGCTGAGCGAGGGGGTCGCGGGCAGGCGGCCGCGGGAGGGGCGCTGAGGGGGAGAAGGGGTCCCGGCGGAGCGAGGGTCCCTCGGGGGGCTGGCGGGCGGCGCTGGCCCCGCGTTGCGAAAGCCCCGGAGCGCGGCGTCCTCCCGGCGCCGCTGCGGGAATTCCCGGCTCGGAGCGGGACTTTCCCCGCTGGCGGCGACCCCGGGGCTCTCCGCTCTCGCCGCTCCGCCTGCCCGAGCGGCCCCGGGGCGGCCGGGGTGGAGCTCTCGCCTCTTCGACCGACCCCGGCCCCGACCCCCGGGGCAGCAGCAGGGGAAGAAACACTCAGGAATCCTCTGTTGGTGTTGTGTCTGCATCGGTGGCGAGGGGATGGCTCCGGACCCAGGCAGAGCAGCACATCCCTCCTCACAAGCCGCGTACCTGTGCAGGTGTAGAGGAGGAACTTCCTTAGCAAAGACCTCGAAGAGACCAAAATCTTCGGTCGTTAAAATCCGTATCACCAGCCAGTGTTTATATTCTCAGGACGATTCGATGAGGGCAAAACCAAGTGGCTGACACTGAACCAACCAGTGTCTGCTGGGCGCCCTTGCAGTGGAAAACTTCTTTACTGGCAACATAGAGATCTCTCTGACTCAAGTTCTGACTTGTTAATCAAGAATATCACTGCCAGAGAGTAATGCTAGTGTAGTATTTCTCACAGGAAGAGGAGAGTATGGTAAGCTGGACTGAGAGAAAGCATGTTTTGGATTGGTTTCATGTCCATGCTACCATTCTGGTGGGAGGAAAAAGCCTTAAACCAGTACAAAAATAAAGCCCAGGTTGCATTTGTTACTATTTGCAATAGTGTTTGTTGTGTGTACATGTATGCATGTGCATCATAACATGTACAGCACAGAGCTCCGTGTGTGCACACAGCCTTAGTGCACGACGTTCAGCACAATCACGGGAGATGTTTCTGGGCCAAGTGCCCAAAATACATCAAGTGAAAATCACCACTGGTGGAGGCAGCACAAAGAGAAGACTTTAGACAATGCGGTATAAAGCAGCCTCCTGTGTTGACAGGTTTCGGGGTAAAAAGACAGCAATGAATAATTTGTGTGGAAGAATTTACAGGAATGGGAACATGATGAAAGGAAAAGATGGTGAACTTCAAAGTTGAGACTGTCAGTTGCACTGGTGATGGATCAGAAACGTCATGGTGCATATGAAACACAAGATAGAATATTTCAGCCTTTCATGGAGATAATGGGTGGAAATTCAAACAATATAAGTTGCAATCAAGTACAGGGAAAACTATTTTTCTGTAAGAATAATCAGACATTGAAAGTGCTGGAGTAAGGGCTAAAGACCTCCTGAGGTTCCTCCCAACATGATTCAATTGAATCCTGTGATTCAATTATGCTTTTTCGAGGTGGAAAGTCATTATTTTGTCACCTAATTATGCTAGAAAGAATTATCCCAAATGTTAGGAATAATAAATTCAAAACAGTCTGTTAGCTGATTCTAAAAATATAACTGAATTTTATAGAATTTTATTGCACAGAAGACCCTATGTGACAGAAAAGGGTAAAGCACTTGTTTATGGTGGTCTCTGGTGTATTTGCTATTTCATCTAATAAATAATGTAAATATTGAATGATGAAGGACAATGAAAAATCTGTGTGGAAGTTGAGGGAATACAATTTTTGACTTTTTACTTGTACAGAGTTATGTTCTAGAACCTTAAGATGCTAATTTTGCTGTGAAGAAAGCTCCTGCTTTAAAATACCTGTACTTTATTGCTTTCATATACATTAGAAAAGCAAAAAAACCAAATAGATTTCATGTTATATTTTCATTATTGTGTTACAGTCAGAGCTAAGTGACAAATTTGGAACAAGATTGCTTTTGCTGACTGTCAAAATATTTTGTAGAAATGTATGATGAAGCCCTGATAATGGAGAAATATTTCGTTTCCTGCCAATTTAAGTAGCAAACTACAAGGAAACTCAGCGATCCCATGTTTGCAGATAGGGCAGTGATATCCTTAGACCAAGCATCAGGGAATTTAGTTAGCTACCAAATAGAATCCTTTATAATACAGTTATCTTAGTAGTATTGTATTAGTATATTAAAATGAAGCATTACCGAAAACTTGGTATTAATAGTGCCTTGGATAAATTCAGCATTCCCCCAGGAAAACACCACTGACTTAAGGGAAATTTGACCTGCGTAAGTGCTGAGTAAGAAACTAATCCCATGTGTTCTTGGGAATGCCCTTAGATGAGTGTTTCCTTTTGTCAGTTCTGAAATGTGGAGGAATTCCTGGGAATTCAGTCAAAGCAAGCCGTGCCAAAGAATGAGTCACATCTTAAGCCGTGTTTCCTAGCACCTGGCTTTTCCTGGATTGCCTCTCGCATGCTGTTACCCTGTTGGTTGATAAAGCAGCTGGTTTGTGCAGTGGCACACTTGTCCTTTTTTGGCTTTGGGCAATCATGAGGGCTTATTAATACTGTATGAACAACAGGTGTGCTCTGCACGACTTAATATAAAGAAAAACTTTATTTTCCGTACTCTTCTGGTTTCAACGTGAAATACAAAGTGAAGTCGACTTTAATTCTTTCTCAGTGTAAGATATTAAACTCACGTGGGAAAAATTCAACCTTGGATTTTGTTAAAGAACTCTTGACAAAGTTGTTTTGACTAAGTAGTTCTGTGCACATCACAACTTATAATAACATGTGAGACGCATCATGCAGTGCATGAACAGAAGTGATTAGGTACTGCCTAGGAACAAAAAGGAAGTGAAGCTGCTCCTAGGAAAGTGGGAAGAAAGGAAGGTGAACAGTATGGTTAGATTAATTAAGGGTTCATAGATGTAGATATGTTTAAAGTTTTGTTTTTAAGCATGAGTTATTTTTAGAGGTGGTACGAATAATTTCTCTGAATATAGTAGTTCTATTTCTGTAACATTAGTGAAAATCTTATGAGTCTTTATATTTAAAAGAGTAATTCTCTGTAGACAAGACTATACTACATATTCAGGGTGTTCTGTCATTTTCTAAATAGTGACCTCTGCTCAATTCATAAGAAATTGTATTTTTTACTTGTGACTCCGGATGTCGTTCAGCCAATCAAGCTGTGGTTTACTCCATGGTCTTAAGTCACCACTAATTGTCCTGGAGTGTAACTTGTGACATAATGGCTCCTATATAAAGTGTTGGAATGGCCTTAAGCTTATTTACCTGAACAGAACTGATTAGAAATTAGTAAGTGATTATCTGGCTGCTGTAGGCTGAAAAAAAGCAGTAAGTTCACATTTCCTTTGCTGTACATTGTGCAGTGCAAAAAGGGGAAAAATAACCTGTAATGAAATAATCTGACATACTCCCTGCTACATAAGATACCTGCCTGAGAGCTCTATGTGGGTCCAAAATTCTGATTTTCATGCTGAGCAACTGAAGTGTTGATGCTTTTGTGACTCATAGATGAACAATAATGATGAGCTGCAAGCATGTTTACATTTCTTCCATGGGCAGGACTAAACATCCTTTATATACACCATTCCATTGGGTGTTCTGATGATGTAATGTTTGACGTGTTTTACAGCTGGAACGACAAACTCACCGAGAGGTTGGCCCAAGGGCTTCCAGGATTCCCAAAACTGGATGAACTCATTGCTATGATGTCCGTGTGTGGCCATCTCTCTGCACTGAGGCTCTGACTTGGAACACAACGTTCCTTTTTCAGTCTTGTTTTCTGTTTACACACATGAAAATATTTCGTTTAGCTAGGGGAAATAGAATAGGGTTGATTTATTTCTAATGTAAGATTTTCCCTGTGGTTTTTTTGCACAGTTTGCACGTAAGGATGTAAAAACCAGAAGTGTTTTGATGCAGAGGGCAGAGTCCCAGGCCCATGTTCTTAATCACAGCAAGGCTGAAATAGCCAGAATGAGCCATACAAAACCATGACATTGGTCAGATCCATAGCAGTCCCAACGCTTTTCCCTAAGAAGTGTTTCTTTCACATTGACATGGACTAAGGTGGTTCAGTCTCACCCTTATGGGTGTTAGTAGCTAAGCTGGACATACACTTGTATGGGTCTCTCACAAGGCCCTTGATCTGTGTGTGTCCATATCCAGGCAAGAGGTTTCTGTTATGCCTTGTTATTCCTCAATGCTTTGGATCTTTGCTGCAGTTCACCTCCCTGTGCTTACTGGTACTGTCTATATCCTCCCAAATGTTCAGCCATTTCAGCCCTGCTTTAGTTTCCCCTGGATATTCTCACTTTTTGCAGTTTCTCTTTTGTCTGCCCGTGGCGCAATAGTACCGGTTGGCTGGGTCTGACCCTGCAGACTGGAATTTATTGTAGTGCTGATGCTGCCTCTGGATCCGAGAAGTTCAGTTTGCTTGGTTCTTCAGAAAACCCTACCATGATGTCACTGATTCTTTTTACAGGAACGTAAAAAGCTCTCTGGTGAACGTCAGTGGAAGATGTTTCCTTACTCACAGGCTTAGATCACTTCAGCTGCTGCTCGTACTTAGAGGCAAATTCCTTCTTTGAGCTTGTACTGGATAAAACCTCGGGGTTTGCCCACATCTATTTATTCCTGCTGAGCAGTGCAGGATATGTTGGCTTGTAGTTGTCATAGGACATTTTTTCCTAAGCTGATGATTTGAAATACTGCAGACAAACTTTTTTTGTGTTGCAGGAAACACTCTCCTAACTCTTAACATAAGATCCATATTACAGACTCTTTATATATACTAGTTGGATTTTCTGCTTTAGTTAATATAGAGTGCTGTGAGTTTTCTGGTTTCTGTTATTCACCTTTCCTCCAAGGCCAGAGAGCTGTAAAGCTAAACTGAGGGAAAAAAATAAAATTATTATCTATGACTAAGTGCTTGGCATTCACTTGCAAGACTGGAAACCAAAAGTTTGCAGGTTTATTTGATATATTATTGTCGTGTAATGAAACTTCCAAAAGCAGGGTCCATGATGTCTCTCATCCAGACCACTCATTCTAACTAGAAAAAAATCTGTTTAAATATTTTTAATCTTTAGCTTTTCTGACCTAGGGAGCAAACAGACCTCTAGAGTTTGGATAGATAGATTTCTGATTTAGATGTCTTATTTTAAATGTACGTTTTACAGGATGATGGGGAAAGTTGACTTCCTAAGACTATCAGGAACCTCAAAAGAAATCATAGTTGAGTAAAAATTCAATTCTACTAGAATTCTAAATCAGGAAAAGAAATATTGGATGCTTCTCAGAATGTCCTTGGTACTAGGTGGTGAAATAGTTTTCAGAACTATAATATTGACAAAGTTTTGGGAGGGATTAAGTAACTAGAACAAGAAAGTGGAAGTGTCCTTACCACACCATTCACTCTTCTTCCACAGAAATAGCAACATTTCCCAAAATTCGAACTAGTGTCCAGTTCAGAGGCCAGAAAGAACACAGTAATATTGCTCTGGAGCTCCATCTGTGAAGCAGAAAATCCATCAATCGTCCTGGCAGGAAAGGGAAAAACAGTTTTCAGCAGAGTTTTAAATTCAAGTCATTAATGTAGTCTTTTGCAGACTGAAGTGAAGAACTAATGCCATGTAGACACCAGCTGCTGAAAACTTCAGCTCTTGTTCAAGTGTATTTTTGTTATAAGCCAGAGAAAGCATATTCTCAGACATAGGTCGTGCTTGAAGCAGACAAGCATTTTGACTTTCTGCTCTCAAAGAGAATTAATGGAAGATGGAAAAATAGTATTTCTGAGGAGCCTGCATGCCAGCACCTGCTCAGTCTCAGCACAATAAATGAGTGTAATGCGGACATGCAGGTGGGTATGGGTTGTAGAAGATTAAATCAGGAAAACATAAGAAAAAATAATGTATTTCTTGGAAGTGATAACTCCTGAAAAAAAAGCCACTGCAGCTTTTTTCATGGCTGAATGTGTCTGAGTCACCCAGTGGCACAGGAACTTACACTCGTGGTACAGTGAAATATGCCTGTGTCAACAGGAATAAATCTTTTCAGCTCTAAATTAAATGCTTTTTCCAATTAGTTATATTAAATTTATGCAATATGTGATGATTAGTGCTGGGTTAATGCACATTTTAGGGTAGGTGGCTGTTTGGCAAAGTCTTTACAACCTTAGTGCCCCAAGCTGTAGAGGAAATACTACAGGGGATTCTAGATGTGTGGTTTTCATTAAAGTTTCTGATGAGAGCTACTAATATATTTAACTGAAAAAATAGAGAGGCCACCATCTAATGGAGTGAGTTTAAGAATTGATTGACATGGATTTCTGCTGTCTCTTCCCTTGAGTTTGCTGCTAGAGTTTGAGTAAGTTTTGTAACAGCTTCGTTTGGTTTGCCATTTGAATCTTCCACTACTGACAACAGTGACATTGCTGTAGATGGCTTAAAGGCAAAAAGGCTGCAGAATATTAAGTATTTGGTCTATGGAATGAAGATCATATCAGTCTGTGCTTATCCTTACTGAATGTTTAGACAAAATCTCGAAGTTTTGACTTCAAACTGGTTTAACAGAATGACCCATTATGACCATTTGATTGACACACTTACCTGTTTATGACTGAAGTGCTCAGAAGTCAGCTGTGAGAAAGTTAACTGTGTTAGGCCTTGCATAAACAAAATAAAAAATGTTCTCTACACTGGAATACTCTACATGCTGGCTCATTTGGGGGCTAGTAACTCAGATTTAATATAATTGTGACATTCCAGTTTCAGGGTGTGCAGATACATAGACATCTTTAAAAGGACTGGTTTCAGAAACAGTGGGTTTGAACTTCAAAGATTTCCACCAAACTCACAATTTTCATGTAACCCACTTTGGAAATACTCCCATTTCTCCGAGAGCAGATTATAATATTGTCATAATATTGTATTTACTGAAATTACACCTTTAAAAAAACCTTAGGGGTGTTGTTACAAGAGAGGATTTGGAGTGAGAGTGTTTTTCTTGGATCCTCTGCTGTATCTGGGAAAAGAACAAAGACCTTTTGAGACCATCTCTACTTCCTCAGATTAGTTGGTCTGTCTCTCCCTACAAACCGTGTTTCTATTATATCTGTAGATCACATTTGCACCATCACTACTGTGACTTGGAGATAAAACAACTCCTTGCAGTATTTTCTAAATCAGATTTCTGACACGATAGTGTGGCCATTAGCTGACCCAACAGTTTTAAAAAAAATTAAACATAATCGCCCCTATCTCTTATTTCCTGTGAGCTATGCAGGAAGTGTCTCAGAATGAAAGAAAAGCTATGAATTTGCCAGATAATGAATCCGAATCTTGGTTCATGGTTCTTTCCTGTAGGCAAAATTATAGGTTTCTTGTAAACTTAAAGGAAGTGGAGTGAAGGAGTTCACTTGTGTGATAATGAGAGTAGCCAAATGATTGATTAGCTGTTGAGAAGAAAGCTGTGCTTTGGGTGTTATTTATTTCCAGAGGTACTAGAGGAATGTGATGGGTGGGTCCCAGCTGGCAGGTAAGACCCCCCCCAGCCTCTCAGTCCCCTCCCCATCAGGATGGGGGAGAGAATCAGAGGGGCAAATGCAAGAAAAACTTGTGGGCTGAGGTAAGGACAGTTCAATAACAGAGAAAAGAAAAAGAAACCAAACAATGATGCGAAGGCATCGCTCACCACCTCCCACCAGCAGCCCGATGGCCAGACAACCTCTCAGGAATGGCTTGTTTTGACACACCACCACCACCCCCAGTTTTATTGCTGAGCAATGTGCAGCAGCAGAGAAAATCGCTCTGGACATTTGGGGGCAGCTGTCCTGGCCGTGGCCTCTCCCTCCTGCCCGCCCCAGCCTTCTCCTGCGGGCAGAGAGGGAAGCAGGGCAGGCCTTGAGGCTGTGCAAGCACTGCTCAGCAAGAGCTAAAGCACTGCTCTGGTATCAGCACTGCTTTGCTCTCAGATCTAAAACACAGCATTGCTCGGGCTGCTGTTACTAAAATTAGCTCCATCCCAACCACACCCAGTGCCGCAAGTGTTACTCCAAACAGAGGTGGGGAAAGACACCGATATTTTGTGGCATTTACACCGCTCTTGCAAGTTTCATTTCACGGAATGAAAGCAGGCAAGGATTTCTTTTCTCTGTTTTGGAATGAGGAGACCTGAAGAAATGAGATACCAAGAGGTTTGCTCAAATTTGCATACAATATCAAAGTATTATGAGCTGAAGAAGCAAAAAATCCTCGAGCTAAAAACGTTGAAAACACATTGGAAAAGAATAAGCAGTTTTCAAGATGTAATGTCTGATAATAATAGGATCAGAATTCATTCATGACTCCTGCTAATAACAAAAATTATATTTAGAGTAGTTAGAAAACAAAATTTGTCTCTTTCCCAGGTTTACCCATGGATTAATGTCAATCTATACTAGAAGATTACACTTGAAAGACATTTTCCAGCCTCTCCTTTTCCCATCTTTATTAAGAATGTCTCCAACCTCAGCAAAATTCTCAGAAGTACATTTCCTGCAGAGCAATATAAGCCAAATGGAACAAGTCTCTGCCAGAGCAGCACCTTTAAGATTTCCCAGCATATCTCCATAACAGCTACAGGATGGCTTTGCCCCAAGGGAACTGTGATACCTGTCGTGTCAATGGCTTTTCTGTAGCTCTGACAGAGCACACGACATTCAAAGTGCTGTTATCCCCAGGGTGATCACTGTGTATTTATTCCTGCAGCAGCCTCTTCAGGGGATTGCTACCCAATAGGGATCTAATTCCCTCGGGCAGAGGCAACTGGAATTGAGCAGCTGACCTTCCTGTGCCTTGAGAGAGAACCACGGTGATAAAAGGGCTTTCCTGGCTGCTCTGTGTGGGAAGCAGCTTGAGAGTCTTGTGCCCTGTTGGAAAGAGGAGATGCTTTTGCATGGAGCAGAGGAGTGCTGTCCCTGCGTGTTGTGCAGCTTGTGAACCCCAGGTTTCAGTCTGGAGCTGGTCAGTGCTCCAGGAAAGTTCATGGGCTCTTCCTCGCTAATGCACGGATGCTCAAAGCCTTGTCAGAGGAGTCAGCCTGGTGCTGATTTGGCCCATATCTGTCGTGCTGTGGCTTTAGTCTTACAAAGGAACTTGGAGTCTTTGGGATCCATTAGGGCAGACAATGGAGAAGGGCCCTCCTCTCTGCTCCTCTCCTTGTTTGCACAGGCTTTTCCATGTGTGGAAATGGATGATGTCCATAATTTTCCCCAGCCCTCTGACAGTGTCAGCCTTGCAGTGACTATGGCCCATGTGGCTTGTCCACAGACTGGATAGGTTTAGCTAAGTACAACATGAGATGTGATAGAATGGGGAAGTGATACCTTTCTCAAAGTGTAGCATGCTCAATATGATGGTGAGTGGCAAATGTGTATAATTACTGTTACTTCTGAAGGGTGATGCTGACTAATTTGAATAAATGTCTGCCATTTATGGTTCTTGATTTCAAATTTGCGTGAGATGTGTCCTTCATTTTCCCGGCATGTGCCTCATTGCTTTTAAAGTAATATGATGTTATCTGATTCTTGCAGAAGATGGGAAGACGCATGCATGTAGCAACTGGTATGGAGACAAACAGGGAAATACCTCTGCACTGGGTGTATTTGTTGCAAGTTGTGCCAAGGAAAGCTTAGGCTGGATACTAGGAAACATTTCTTCAGCAGAAGGTTTATCAAGCACTGGAACAGGCTGCCTGGGGCAGTGGTGAAATCAGCATCTCTGGAGGTATTTAAAAGATCTGTAGCTGTGGCACTTGGGGATGTGGTTTAATGGTGGACTTGGCAATGCTGGGTTAACAGTTGGGCTCAATGATCTTAAAGGTCTTTTCCAATCTAAACAATTCCATGGTTCTATGAAATAGGTACTCTTGGCTGGTGATGATCCAAAGTGTGATGTAGTTCATTAACATGCAGAAGTCATCCTGCTGCTTACATGAAGCAAACTGTTCAAAAAGATTGTTTTTCCATATTTTTACTCCTTCACTGAAGCAGAGAAGACCACCCAGCAACACTGTGGGGGCTTGTAGTGATGGGGGTCACAACAAAAGTGGTTGAGAATAGGCCCCCTTCATACTTCTTTTGCTTGAGGAATCAGGCTGGCAGATCCTCCTGCTTCCCAGACCGTGTGATGCAGCATCCAGCTTAAAAACTACGTATGCACAACCAGTCTTTGGTTCACATCCTAGTTTCTATGCAAGGAGCTTTTAACTTTCTGTGTTTCAAGCAGCATTGCACACGTAACCTGCAATAGGTGGACCAAGCAGCTCTGCAGCTGCTTTTAGCCAACAGCCTTGGTCCATGCCCAAGCACCACTGGGATCCTGGGACAGTGGCCATGGACCTTGCTGACCCTGACCCTCCCTCACTGCTCCTCACCTCCCTCCCTAGGGACTCATCTAGGAAATACCCAGCTGTTGGCTGTCCCTGGTTCCTGCCCAGGGAGCCGCTCTGTGCTTCTGGAATGACTCCTGCAGGACTGTGCCTTTCATGGGTAAGGATGCTGCCCCTGCCTGCATTGCTGTCTCCTTGTTTTAGTAAGGTATCCAAAATTACAGAAGTACTGCTTTTTATCCTCCTGATTCTCATGTTGATAGTCTGAGGCACATAGCACATGCTCTGGCACATGGGTTTGGGCATATATCTCCTCCTTGCACCACTCTCCTCCTTCATAGGAGGCTGCTAGTGAAGGTACTGGAAGAGGAAAAAGCTTAGCCGAGTCCTGTGCGTATTGTCTGACCATTGAGCAGATAGTCCCCTTACTATGCTCTTAACAATGTAGCTGTTTTATCCCCAAAAGGACACCCAGGAGCTCACTAACACACTGGATAGCAGAGATCAGAGTGCGGGAGGAAATGAACTTCTTAATGGAATAAATCCTCAAATCTCTATAAGGAGCTGGCTTATCACAGGGTCTGAGCTGCTGCTAAAAGCTCAGAATAACAGAAAGGACCTTATGGCATTAGTTCTGCTTTATTTTACCCAAGAAAAGCTTGGGTTATTTTACTTGCCACGTGCCTGCTCTTTTTTGTTTAAAGTCTGTGTGCTGCATTGTACTTGGAAGAAGTGAAAGTTGAAATTTTGCCATATGCTTGAAAATGGTTAGCCTGTACATACTGAAAGGTTCAGCAACATTTATCACTGTCACTCTTCTGGTGTTTCCATTTAAAATTCTAAAAGGTGATGTCAAACATCAACAAGCTTATGTCGGGAGGTCAGAATATTTGCAGTGACATCCTGCTGTGTGCAGATCCTGGCATAAATGATGCCAGGCCCCCTTAGCACACCTCTGTGAAGAACATCTCCACTTGGATACACTCAACTTAAATATTCATCTCTGGGCCATGCTAATGTTTAGTTGAGTATCTCGTCTTGTATGATGCTGATTTACATACAACAAACAGGCCATTTAATGTCACAACACTTCCTAGACACCTCCTGGGAAAATATTTTATTTCTTCCAATTTGCATAGTTCTGAACTTTGTTTCTGGTTGTATCTATTTAACAAGGCACAGCGAGTACTCAAACCTGTGTGCCAAACAAGCAAAAGCAGAAGCTGTAGCACTGCAGTTCACGTTATCAGGGTTCAGTGCTCAGGACTGTCACGTTTCTTGTTCTGGAGGTCCCCAGTGCATTCCTTGATGTGTCAGCCAGGAAAGTGGCAGTCATGGCTGTACTCGGGACTTTCTGAAATTTTCTTGCCACCAAAAGAAATCTGACTGAATCTGGACTTAACCATGTTAGTGCAACCACAGGAAAATCTCTGAGAACATTTTGTTATGGGTAAGGGCAGAGTCTGAAACTGAGACTTTGTCACAAACTTGTGAAAATCTATAGGATGAAGTCTGTGTGCCTTTCCCCCGTGTATGACGCTGCAAACCAAGAGGAACGATTCCCCTGGGTGCTGTGCATGACTCTGCACTTCTGCGATTGCTTTACTGTGTGAGGTGGCCAGGGATGTAAAAATAGCTCTGCTTACTCAGATGCACCTGATGCCTGCAGAAAAATACCACTGGATGGTAAAGCTGGAACACCTTCTGCTTCTTTCCCATAACCAGCAGCAAACAGAAAGCGAGATTAAAAAGAATGGGGAGATAATTTACAGTAAGTTTTCAGCATTCTGGGGGTTTTCTTCAGCATTTTTAAAGCATTTTCTTTTTTGTCCTTCGTTTTTGTGGGTTCAGTTATTTTTTAGGGCATGCAGGAGCCATTCATTTCTTATTCCTTTGCCAGGGTGATGCCAGTCCTATCTTTCTTTAACTTGGGATCTTTGTGAAAACGAGTTCTTAATTTGTATTCCCTTTTGTCTGTCCATCTGAGACATCTTTCATAGGCACTAACATGCTCACTGGGGTTGTTGCAAGGTACAGAAGATCCTATTGCCTCAGTGTATTATTTCCATGTAAATAGAGGTTTTCCCTGAAGGCTAATTACAGGGCTTTTAAAAGAAAAAAACTTTTCATATAAGAACTCTGGAGTAGGAACTTTTCTTACCCAGTATTATGAAATGTTGTATAGAAATAGAAATGGTATTGCATATCATAGGAGCTGTTTGTATACTGTTAGTTCACACTTGTGTGCACGTGTAGACACGCACATAGTGCTGTGCAGTCTTGGCAAATATAGTTAAGTGATGCAACATACTGAGAAATCTAGATTATAAAGTGACAGATTATGTTCAGTTGAGTCCCTCACTCTGTTTAGAGCAGTAATGAGTTTTTTTGGTTACTCTGGATCCTTGATTGTTGAGCTTGGGCTGTGGGGTTTATTTTGTGTGTCTCACGATTTGACCTAAGGCAGTGTATTTCAACATGCTGATAATTATCTAATCTTGTTTGAAACAGTCTTCTTACCAAAAGATAATGGATTGCACCCATTTACTTCAGAAATCCTGTGAGTCACAGCATCAGAGAGAAACTGAAACTGAAATCACTCCTCTAGTTAATATATTTTTTATCAATTTTTACTCTAGCAGTGCCCAGTTTGCTAACAGGTCAGAGCTCCAGATGCTCTTGACATGTTACTCAGGCACCATAGCTCAAAGTTCTAAGACCACATGGCCAAGATAAAAAGGTAACACTACGATCAGTTCCATTTTCTGGTTATGTTTCTCGGTTAAAAAAAACCAAAACAAAGCAAGCAAGCAAACAAACAAGAACCCCACCCAAGAAAAACAAACCAAGAAGTACAGGTAATTTACTATAGGGGTCAGCAGGAAAATGACAAGTGAAAAATCTTCAAAGTAAATTAGTCATAAGTAAGCAACCCTGTGGGGTCTATTTAGTTTCAGTCAACAGGATTTTAATATTTACAGGAGCATTTCTGTAGTGGTTCTTAGTGGAGAAAAGTTCTCATTGGGCTTCAAGAAACGAAACCAGCAAATTCTGGTAATGTATAGATTTGTGCTGAACTGACATCTTTCTCAAAACATAAGTTATTTCCATCTTCATTTCATTGTAATACAGCTGTATGAAAGCTGTAATACAAAGAGGTTCAAATCATACTTTACAGTAAGATTTGTAAACATTTTCCCATTACCAGTTGTTCCTTTTCTCTGTTCTTTTGTGATCTAAATAGGGGACTGTGACTTGTTTGGTTTTCAGTAAAGTAAAAGGAAGTGCACACAGTGAGTTTACCAAGTTTGTCACCCCAGGCTAATAAATCGATTTGCTTCATCTTCGTAGAAGCCACAATCTCAAGAATTTTCTAATTCAATACAAAATGAGAACAAAAACCCCTGTAGCCTAATTAATAAATGTATTCAGTTGAGCCCTTTCTAAAATGTTGAATAAAGCAAAACATTCATCAGAACGGGTCCAATTACTAGGAAACTGTTGCAGATTTCATTTAACATTTATTAGACAATAATATTTCCTCAAATTATTGATTTACATCTCATAAAAAATGTAGAATGTTTATCTGGCTCAGATAAAACACACAGCAAATTGCTATTTCTTAGCAGCAATAATGTTAGATAGAGTCTTCTTCGGCTTTTTTAACAGTTTACAGAGATAAGTCAGTATTCTTATTCCCCTTTTAGTGATAGGAAACTTTGGATGAAGAGGAACTATGGGACAATTTAAAAATATAAGCAGAGAAAAAACCAGGTAAATTTATTAATATATAAAGGAGCCCAAATAGAGAAATTTAATGGGGAGGGGAGGTGTCAGAAAGAACATGAGACAAAATGAAATCTCTTCGAATACCTGTTCACTGTAAAGACACACAGTTCTGTTTCATAAGCCAGCTCTGACATCATCACTCATTTTTCCACACTACTGCCACGTGTTTTTCTCTAGAAAGAAGATAAAGGTGAATCAAAAATGCAAAGCCAAAAAGCGTTTTCACACCAGCAGGAGAATGTGCTCTTTCACAAGTTTCATCTGTGTCATTGTTTTCCCATAATGTACAGTGCAGTTTACACGCTGCCTCTCAGTTTCCTTCTGTGCTACCAGTAAAGCTGCTGTGGTTTTAGTAATGCTGTTTACTGTGGTCAGTGGAGGGAAAAAAACTCCAGCTCTTGTTCTAGAGAAGGAGGCAAATTCGATACCAGAGATTCAGTTCTTCCTCTCACAGATTTTTTCTCGTGTCACCTCAAATAGGCCTGACCTCTGCTTCAGAGCCAGCTGACTTAAATTTACCATGGCAAGGCCATTGAAACTAAGTTTATCATTCATCTGAGTTTACACTGACAGCATGAATCTGATGTCCTTTCCCACAAGTGTTCAGGTTTCTGTTTCTGTCCTGAACTCTTTCATTTTTAGCCCTCAGCCACTTCCCTTCTATTATTATGATAGTACCAAATGTGTTGATGTGCGTTCAGACTTAGTATTGATTTATTTTTAAAAAGAATGGAAAAAAAAATCCATCTGACTGCTGTGAAGTCAATCAGATTATGGAAGAAGCTGAGAATTGATGCTGTTACAAAAGAATTCAGCTGCTGTTCCTCACTTCCAACACAATACTGGACACTTTGGCGGAGCAGTGCCTTGAAATTGGCAGTCACTGGACATCTTCATTTCTAAGTGGCATCTGTCATATCTTTAATAAAATATCCTGTACAGTAATAGATTGACACTGAAGAGCTATATCAGATCTTTTCTGTATTTTTAGTAGTTTTGTTGCTTTCCTTGTTTGGTGTCATGGAAATGGATGGTAGCAGAGGGAAACAGTGGAAAATTTGACTCTTCTACTCCCTTTTCACAGCATTTTCCCATTCTTCAGTGTTGGAAACCTGGATATTATATCACTCATTTCCTTCCTGATCTGTAGAGAAGTTTTAGCCTGTGTCCAGGTTGTCAGGTGTCTCTATTCAGTGGACTCAGTTTTTTGACTCCCGCTTTTGGGGAGAAATGCCATCCCCAACAAGAGCACAGCTATTCTGGATCTCCTGCTCAACAGTAACTGGATCTCATCATCTTTACATATGCAGTGATTCCTCTATGGTTCAAAGTGATCCTGAGCAACATCCTCATGTACAAATACCACCTCATCAATATCACTCAGTAAGTGAAAGGCAGAAATTCCTTCAAAAATAAACTGACAAAATGTGGAGAATGAAAACATAAAATACTGAGCAGGTCATGCTCAGTATCAGGTACTTTTAGATCGGTTTTTTCTTGTTAGTGGCTGAATGCTGATTAGGCCTTCCATGCATTACCCTCTCACAATTTAATCCTCCCAGGAGAACCACATCACCAAGCCAACCCTCCCTCTCAGCTGGTATTAATGATCCACCCACCACACAGTCGGGAGCTATAAAGTGCTGTGTTTTGCTCTGCTGAAAGACGTGTGGATCCATCACTCCTGCTAACAGACAAACCTCCTGGATAATTCTGCTTCTTCCCACATGCTGGGAATGCCAGTGGTTCCTGCTGGTCCATCTGCCATGCTCAGTCGTTCCTCACTGCTCCGTGCCTCAGCGGGACATCCAGGGCAGCCTGCTGGGCTACGTGCCTGTCACAAGCAGGGCTCCTCCATGTATCCAAATCAGTTTGTGCTATTGGCAACATAAAATTAATATTTCCTGTAGCTAACATTACAAGATTATAAGGCCGTGGTATTTGTGCTGGTATTGTTTAGACAGATGAAATTATATTTCAGTTACCCTGAATAAAGAAAAGGGGAAGTAAAAGCAGAGGAGGATTAAATGTACATTTACAGATTTTTTTTCTTCTACACTTTCTTCTCTGCTTAAACTGCCCGTATATTAAATTCACCTCTGCAGACTTCTCTAGAATAATCCTATTTTTGACAACAAGTTCTCTGTTCTTTTCCTGCACTTGTGAAGAAGATTACTGGGGGAAAATGCCAAGTTTGTGAACTAGAAGTTCATGGAAACACATACATCATCATGTATGCATACACGTGTATGTATAGACAACAAATATGTGTATATATTTATATGCATATATTTTGTGTATACCCGTGTGTGCACAACATGTATGTACATGCGTTTATATATATACTTTATGTATATATATACACACAACACAGTAGTGATTGGACCACATATTTTTCCCATTTTTACTTTCCAGTATGAGACTTTGGGAAAAGTAACAAATATAGCATTTGGAAAAGTAGAAAGCATGTGAAAACCAACGCATAAAAACTGGCAAGACCTGTATTTCCCATGCTTCTAATCTAATCTGCTCTAATTCTTATTGAAAGCCTTATTTCATAGCCAACCAATGATCTTTTCTTTCCTTCCTGCCAGTCCCACACTCTCCTGAGGCCTGACTGGAGTATAAAAAAATTATAAGAACTCAGTAATGAATAAATACCACTTGCTTGTCTGTCTTGGAAAGAGGAGTGGCTGCACCTGGCGGGGAGGGAAGATCACCCAGCAGGTCCTGTGCTGAGAGCTGAGGGTGAGAGCAGGCTCCACCAAACCTCACAGTTATCATGAGCTTGCCTAAGTCCGTAACTGACCTTTCAGTCTTCTGGCTTGTGATCCTTTGCTGGGGGTTGTGATCACTAGAATTTTGCCATTTCTGTGGGTTTTTTCCACTGGCAAAATGCAAGGGTGAGACCTACAGGCCAAGAAATGGGGGAAAGGAGGGAAGGAAGGAAGGAAGGAAGGAAGGAAGGAAGGAAGGAAGGAAGGAAGGAAGGAAATTGCTCCTTTTGCAAACTCANCAGCACAGTGGCAGGGAAAGAGGAGGGGAAGCAAGAGGTGCACCTGCAGCCTTGTGTTTCGTGTGTTGCAGGCTGAGATGCAGCCCTGGGCTGCACCTGGAGGGTGGGAAGCTGCCGGGGTGTTTTGATTCAGGATGGAAACCCAGCCCCACATCCCCCTGCCGCTCCAGGTCTCAGCCGAGCCTCTGCAGCAGCCACGGGTGAGCAGCTGCGCTGTGTCTGTGCGCGGGGGCTGTAAAGAAAGGGACATCGGATTCGTGCCATTTCCCCCGGTCTTACAGAGCACCGCTGCTCCTTCCCGGCTGTGTATCTCATCCCAGCAGCAGAGGCCTTTACCCGTGGGATATCCCTGCTAAAGGAGAAGGGAACTTCCCTGCTCCCTTCCAGCAAAATGCAGCCGTGTCCTAACCAGCATTTTCACACTGCACAGGCATTGCAAGAGCTGCTGGGGAGGGCTATGGCCGCGCCCCTGAGGGCTGAAAGCCCGAATGAGCCCGAATGAGCAGGGTTTGGTGGTTGTCTCTCTCCCGAGGGTGCAGTGGGGGCGGAGGGGATGCCGCGCTCCCGCCGCTTCCCGCTGCCGGAGCGCCCCTTCCCCGGCCCTGGCTGCCCCGCTCGGCAAGCGCAGCATCTAAGGGTGAAACTGCCTCTGACCGTCCGGGCTGGCTCGCCCTAAAAGAGAAAAGAAGTCGTTCCGGGGAAGCCGAGGCTTTCCAGGGAGCCTCTGCCCTGGTCTGGGAGCCTTCGTTGCCCTCTAGTGACAAGCCGAGAGCAGGTGACAGAGCCCAGCGATGCTCCTCTGCCGGCAGGGCAGCGAGGAATATAAAAGCAAAAATCATTGGACAAACATGTACCGTTCACTCTCTGGGCTTCTTTAGTGTTCGTCCCCAATAATATTTTGTAATAAGCTTTTTTTATTAGTGTCATTAATTTATTAGTTCTTGAGGACGGGTACCTTTTTTGCTTGGATGACAGCCTGCTCTGTTATGTCTGAATATTTGCAATATTCTTGCTGAAATAATGAATAATGGAACAGTAATGGCTTCACTGTTAAGAATTCTGTTGTGCTGGCTGATACAGGTGAGTAGCTGAGATCAGCTGTGATTGAAATCCCCATTATCCTCTTACCTCCCTTAGGAATGCTTCACAAACACAGCTTTCCCAGCACCCTGATAATAGCCTGGGTAGAAGCAAGTGATAGTCACAAAAGAAGGCAAAAATGCTGCTGCTGATACAATGTTATCTGAATTTCTGAAATATTGCCACCTTTACCACGGGTTTAGGTGGTAGTTTTACACCTTTATACCTACGCCAGCCCTGGGGCTGATTTCTGTGTCTTACAAATCACAGGTCTCAGTTTGGACAAACTTTTTTTTATTGCTTATTTGCAGGTTTTATTTTGTATGATGAAGTAATAGGCTCATGTTCACTGGATTTTCCTGTGTCATCCGTAGCTTCTGGTTTCAAGTCACAGGTAACCACGGACAGCCAGGCTCCCCTGGCAGATGGATGTGCCACATCTCCTGTCAGAGACAGGAGCTCAGTCCCTGGTTACGTTTCTCAGCCGTGGAGCTCTCAGGGTAAGACACTCGTAACTCTGTGTTGTTGCTGAGGAGTGAAGACCTGCTACAGCCCGCTGCTGGATGATACTGATGACCTGCTAAATGAGGCAGAGTCAAATTTTTGGCGAGAGTAAGGCATGCAGCACCAGGTGTTTCTGTCCCACCAGTATGTGTGCCGCCCAAAAGCTGCTCGTGTCTTTTGTCCTAGAAGGAGGGGAATGCAACTGCTCTTTCAATAGAAAATAGAGGCTCTTTCAATAGAAAATTAGCCCACAAATACTGGAAGGCCCTCAGTCCTTACATTTTCATTGTGGATTACCTACAGGGCAGGAAAAAACTTACAAGAAGATTGTTCGTGCTTTATTCTGCTAAGAAGAATTCCTTATCTCTAACACCTTGAATTCCTCCTTAAAATGCTGATCACAGTCAGAGGTTCACACCTTACATCAAAAATCTTTTTGTTGCCTTTCTCAGTCTTCAGAATATTTACTTTTACATTATCATTAAGCCAACTCACACAAAAAAATTTTCAGTTCCTGATGAGTCATAATCATCAGTACAGTGCTTCCCACCCTGACTGTGGCCATAGGAGTCATTACCACAAACCCTGCAGTTATTTATGGTGTCCACTTCTTAGAACACAGTGTCCCTTTACCCTTGTCTTGGTGTTTGACTGGTGAGAAGTAATCACCCGAGTACACAGCTCCTTACAGGTCCTTCTGTGTGTCTTTGTCTGTGGCCACACTGAAATGCCACAGTGCCCCAGTTCAGAAGTTCACAGGCACACAGACCTGTGTTAGCCAGTGTTTACTTCTACAGCAATCATTTGCCAATCCTGTAAAATCCTCATCTCAGCATCTGCTAATGTGATTCTGCACGTCGGATTTGCAACAAGCCCACATGCTGTGCTTATCCCAGGCCCACGTCATAGCAAGTTTCACCTTGTCTCTGATGATGCACTGTGCTTCCTAGGCCTGCCTGAGGAATGCTTTTCCTTTCACCAGCCTTCCCCAGGCTGACACTGATGTAAGTGCACAGAGCCTGGAGTTTCTGTACAAGTTCTCAGGTCACAGGGTGCATGAACGTACTTGAGCTCTAGACCATGAAAAGAATGGGCTGTACACTTTTCCCTGCATCAAAAGATAACATGTAAAGGTGCTGACAGACTGCATCAACCTGATTAATTGCATGGTGGATAAAAAAAAATGGGCTAGTACAGAATTCCTGTCTGTCTGTGAAGAAGCTGTTGATCTTTGGATCATGCATTCAGAATTAGAACCATCTGAGAGCAATTTATCTCACAGCTGTCCTGAATATGTTGGCTCAAAATTAATTTCATTCTTCTAATAAAGATGAAAAAACAAATTACAAAAGGGCAGATATTTTTCATGGTCTCACAGGAAACAGCAATACTAAACTTTATACAGAATAGAAGAGAACAGAAATTCCATATTATCATGGGAGTGTAAAGGGGTTTAGAGCAGCATAAATCTTTTTCCATGCATGTAGTAACTAAAACTCTTGCTGTTCATAGGACAGAATGTTCAGTGATGTTGCTTCAAATCTTGTAGTGCAACAGGTTAGGGAGTAGGATGTGCTTTGTTTCCAGGCAAAATCAGAAATGCATCTCCCACATTTACCATATCTCGGTAGAGTGAGAAACTCTGTAAAGTCCCTTGCCCATTTCCTTCTGCTTTGTCACTCCTGAGTAAACTTCCCAATTCTTGGTGCACATACTTCTGTATAAATACAAAAGTATGTATAATGGCAGTGATATTTGCTGTCAAATATTTTCATTGTAGGCATCAGAAAGCTTCCTAGTCATCAGCAGATTAAAGGCTGCAAGTGTGAAACAGGTGTGGCTTGGTTTACATATGCCTTTTCCATTTTGTTAAATAGACAAGTGACAGAACCAGAAGGGAAATTTAGAAGACTCATTCTAAAGCTTCTTTTAAAGTAATCCAATTTACATAATATGTAAACATAAAGTAATTCAGCAGCTTGACCCCAAAGGTAGGAGCTCTGATCTCTTAATTATAACATGGAGCACTTTGCATATGTCAGTTAAAGTTTCCAGATCTCATTTTCCTGGTTTGTCAAGTTGAGAAAATAGTAATTACCCTCCTCGAAGGGTTGTCAATTCCTTTTAAGGATTTTTAGTCACTATAAAAAGAAAAAATACCCTGTGATGGCACTCCTAGCTATGTGGCTGAACTGTCTGCAGCCTGGAGGGCTTGACTGGTTACCAGGGGCTGTAATAACAAGGGTTTCAGCCACATCTTGATGAGCTGTTATTACTCAGGACACATCTTTAGCCTGTTGCTGTGTTATGAGAACTGCTGCCTTCACCACTGAGAGTTGCGCAACTTCCTTCTGGCTTCTAAAGTTGTTCCCAAGGAATTCCTTTATTCTGGTAACTGGTAATGGTTTCTCAGGCAACAAGTCCAGATGCTGGTGACTGTTTCATCTCATCCTGTTTAATTTTAACGTTAATGCCACAATAGAAACAGTCAGACCACACCTTCCTTTTTCCTTCCAGAACTTTTATACATAAAGATCTTCTTTCAATTTGAACTGTGGGTGCTTTTTGGAATCAACTTGGAAAACCAAGATGTGTCATTCATTGCTCAGTTCTTCTCAAAAGAAAGATGGAAGAAATATCCGTGGCCTGGAGGAAGAAGAGGGGAGCTAAGGCCAGCCCTGCTCTGGCCAAGACAAGAGCAAATAGGGCAGCAGCTGGGGTGTACAGGGAAGATACCACATCAATTTGGCAACAGTTTCACTCCCTACATCAAAAAACCTCAAAGACTGATCTCAAAAGTAAGAAAAACTTCATTCATGTTCATGTGTTCCTCCTAGCTCACCCCCCTCAGATACTCAAACACAATGTATAATCCTGATCCCAGTAAAACTTGTGGTAGGCACATTTTCAAAAAGAAAAGAAAGACTAGCATTTGCATTCCTTAAAAGCAGTAATGGTAAATAAATAGTGTAGGCAAAGGTGGCTTGGGAATATGGGAGCCAGTTGGGTAAAGCAAGGCTTGATCTCCTCTTGCAATGTCCTAGAGTGGAAAATTGATTTTTCATGCTGTACATGGAAAGGCTTTATCCTGAATGTGGGCATGCCCAGGTGATGAGTTGAGAGTATTTAATGTAATTATTTAATCTAACAATCTAATTATCAGTCACCAGTTTACTGCTGTTAATCAATCATAAATTTGCTATTTGTTGGTTCAGCAAACGATACTAATTTTTTAATTAGCTAAACTGATAAGTGATGTTTCCCTGAATGGGGTGTTCTGACCCTTTTGGGGCCTTGAGAAGTACGAAGTGCAAGGAAGCACAGGGGGAACAGTGTGCTCGTACCTTGTTGTTTCCCCCACCTCCAGCTGCCTGGTGGGATGGTGCAGGGGGCACCTGGAGCAGGAGGAAGGAAATAGTACCCCAAAGTGGATGAACGGGATGGAGAGGCGCGGGGAAACAACTGAGTGAGAAGAGCAAAAGCATGGGGGAAGTATTATCCAGGAAGGAATAGAAATGGGGGGAGTTGTGTCCGGTATGGCTAAATGGACACAGGAGGAACGGAACAACCCTGGCGGAGCCCGCTCGGCGCTGCCCGCCTGGCACACCCGAGCGCTGGAGAGCAGGAGCGGCTCCGTCCCGGCTCCCTCCCGGTTCCCTCCCGGCCCCGTCCCGGCCCCGCCGCTGCTCCGAGCGCAGTCTGCAGGTGGTGCAATTGCCCCGAGAAAGGCGTTTCAGGGCTGGTGAGCGATTTCTCGGAGTGGTTTCATCACAGCCACGGAAGCTTTCCCCTCTAAGCGCTGCTTTGATGGCAGAACAGGTAAGAGGGTTACCCTAATCTTGATTTCGTTCTAAGTGCTTCCTAACCCTTAGATAAGCGTAGTAAATCCCCAGGTCATAGCACTGAAAACTAAGCCGTCGTTCCTGGAGACAGTGATGTAATTGCTGGTGTTTTCCTTTATCTCATCTATATGTTAATTAACAATTTCAGACCCTGCAGTCAGACTTAATAATCTGCACAGATGTCTCCTCCTGTAGATAATGATCAAGTCAATTCAGCCTGGGGGATGCAAGTAGAATCTGCACACAGATTCATGCAATATGTTACACAAGCAGCAGAAAGAGACAAAAATAGCTAAAGAAATAAAAAATTCATGTTGCATAGTGTTCTTTCCAAATCTTTAGTCCCTTTTTTTTCTTTTTTAAGTGTGCTACTATGAAATAAAGTGAGTAGATAAAATTATTTCATTGCTTTGGCATTTTGTTGTTCCTTCTGCAGAGTGCCAGGGCCTTTTGGACCACCTGTTGTGTTCCACCACACATACCTCCATGGCCAAAATGTCAACAGCTATAGGCTTGCAGTAAAATTACATTATAAGCAGCCTATGTTATTGATGACTATGGCAGAGCTGTCTTTCAGTGGGTGAACTCTTGTCTGGATATCTCATGAGACATTGCCAAATATCCTAGAGTAAGAGCCTCCTCCCTGGCACTTTGAAGTCCCTGGGACTTTTGATGTTGACTTCATTAACAGTAGGATGAAGCCTTTGTGTTGCCTATGTATGGTATAAAGCTGACCTTTTACTGAATCACTGTTGCTATGTGAGTCAATCATCTATTTGATGCATCATCTCCTTGCTCTCTTTAAGGCAATTCGAGTAAATGTCACCCGAAGTGCAAGCTGAGGAAATTCCTGAGACAGAAAAGCAACAAGTTCACGGAGCACAGTTCACTACCTTTTAATTCTTCTTGCCCCTTTGTACCAATCTTTTCTTACAAGCATTGCTCATTGTGAAAATGCATTCCCCAATGCTTGTAAAAAGATTAGAATCTATGCCAGTGAAGAAGTGCGGGTGTTTACTGAAATGAAAATGCATGTTTTAGAAATATTGTAAAATATTTTAGGAAAATACCATGTGAAGTTCAACAAGGTGAAACAATTCTTCCAACCCCAAGAGTTGCTTGATCTTGTAATGCAAGGCACTGAGTCATATCACAGGGCACATGGAGGGTAGCAATAACCTCTTTTATGTAATGAGATCATAGAATCCTACAATGGTTTGGGTTGGAAGGGATTTTAAGGATCCCGTAGTTCCAAACCCCTGCCATGGGCAGGGACAATTTCCCCTAGACCAGGTTGCCTAAAGTCCCATCCCACCTGGCCTTGAACACTTCCAGGGAAGGATCAGCCACAACTTCTCTGAGCAACCTGTTCCAGTGCCTCATTGTCCTCACAGTGAGGAGTTCTTCCCTAAATTTATATTTAAACTAAATCTACCCTATTTCAATGTACAGCTATTCCCCCTTGTCTTATCACTATGACTTTTTGATGTCCTTGTCAGAAGTCCCTCCCCAGCTCTCTTGTAGGTCCCCTTTAGGTCCTTGAAGGTGCTGCAAGGTTTCCCCAGAGCCCTCTCTGGGCTGAACAACACCAACCCTCAGCCTGTCTCCAGAGGAGAGGTGCTCCAGCCCTCAGAGCCTCTTTGTACCCTCCTCTGGATGTGCTCCACCACACAGAGCTCCATGGCCAAAGTGTCAACAGCTGTAGGCTCCATGTCCTTCTTATTCTGGGGGCCCCAGAGCTGAACACATTTCTCCAGGTGGGGTGTCATGAGACCAGGGTATAGGGTGCTCCGTTGTTGGACTTTGTAAGCAGAAGAAATTATGGAATTGTTTTGAGTCGTAGTCATTAATAAAATAGACTTTGCTTATAATTTAGCTGCAATTGCTTTGGTAATGTTGTGAATTTGTATGATTGGTTCTTTATTACTTATATGAGAAACATAACTGATGTGCAGCAATCTTCTCTAGTGCTTAATTTAAAAGCAGGATGGAGAAATAGCATAGAAAGAAGTTTCTTTGATATTCAATGGCACTGACTCTCTAGAATAGAGCCATCTATAAAACATGAATCTTCTCTCACCTGTATTGGTATCCTGATGTAACTGGAAAATTGCAGTTCTATTCTTCTCTGATTCCCTGGGAAATAATACATTTTACTTCATGGAATAAACAGATTCAAAATCTCAAATATAGCTGGAAAATTTAATACGTGTCATCTTTGCGCTCACTGTCTTTTGTCCTTCTAGTCGCCATTGCCCATATTTGCCTCTCTATATATATGTTGTGCAGCCTTACCTTATATCCCTTACCTTTCCCAATGCAACTGTTCAGAGGTGTACAGCAGCCTTTTGCAATCAGTGGTTAATAAATGTTTATAGTTGTTCACTTTTTGGTATCCTTTCACCCATCACACATGCATTCAGTAACCAGTGAGACAATCAACTCAGGTAAGCCTTTTTGTTTCCTTTGAAGGGATAAGAATGTGGAGGTGTTATATAAGCCAAGAATATCAGAAGTGACTTGAGATTTTGGGGTGACTAGCTGAGTTTGTTGGTGTCCAACATAAGCCACAGAGCTGATTCTCCGAAGCAGGTGAGAAGCGTGCTCTCTGAAAGTCAGGTGCTTTTAGAGGAGCTCAGACTGGACATCTAAAGAATGAAAATTGCTGAAGCTACTTCTGGAAATCCTGCCCAGTGTGCTTGGTCTGAAGTCACACAAGTGCAAGGCAGGGAAAAATTAGTAACTGACTCTTGCTTTCAAGTGACCTGTGATGCTTCCTTTGCCTACTCATTAGATTTCTGAGTGGCTTTTTTCTGGTCTACCCTTTTTCCGTCTCGTAATTACTTACCAAGATTCATCATCATCTTGCTGCTGGTTTGTCATTAACATTCCTTTCCTGTGCTACCTCCCCCCAGAAGCAGTTCAGTCCCCATGCTGGCCTGCTGATGCTGTCACACCAATTACCTATTGATTTTCTCATATTTCCTTTCTTTGTCCTTCAGTGTTCCACGTTGCACTTGCCCATGAAACTCTTTGACACAGGAACCAATATTTTTCATTGTACAGCATCTAGAATAATTATGTCTTAGTTTAAAAATGAGGTTCTTTGAGGTTCACTATACTACTCCTACTAAAGAATTACAGGCTTTGCTGGTCATCCATGTTGGTTTTTCAGTTAAAAGTCAACCAAGTGCACTGAGTTCAAGGACCTGATGCTTGAACGTATTAGGGTGGGTTTGCTGCTGAAAATTATTTCCATTTTTTTGAGTCAGAGCTACCAAATCTGTGTATTAGGGTGACAACGCACCCTTAAGGGGAAGGAAGCACCCAAGATTCTGAGCATTTCTCAGATCATAGATCAGCCTGGGGGCAGGGGGGAGGCACCTCCACCATCCATCCCGTGGCTAAAGTCAGCTTCTCTGGGCCTTTATGCTTAGGTAGGACACAAGAAACTCCACTTACTCTAGAGGACAAAATTTACCAAATATTTCCCTATGCTAAACTACTATTGCTTTTAGCCTGAGAATGCTCTAACATGTCAGACTTGCTAGAGCATTTTGTGTATGAGGAGCTAGGTCTGTGAGGTTTATATTAAGAATTTTCCATGGGCTGTGCACAGCCCTCATCCTTACAGTCAGTTGGAAGGACAAAGAAGCCACCTATGTCTAGAGCATTTTTTGTCAGAGTAATTAAACATATAATTTTTTTTCTCATTGATACATTTAATATTTATGGACATATCGATTTGTTTTTCTTTGTAATAGACAGAAAGTAAAAATTCCTAATACACTCCCAACTGCTCCAGTTTCTGGGTCCATCTGGAAAGCTGTGCCTCTGTACATTTTTCACAAACACTGTCCATGCTCAATGCTGTACTTTGCAGACCTTGTCCTTCCTCAAAGCCCGGTTTAATATCCAGCACATTCTGTAGCTTTTTGTTATTATTTAATGAAAGTCCTGAGTAAATCACAGTCATAAACCACTCAGGAATTCAGTTTTATTAAGCAATTTTCTCAGTCTTAGCAGAATTATATAGCACACATTAATTAGTCCTTACAACAACCACTTACAAGAATAGGGACCATGAATGTCTCATTGTGCTCACAATGAGGCAGAGAAGTTAAATCTTATTTAGATCAGACATAGGTGCTCCTGGTCTTGTTCCCATAAGTATTACTCATGGTCATATGAATGACTGACATGCCTGTTTGATCTTTTTGCAAAGAAAATGACTTTGGAAAGGACTGTGACCAAGAGTTCTCATGATTTCGTGAGTGTGTTGGCCTGGGCCCGTGGGTGAAGTGAGGCACAACAAGCTACGAGTGCTGGGCACTGAAGCGTCTCACCTGCGAAGGTGCTGATGTCACTGTGGTGTAAAAATGTGCCACAGATTCTGTTATTTCCACTGAGTCCTTATTCAGGTCCAAATTCAGCACAGAAAATGAGCCTGTCTTATTTTAAGCACACAGATAGTCTCAATGCTTTATTTTTAGTTTTGATTTTTTTTTCCTGGTTGAGCTTGAGTGACTGCTTACTAACTTTGACATCTGGAGTTCTTTTAATATTCTTTACATGTTTCCTGGAATAGTTTTATGTCTTCTTTTTTAAAAAAATGAGAGATCAAAATATCTGCACAAAGGCATGTAGGTGGGGGTTTTAAATTCTTTTCTTATGTGCTATTTTCCCTCATCAGATGAAAGAGTGTATTTTGTCAGTATTTCTTTCAATACTCCTCTCGCAAACATATTTTTTATATATCCAGCTCAGTATTGATGTATTTCTTTGCAGGCAGTCTTCTGCTTGTGTCTTCATGATATCTGAATTAATCTGCATTCACCAGTTGAAATGAATTATCTTCACAATGCTCTTGTGGTTTCGGGTAGTGCTGTTATCTTTGACTTACAGGTAGTGTCTCTGATCTGGACATATTAGGTGTCAGATGACCGTCATTTTAATGATTTGATGACTTTAGTGAGGAAAGTGTTTTGCATGTTCAAGTTCTCTATTTTCTTTAATTGTGATGGGGTTTTTTTCTTTCCTTTCTGGAATAATTTTCCCCATTTACCAGATATTTTACAATTTTTTCAGCTTCTAAGGTAGGAGCCCTACTAATTATACCATTATTAACTACCTGTTCCTGATATATTTCTCCGTATGCTGAGGAGGAATATTCACCGAATGCATTCAACAACACAAGCAAAACCACTATGCTCTCATGCAATTGAAGTCTAAACTGTAAGCACTTGCATGTGTGCACTTAATGGATTTAATTGATTAAGTTTATTTATGTTTACTAGGTTTTTTAGGCCTGGACTTCATCACCTTTGTAATTTTCTAAGTAATTGAAAAAATAATATTGCAATTATTAAAAAGAGCAGATGTATTCTGTCACTTAGATTTTATTCGTGGTGTTTCATGGCGAAGTTTATTCATAGAGTTGTGCATACTGAACACCATGAAAGAGGCCTTTAATGATCGTGGCCAGAAACATATAGACTCATGATTTCTGGGTTTGTTGCCTGATTTTGGTAGAGGAGATGCTCCAGCAGCTGTAGACTCTCCACCTTATTGGAATCTCTTGATTTTTCTAGCCCCAGATCTGGAATTAATGATGTGGCATGGGTTGAAGCCAGACAGATTTCTGCTGGAGTCAGCCACAGACTGAAATCCTTGGTCCTTGCTGCCCAAAACTGTGGTCTTGACACCAATCCTAAACTAACTTATCAACTCCTTTCAGATACCATGCAAAGTCTGTCATATGAACCCCACTTAGCATTGGTATCTGAGGCAGGCAAGAACCAGTAAGTTTAAATTTAGTATTAACTTAAATTGGTTTTTGGATCACAAGACTGATTATGATTTAGGGATAGAATAAAAACATGTCCTGGGGTTAAATTTGCCACCTAGACTGAATTAGGTTTGGATCTGGGAATAACTGAAGGTGTCTGGGTCTGCTGGAAGAGCTGGGCTTAAGGTTTAAGTGATGGAAGAGGGCGCAGGCAAATAAAGTCAGTGAGTTTTAGTTAGTTCTGGATTCGGCAAGGGTTGTGAGGTTTGATCACAGGTGGGGCCTCTTTGGTTTTTATGAGGCTGGAAGGCCTCACTGTGTTCAAGCTAAGCAAGGATTTGCACTGGTGTTGGATTCATGCTTCTCTTGGCACCAGCCCTAAATTTAGCAAGGGCTTCAGTCCAGTACCGATCTTGCTTCATCAGCCCCTGCTGGCCTAAGCTTTTTCCCAACAAAAATCTTGATTAGTCTTGGAATTGAAACTTCTGTAAGGTGAAGTCGTAAAATTAGATAGGGATTTCATTTTGGCACAAGCCCCACCTTAGCAAAGCCTTGCACATCCACCCTTAACCCTACATCATAGCCCTTGTCAACCTGAACCTTAAACCCCTGTAATTTCCTAACTGTGACTCTTGCCAACCCAGCTCTTGAAACTCCAGCTGAGAGCCTTTACATCTCAAAAATTCAAAACAAACAGCTGTAGAAACAAAGTGAGTCTTATTTCCACTGCCAGAAAAACTGCTGTTTAATGTGCAAGTGCAGTGTTTGTGTATGGCAACCGTGGGCGTTTTGATATACAGCTCACGTGCTCTTTTTCAAAATAGCACTTATTTTGAGCTAAAAATGGAAGCTCTCATTAGAAAATTAGTAAAGATGCATCATTTTTCTCAAGAGTAAAATGTGTCAGTTCTGTCCTTTCTGGTAATCCATATCCTTAATCAACAAGAGACGTGGCTAAAAATTTAAAACACATACTAAAAAAATGATCTGTTTCTGAAATATCTCCTTACCTCCTTTCTGCTGGATCAGAAGGGCTGTCCTGGGATTTCCCTTTCATGGAGAAAATTTCTGAGGTGCTTACCTAATGCCTCTTGTCAGTTAGGAGATGCTTCCCCTGCGGATACAGCAGAGCACTCCTACATTTCACGTGTGCTGGGAGGTCATTAAGGAGAGTAGGCAAGGTCCTCTTGGTGCCTCCTGGTGCAATGTTGCACTAAGCAAAGCTTGGATTGATCAGGACCTTTAAGTGTCTTTTCTTTTCTGACAGCTTAGGAAAAGAAACATTAGATAAAATGGCAAAAGCACATACTCCACATTCAACAGGATTTTGATTGTTGGGAAGAACTGTGGCGGAACCCAGCTCTTTGGGATGAATGGGCTCGGCAAGAGGCAAGGAAATACTCAGGTTGTAACAGGGAAAGAAATAATTTAAACTATTAGTTTATCCCATTAGTTCCTGTACTCCTTGTCATCGCTCACTAATTAACTCCAAATGTTTCCCTATGTTGACTATGGAAAATGCTGAATCAGTGTGGAGCACCAGCCAGAAAAACAACCTAAATTCTTGGCTGCAGAAAGGACTGGAAGATGCAGTGCCACAGACAAAGGAATGGCATGTTCTTTGTATCTATGATCTTGTCTAAAGAATTCAAGCTATAAAGAGAGCTCTGAAGCAGGCAATGGAAGTGATTACTCAGAGGGATAGTGTGCATGGGGACACAGTGTGGAGCAGGTGTGTTCTCAGATTCCTGTGCTCGTACGTGCCTTGGAACTTCACTGAGACCAAAAGTGTAGCAGGAGTCAGTGCTCAGAGCCCACAATGCTGAAAACAAATCCCAGGATATTAGATGGGATAAGGATGTTTTTTCAGACGTACACAAATATTTCAGGGTGTGAAAGAAGTATCTAAGAAAGGAAATCTCGCTTGTGGAGAAGTTATTTTTTAATTTTCCATCTGATGTTTTGTTGTGCCTTCCTCAAAATTCTTTCAACACTGAGCACTGCTTGGGAACTCAGTGGAAAATTCATATGCTCCAGTCAGGACATTCCCATATAAATATGTGTATGACTCCTTTGATTTAGATAATATTATTGAAATGAATAAACTGTTCCCTTGCACATCTATTTCTAGGACAGGACCTGACTGCTGTGAAGCACTGTCCTGTTGTTTGCAGTGTGAAACGAGGAGTCACAAGCTAACATGCTTGACTGAACTTCCTCATATTAGTGCTGCTAACCAAGAGCTGGGCTTCTGCTTTGTATGTCTCACTGATCTTCACTGAAAACTGACTTGGAGGATGAGAGGTGTAGGTGGAGTGAGTGATAGGAGGAAGGGTCATAGACAGTTTTGTGTACTAAACATTCCCCCTACGCAAATGGTACTCTGGGGGTGGCTACCATTCTTAGTTTCAGATTTAAAAGCCACAATCCAAAAATAAAAAGACTGTCACTACAAATAGTAGAAGCGAGGCCAACAAGTCAAATCCGGGCTCACGCTTTTTAATTTTTTTGAAAGGTGGATGTGTGTGGGCTGTGAAGACTGTTTGAGCAAGTCACTTTTGAGAAGGAAGAACAATATGGGAAACAAATGAAAAGTGTTTTAGCTGTTGATAATTTCCTTTTTCATAATAACAATTGAATGGAACATATTAGTAAAACTCACTTACTGTACGCCCACATTTTATAATTTTTAGAGAGTATGTTGGGTGCTTAATCCAAGCTGCCAGGGAAGGATCTAGTCCTTTTGACTTAATCATTTGTTTAAAATGTGGTTTAGCATGGCATGTATTTTTGGACAGCAAGAAGGACTATTTGTGATGGTCAGTTAGTACATGGTAAATGAAGGAGTGAAATTACAGTCTGCTCTTTACCTGCATTCATTCCCCATGAGGACACTTCTACCCTTACATGGAGAATGGAGTAGCCAGTGCTACCTCCCAGATCCAGCAAAGCTGCTGTGTCGCTGCATCTTCCTCACTTCTGTCCCCGTCTTTCTCTCCCCGTGGGATTTGCCCCATTTGCAGCAGTTCCCGTCCCTGCCCCATGATGCCACACTGCTCCACAGCCCCTTGGCAGGGATCTCTCTGGCACAGGGTTTTTCTGCACTTGCATGAAGTGAGCTCTCGCTGTTTCTGGCAGGAGGAGGCTGAGGCTCCTGTTGTGGGATGAGTGGCTAACAGCTACTGCCAGCACTGCCCCTAAAGCCTGTCAGACCCTTCAGTCTCAGTTTCCCACTGTCAGTCCCATTGAATATCCCTGTGTATGGCTGTGGGATTATTTTGTGGTCTTTCACCTACATCTGTGTGTGTGCTCTTCTGTTGTTATTTGTCTGCCTGTAGACACACACAACTGGTGCGGCCTCACCTTGAATATTGTGTTCAGTTTTGGTCATTGCAGTAAAAAAAAGACATTAAACTATTAGAGAGTGCCCAAAGGAGGACAACAAAGATGGTGAAAGGCCTTGAGGGGAAGCCGTGTGAGGAGTGGCTGAGGGCACTTGGCCTGTTCAGCCCGGAGGAGACTGAGGGGAGACCTCATTGCAGTTACAGCTTCCTTGTAAGAGGAAGAGAAGGGGCAGACACTGATCTCTGCTCTGTGGTAACAGTGACAGGACCTGAGGGAATGGCCTGAACTTGCATCAGCGAAGGTTTAGGTTGGATATTAGAAAAAGGTTCTTCAACCAGGACTTTCCATTTTTGAGGCTTGTGTGTTTTTTATGGGAAGAAGTTCAAGACCACCAAATAATTAGGGATTATTACTGGCCTTAACTGGAACTGAAACAGAAGTGAGAATAAGAGGTGCTCATCTGACTCTCTGGTTTTAAGCATTTTTGTCTAGGAAAAAAGTCAGGAGGAAAGACGGTTAAAATAAACATGAATTAATAAGGGAAGGATATCATGTAGCTTCTGCTGACTCTCAAGAACTTTTCTGATGTTTGTTTTGTTTGGCCTATCTATCTGCATCAAGATATGAAACCCTACAGCTTGAATTTCGGTGATTTCCTTTTGAAACAAGGTAGTGCTTCAACTCTCCAAAGACTGAAGGCTGAACTCCTGTCACAGCTGTGATGGTAGAAGTGTGGAATAACTTCCCTGACCTCAGTCTCAGTTACTCTAAATAATTTTATGAGGTGTGGTTTTAGCTAGGCTTTCCTGTCGTTCTTATATGTGAGGGGGTTTTACCGAAGGTGGGGTTTTTTTCCACTTAACATATTTTTTGTAATGATAGTAGTGCCTTCTGAAAAGCCTTGGATTGACACCCTGGACATCAAAGACTTTGTCCACAGAGCACATACTGAAATACTGCCCAGATGGTGTTGTTTAAGCATAACTTGAAGGGATCATTTGTTAAGAGTTGAGGATAATTCAGTCTCTAAAGCTACTCAGACTCTGGCCCTAAGCAGCTGTAACAAAGATCAATTTGTCCCCAGACTCCTTTACCTTTTTCTTTTTTCTCCCCTCTAACTCTGTTTAAAGCATTTCCCAATGTCTTACTCTTTTAGATAATTTGACAGTAGACTGAGTAAATTTCCCCTATCTCATGATCATAATTCTGGTCATTTCAGGTAAAGCTGCTTTTTGTGTAGTCTGGTTAATTTGGACACCCAACTTGTATGGCCAATATATGGCTCTTAACATCCTGTAAATATGTCTCATACCTGGTCACCAGGTGGATTAGTCATGCCTGGTCACCAACATTTAGTTCTGAATTCTCTCCTACAGCTTTTCTTCACACTTTTACTCAGATTTTCTGTCTTTGCATTTCCGAGGGGTCTTGGTTACAGCTGGGTTCCAGCTCTGCAGGGTGTGAGCTGGCTGTGTCACACCTCAGCACGCCGCTGGTGTCACCAGACAGCACACACAGGTCAGGGTGGCAGCACTGGCAGTTGCAGTGGACAGGA
This sequence comes from Edolisoma coerulescens, assembly GCA_013397115.1. Lineage (NCBI taxonomy): Eukaryota > Metazoa > Chordata > Aves > Passeriformes > Campephagidae > Edolisoma > Edolisoma coerulescens. The sequence continues at coordinate 1,608,487 of VWZW01001826.1, forward strand.
AAGGTAGTGCTGAGAGAAAGATTTAATGGTTTCTGTCAAAGGCAGATGCTTCCATGCAGGGGATACACGCTTTTCTTGGTATACCAGCTATGTTATCTCCCATCCTATAAGAAGACATAGATTTACAATTGCTTATCTCAGAAGTGAGGGTGTGTCCTGACCTCAGTGTCCTGCATCTTGTTTTGTGGCATTTTCAACAGATAGAAAACTTTCAAAATCTTCAAGGGCTGATTTCTTCTTGATAGAAATACTTCTTTGTGTTTTATTTGTGATGTTCTCTTCTGGATGAAATCAAAGATCCCTGCTGCAGTGAGTTCTTGCAAAGCCCCTCAAAGGCAAATCTGGGGAATTGGTTTCCTCTGCTCATTATTGTTGCAGAACACCAGACTATCATTTGGTCTGGTCTCAGGAAGAAAAAAGCTAGTAATTAGGAGGTGCTTGAATTCCATTTATATATTTGTATTGTTTCTTAAGTTACACATAGATACAGAATCTAAGTTTCAGTGGATGAAGCTAATTCATAAACCTGAGGCAAGTTTTATGTTTTATCAGCATTTTTAAATTTTGTTGTCTGGATTGAATGTTCTAAGTATATATTTTCACCTGATCTCTCTGGAGACAGGGGTGGTTTCAAAGTAGCTTCCTAATCTTAATTTTAATTTTAAAGAAGTGGTGATCCTTAACACCAGAACACCTCAAGCAAGTTTTCAGCTAGTCTGAAATACCCAGAGGGTAAGAGAATGCTGCCCACAGGAACTGCACAGGCCACTTTGAAAGCTGGTGCTGTGGAAGTTGGCAGAGGCAGCAGCGTGTCCCAGTGACTGTGAGGAAGCTCTCTGGTGTGTGGCAAGGTGAGGACAAACCTCACCTGAACCCCAGCTGTCCCTGTGAAGCAGTTCTCAGCTTTCGGGGACAGTCTAGGTGGTATTGCAAGATTGGAAATGTCAGCCTGAGGCAAAGCATTGCCCAATGCCAGATCTTAGGGAAATACTTTCACTGGCAAACTCAGCACTGCTCTGATTCCAAGGAACAAGTTCCCAGCTCTGGGAGTACAGGAGTTGCTCATGGTAGCCAATAGGCACATGTCCTGAAACACACCTGTCCTTGGGCACCAGTCAGTGCTACTGGGACACAGCTTCTTCCATGTGGGATATGAATCTGACAGCTTTTTTTCCCAGTATTTTCTGTTCCAGTAGTAGTGGTGGCAGTGTTTGCAGTGACACTGTGGGAAATTCAGGTTCAAGTCCTTTTTTGTGTGTCTGGGATGGTACAAAGCCCTGTTGTCTACATGGTCACAAGAGGAGATGCTGGGAAGAAGAACTGGACACTCGGATTTCAATTTCTGTCCATGGGATTCTCCACGCACTTCATTGTCTGACACTGCATACAAAGCACTCCATCCTCCTGCAGCCTCCATGCTGCATTCCCTGCAATAAAAGGGTTTATAGCCCCTCTATAAACCTCGCAGAGACTTGCTGTGCAGCAGTAAATGTAGGCTTTTGTGGCACAGCAGATTTTCAAATAGCACAATCGGAGCTGGCTCCCAGAGAGCAAGCTGAGGAACAAACCCCTGTGAAGGGTCGTGGAGCTCTGTCCCAGCTGATTTGGCCTGAGTGTTATCTGGGCTAATTGGCCCAAGTGGAAAGCAACACTGATGCTGTCACTCTGCATCTGCTTTCTGAGCCAGTTTGTTCAGAGCCAGCTCTGATATTTCTACACAGTAGCACACTGTCTGTGTAAATACATTCTCCATGCTGCCCCTAAAATCATTCTGTAGCTCTCACTGCTTGCACGTGCCATTGCTAACCCACACAATGATGTGTCCTGGAGACCCATTGTATAGGATATACAAGTGAAAAGGGCCAAATTTTCCCCATGTTATTTACTAGTAGAGTATGTATTTCCTACCCTAGATGATCTAGGTCACATGTGTTTAATGACTTCTAATATTAAAATTACTTAACGCTGCTCAGAGATGGCTTTTATTTTGCAATACCAGCATTAAAAAGTATTTTGTATTGCTTCTAATGTAGCTGCCAGTGCTGGCAAACATATATTCCAGTGGAAAGATTAGGCAGTGTAGACAGCAGTGTAAAAAGAAGACTATAAAGTAGGCTAAAGAAAGACATTTCTAAGTGGGTTAGCTTCACATGGATATAAAACATAGAGGAAAGAAAATGCAATGCTGTTCATCAAAGCTATGATCAATTATATAAGGGTTGAACAAGGATCAGTACTTATGAATAATTCTCCTTCTTCTGACTTTTAGTTGTCCTTTAAAAACATAAAATACAATTTAGAAACAGATTATGGAGCACTGGAATGAAAATGCATAGGAAGATCTGGGGAAAAGAATAACGTATATCAAATCGAGCTGAAATCTTTATGAAAAAGCATAGTGAATGATGGTAAACATGAAGCCTAAAGGAGCAGTGGTGGAGAAACTCTGTACAACAGTCCTCAAAGAAGAGGATGTCCATCTGCCATCTGGGAGAAAGAATGCCTTTGCAGGAAATAGGGGATGTGTCCTTTTGGGTGTTTATCTGCCAGTGGTGCTGTACCCTCACCAGGAGGCAGGATGCCGCGTGGCTGTGCTGACAGCAGACTGTTCACCAGATGGAAGCCTTCGACTCAGATCCGGCGGGGAAAAGGATCTGCTGGTGCCAAAGCCTTGTTACCATGACACCTCATCTGGTTTAGAGAAATCTCTAGCAATTTGTAGCAAACTGCCTGAGAGGTGATAACAGGTTTAGATACACTCAAGGAAATTCTCAGAAAAATTTCTCGAGGCCTTGAGTGCCGCACCAAGGATAACAAATATTGGAGGACAGAAAAGAAAGCACGTTCTAGGGAAGTTACTCAGGCTTTTCAATCATAGCTGTAATGCTGTGCAAATGTTCATGCAAATGTCAGCACTCAGTCAGAAAGGCATGCAAGCAAAACTTGTGTTTGTCTGAAAGATAATTGGTGCTAGTGAAGTGTAGCATGTTTTGTGCTTACCTGAGGCATCATTACCAGAATGGCAACTGGTCCTAATCTCCTAATATCAACAGAAGGAGAATTTGCTGCCTTAGCTAGTTTGTTCCACTCTGTATATATTAGTGGTCCATACCACTAAGATAAATATCTTGGGCTCATCTTTATTTAGGACTCCATCTTTGTGTCACCTGCAAATTTATCCATGGTTTTTTTCTTTTTACTTCCACACCATTCCATGATGAGCCTCACTGAGGACTTGTTGAAATCATTCAGCTGGTTCTGAATCTGTATGCTGTTTGGGTTATTTGTATTTTGTATCGTCCCATCTGTATCAGGATGTCAAGGCTGAAACACTGAATACATACTTATGCTTTCATCAGATTCTTTATCTATTTTGCCACTACTTTACCTGAGGTGGACAAACTTAATTATTTTTCTTTTCTTGTTTTTTTTTTTTTTAGCACAGATCTCCACCCCAATGTATTTGCATGTTTTTAATGTCGGCACAACAGTCGCACTCCTCCAGTCTTTTGAAACTTCACACTACCTGCATTTAATGTTGTTAATGCCAAAATCTGTCAAGAAGTAACAGTAGGCCATAGGTACTCCACAGTCTTCTTTACCACAATTCCTGGGTGCAAATAATGCAGGTGCCTTATGTAACAGTATCCCAAGACATGCCTTTAGCATCATCTGACTTATTTGCTAACTTGACCGCAGTCCATCATCTTCATGTGATGCGGGAATATCACGTTCCTTCCTCCAAAAATGAACTAAAACTCTTTAGTACTTCTGCATTTTCTGCATTGCTATCAGCAGATTTATAATTTCCTTTGACTATGATAGCTAGGGTTTACTTTGTTCTTAATGCATGTCTAAAATTTCTGCTTGCTATCTTAACTTCACTTCCAACTTCTTCTTTTAACAGATTTCTGCCATGCACTGGCAGTCACCCACCCCGTGGCAACCTGTCATGAAAACCTGTCTCTGGGAGCTACAAAACAGTCTGCTCAGGAATGGGCTTCCTGGAAAAAAGACCACTCACAGATAGCAGGACCCGAGCTACCTGCAACCCAGAAGACACAAGGGCTCGGTAATTGTTTGCTGAGACCATCTGTACCTGTATGGAGGGTTTTAGCTGTGGAGAAAAACATTTCTGTGATTAGCAGTGCCTGTTTGGGTTGGAGGAATTGACGATGTTGAGGATATTCATGTGAGTGAGCTGCCTGTGGGTGCTGCTGGTGCACTGACTGATCCTCTGACAAGCTGAATACCTTTTCAGCAAGGAGGTAACCAAGCCTTTGATGTCCAGAAAGCCTTGAGGTCAGGCTGTGGGTTTGCAGGAGCCTGCCAGATCCTGAGAACACGACATTCACCGTAGTGTCTGTGACCACTGTGGCAGTGGAGGATGCTGAGGAGGGGCTTTTTGCACAGGCCACAGAGATACAAAGAAGGGGAGGAAATGGCCAATACACCCTACCTTTAGCACAGTAGCAGAACCTAGGCTTGATGTGGTTCTTGTAAATCAAGTATACTGATTAGTAGTAGAGGGCAAAAGGTAAAGTGAGAGCATGTGGACACATGGAACTTCTGTTTGCCTAAGTATGAGTACCAAGTGCCATTGGAGGTGCTCTGAGCAATGGGGCCATGTCTGCAGCTGGAGCTCCAAGGACAGGGGTGCCTTGTGCAGCTCCTATTTCATAGCTGTCAGCTTCTTGGGAAAGCTCAGGATGCCTTAAGGTGTCTCAAATAGCAAAAAAAATGCAAATTGTCAGGCATTTCAATTAAGCCCATTGAGCAGGAGTCAGATTAATACACCATAATTGAGGAAGCTAAGTGGAGATACCTTATTTGCAAAACAAAGCTTCCTTCATAACCAATGGAAATCTAGGGAATGCCCCCTAGTAATTTGATAAAGAATAGGGAGGTGCACTTGGGTAAGCTGAGTAGCTCTTTTGAAATACTGACCAGGCACAGGACACTTTTGCCTCAGCAGAGGCACGTTGTGGCTGGTCAGGTACCTCACCTGGCCCCTGGCTGCCCCTGGGGTGCAGGGCCTGTGTCGTAGCTGCCCTCCCTGGGCAGATGTCACTGATACAGCAGAGCATCTTAAATAACATTAGCCATTTATGTGTGCAACAGGAAAGCCAAAATCAAGACCTAGAACTCCACTACAAAGGAACATTACCCAGCTAGCTCACACAGATATTTAAGTTTCTGTATATAAATCTGGAGTTGAATCTCATTTGTTGTGTTTGAGGCAGGACTCAGATATGTTGAAATAATTGTTATTTCCAAGCTTAATGCTGTGCTTAGTTTGTTTGGAAAGGTAACATTTCTAGACTTGCATGTCAAAATGTAGCTGCTGTGGCCGCACCTTTGTGTGGTTTATTTTTAACCCATGCAGGATATGTCCTAGGCTCAGATGCTCTCTTTGTAAAAGCAGAAGGTACCAGCAGTTTTCTGTCCTTTGCACCACTGAGACCTACAATCTCTTCACATAATTTATGCACATTAGTGATGACAGGGAGAGGAGATTATTAATATACCCAGCAATGTACACCATGGCCTGAAGTGAAGGAGGCATATTGATATTATGTGAGCAAGGAGCTGCAGCACTGTATGATTGTGCCTTATAAATTACAGCTTCTGTCACCTCAGTTTTGCTGTCCCTTATTCCCAATGTGAAGAGAGATTTTGCAAGAGGAGAAAGAGGAAATTGCAAAGACTTTCGCAGGCACCAGTCTGTTCACATCAGAAACAGAGAGTTGTTCTGCTTCTGCAAACACATCAGTTCTGATCAAGGCAAAATTTTCTCCACTTTCCTGGAGGAGAAAATCACTGGAAATGTTTTGTGGCATCAGTGAGTTTGTGTGAGCAGAAACAGAGAAGTGCCTTTTTCTCAGCCATTCAGCATGTCACCAGATAACTCTGCCCTGATGCACTGGAGAAGATTCAGCTACGAATGGGGCTGAATAATTATTTGGATATATTATATCTGTCATGAGAAGATTTCTAATTGCTTTACAAACAGTAAGAAAATAGCTTTCATAACACTTGGTGATGTAAAGCAAGGTGAAGGAAAATTCATATCATGCTGAAAATATGTGGTTGGCTCAATTTCGAAAAATATAGGGCTTGGAAAAATAAATGAGCTGCCTTATCATTGTACCGAGAGCAGAAATAACCATAATATTAAAAAAAATAGAGAAAAAAAATAAACACAGACCGTTCACAAATGAGAGATTAGTACAGCTCAAGCCCTTCAGATTTTTGACAGTAGGAGTGAGAGCTTGCAGGCAAAGACAATTTTATGCTGCACTGAAGCTTTTGGTACCTTGTTTCACTGGTGGTTGGGTAGCCCACATGTTTTCTAAAAGTCTTCCTACAGACTTTCCATTTTTCAATTAACTCTATGCTTTGTGGCTACCATTTTTTTCTTGCCATTATTATCTGTTCTTGATATGCAGATAAATATTATAATAGAGCTGACTGATGGGCTTCAAAGATCAAAATGGTGTAACTTCTGTATTCCTACTTCATACTGCAATGTTTCACACCCCATGGTCCTGGCATCAGCTCTGTTCTGTAACTCCGTGGCATCTTTTGTGCTTGCTTATCCTGTTCCATCCTATACCATATTTTTTCTGCCTTAAGATTATGTGGGGCATGGATATAATTTATTGTTTAAATAACTTTGTTTCTTGCAATCCATCATGTTGATTTATGGATAGCAAAATTGTCAAGATGTGAGTCACAGACAATGCCACCCATGTCTCTCCTGCTTCCTGATTCTCAATTCAAGGTTCACACATTTTCATTAGGTCTGATACAGTTTGATGTTTATATTTCTCTTGAAAACGCTGCATTTTGAATACATTCTTCAATCTAAAGTGGGGTGTTGGGGTCTGGAGTCCTCTGCATTATGTCTGTCACAGAGTGTGTGCTCTTCAGAGCCAGACTGCAGAGTACCAGACAGCTTCCCCAAGGAGACAGCACTCCTTTGTTCATTTCTGGCTGTGTTCTTGGCTTATTAGTTGAATTCTTGGCACGGTTGTTGGACAGATGTCCACAGCGGTCACAATCACAAGACTGTTTTGGGTCTTCTGGTTGTTAGGTTTGGTTTCTAAGGAGCTCTCAGCTCCCTTTTCATTGTCTGTGCCCTTTTGAGACATAGCTGTCCTCTCCACCACCTTTCTGAAGGGTGAGACAATTTTCTACAGAGTTGTGATCTCTCTCATCCTGATAGCATTGCTATGTCACAATAATTCAGTTATATCAAATCCACAGCTATTTCTTATTTAAGAATTGGAGAAAAGGTAAAAAAAAAAATTCAGAGGTGCTACCTCTGCTGAGTTTTTGCTGTTTATACTAGATTCACCTGGGTTTTGCAGTAAGTCCCAGCAAAATTCATGGTGAGTGTACCAGGCAGTGGGTCAAGCCTAATGAAATATGACACAATGACTCAGGTGCTAAGAGCCAACCTACAGCTCATCAAGTGACCAAAGAGAAATCAGCTGAAGCACTCTCATAATGACAAGGAAACAATTTGTATAAAATACTTCAAGAGCAGTGATGATAATGTAAGAATGTTTTTATTGGTCCTATGAAAGGTCCATCCAGCCCAGTACTTGTTTTCTCCAAAACCTTCAAAGTAATGAACTTTCTGGAGGGAGAAGTGTCTTTTTTTTTTAATTGATGATGCATTTTTCTGCTTCAGGTTTTCCCAGGCTCACTTGAAACCTGACTGAACTCCTAACATCCACAGCATCCTGTAGCAAGGAGATCTACAGCCTAATCACAAAATCACCACATTTTGTGGCATTTTCCTATGCCCTTTTTGCAGTGAAGTATCTTGCACTAAAAAGTTTCCAGGCTGTGAAGCTTGATGGACTCATACTATGGCATGAGGCTGTTCTCAGATTTGTTCTTGGTTCCCTTGCTAATAAGTCACTGATGTTCTGTTTGCAGTTGTACTATTGCTGGGTATTGAACTGCCAGTTTTTGGAACTCTCACAACCCAAGCTCTCATTCCTCAGTGGTAACAACCAGCTCAGGCCCCATTTTATTTGCTGTTAGGAAGATTTTTGCAATTATGAGCTCTGCATTTCAGCTTGCTCTGTTGCTCAGTGTTATAAAATCCCTCCCCACATCCAGCATTTATCTTTACTACCCCAAGTAACTTGATACAAGCACATTTTTTCATCTCCCTTCTCACAGCAAGTTTTACATTATAGTACTTTTATTAAATTGTTTATGACTATGCTGAAGAGCTTTAATGCCATGCCAGTTCCCAAGGAAGGAAAATGCCTTTCCTCACAGTGAAAATTCTCTATTTAAATCCTGCCTTCTTTTCCCCATCTTTTTGCCTTTTTTTGTTTGGATGTTGGTGGTCAGTTTCTTGAAAAGTCTTTCATAAGTAACTGCACTGAAGGTGTTTTAGAAGTTTGAGTAGGCTGTATATACTGGATCTCCCTTTTCACATGCCCAGTGACTCCTTCAGGGAACTCCAGCAGATTTACTTGTGAGGCATAAGTCCTCTTTCTAAGAACTATGCTGACTCCTTCATAACACATTATCTTTATTGTCTCTCCTAATTGTTTTAGTACACTCTTCATTAATTCACTCTGGTCCAGATAGCATGCCTGTAGAATCCTGACTTTTGGAGCAATGAAAGAAAAATCACAATCACATTTATTACCTTTCTCTTCTCAGATAAAATGCTGCTTTTAAGCCAAAGGTTATACACCACAGTTTGACTATATTAACTTAGAACTCCTGGGAGAATACAGCTCAGGTGAAAGTGTCTTGCAGGAGAACTTCCCTAACTCTCTTAGAGAAGTAAGATATTTATTCAGCTTTTCTGTAACACTCTCCTATGATCTTATCTTCTCTGAGGCTAACTTTAAACTTTCATCACATATTGACTCTACTGATTCCTTGGTTTTCTTCCTGCACTTGATGCATTTGGGAAACGATTTACTATCAATTTTTATGCTTCTTGCAAGTTGCTTTTAAACAACAGTTCTGGCCTATTTTACTTTGCTTTTAAGCTTTTTAAATTTGTTATTATATATGTATTTGCATATGCACCGGGTTTTAAAGGATGCTGTGATAGATTCTACATCCTTGCAGGATGTAAAATATCTGCTCAGGTTTGCTCAGTTCAAAAGGAGGATTGCAGTGAGGATACCTGCCAGAAAGATGCTAAAAGCAGTGTTAAAGAGAGTTAAAGTCTTCGTGTTAACAAGTATTAAAAGGTAACTGCAACAGGGCAAATATAGCCCACATATGAAGAAGGATTTGAGAAAGGGCATGAGGATGTCATCAAGGTCAAAGGGCAGGATGAAGATGAATCAGTGTCCTGTTGTTAGGGAGCAAAGCTGGAAACTGCCTGGTTTCCCTAGCAGTACTTGTCATCCACACCAGCAACTTCAGCTCCCTCCACCAGGCAGACGTCTGCAAGAGCTCCACACTTCCTCAGAATAGAAGGGTTTTGGTGCTGCTGCAGCCGTCAGCCCTGGGATGCTCCTCCTCTTGTTGTGTCCAAAATAAAGCCTGCTCCTGAGACCTGTCTGCTTTCACGTTCTTCTGATGATGATTTCATACCTAAAGCCTCCTACATGGTACTGAAACCTGCAGCCACCGAGCTTGCCGGTGTTCGTGCCTTCACAAGCATGCGAAGAGCTCTGAAAGGCTGTATTCCTGTGCTGGGTTTTATGGCTGGCCCTCCACTCTTCTTAGGGTGAGCCATCTTAAAAGGGCTGTAGTTATGTGAGTAGTAATTTCCTTCTGGAAACTTCACAGCCGTGTAAGTTGTATCGCTTTGACAAGATGAGAATGTTGTTAGTCACTAGCAGCAGACTGGAATTGCTCTGATGGTTTCCGTTACCCTGCAGTTTGCTGCAACAGACTGGAAGGAGTAGGAGGAGATCGCAGCACCGAGCACTCAAATCATGAATTGTATGTTGGAGGTTTGGCAGTGGGTTATTCGGGATTCTCTGCCCCTGAGCTGAGGCTATCTTTTGTTTACTCAGTTTCAAAAGTGAAAAAACCAGCACTTTACCTGGAGAGGTGCTTCACTGTCACTAAAGATTTGGAGTTTACTGTCATTCTAATTATATGCTTAGTGTGAAACTGCTTGCGTTTTGGATTTTAAGGAAATATTCCTTTGGAATGTAAGATGGAAACTGATGTTTCTCACTGGGTTTGCCACAACACAGGTTAGCAGATGAGGTCATGTGGGAAAAGTTGATACTTTCTGCTAACAAGGGCAGGCAAGTTAAGGAAAATACATTCTTCTAGTCTCAATAATGGCCTTCTCCTCACTTAATAAATATAATCACGAGGATCGAAAATCCCAGCTATCCACAGTGTGGTTATGTCCTCTGAAGACGAGGTAGGAGACAGATTACTTTCTTGGAACTTTCATGAAACCCTGTTTTTCAAATAGTGTTCATGTTCTTTCTAGATATTTCATGCAACTGCAAAACACGTTAGTCAAATGGACATCCCTGAGTTTCCCATTACAGAACTCTGCAGTGTAGATGCCAAACCCAAATTATAGCTGCTTCCACACAAGCACACTGAGAGCCAGGCAGGAGAGACTGTTCTTTGCTGTAGAGGAGTGACACAATTTGCTTGCAAATGCAGCACAGCAGAAAAGAAATGGAATAATCTCTGTTGCCAGCGACAGTGACGACCACAGACAGATCATTTTACTCTTGTGCTGCACATCAGCAACACTGTAATATTGAAGACAAGGAGGGATGTACTAGCTGTCAGCCAAATATCTTGGAGAAGTATTAGTGAGTTTATTTCCTTAAAGCTTCAGCTGGAAAGCGTGACAGAAATAGGCAAAATGCCTTCACGAAGCCTTGCTTTTTCTGGCATGCTTCCTCCATCCATAATGGATTGTTCTGTCTCTACAGGGATACAATTGGGCCCTGGAATTGGTTATGTAACAAATTAATTGCAGTATTTGTCAGCATTAAAAGAACAACAACAGAAAAAGGCCAAGAAGGAGGTTTTATTTTTACCAAAGGTTTGGTAAAAGTCCTATAAACACAACAGAATATTGCTAATTGTGAAAACATTTGCTCTTTTTTACATCTCTTTATCTTTGGAATTTAAATATTTTTCATGTTTCTCTGGCAATTCTAGTGAACAAAGAGAGAAAAGTACCCTCTTTTTACCTAAATGTATTGTCATTTTAATGCATGCCTCTTGAGGAGAACATTTAGAATCCTTTTACTTCTTGGAGCAAGGAGGAAACCTGCCATTATTGATGTGTACTGCCCTGTTACTGAGAGGCCCCATTAGTGCCCCTTGATAGTGTCTCTGGAGCCAGACTCTGCATTCCCATGGGAGAGCAGCTAAAAGAAAGAGCAGCTAAAAGAAAGAGCAGCAAGCAAAATTCAAAGTGACCACGATTCTGGGGTAAACAACAGACTGAGAAATGTCTGAGCATATTTAAAGCATTAGGTGTGTTGCATATTTAAACAGGCAACCCAGTCCTGAATCCCACAGTCAGGAGTCCTGTTGGTATCACAGTTCCAGCTTTTAATCTGTCATTTCTGTATTTTTGTAGTTATATAATTCTCTGATGCTTTTCAAGCACAATACAAGAATCTGAAATTTGACACAAATGCTTTCATTCCTTAAGACTGAGCACGTTTTTGCACATTTTTTGTAGGGTAATTGGCAGAATACAAATAATCAAAACAAAAACCCCAAGCACCCTGTTTTAATTCCCACCCCAGGTCTGCATTTTGGACAGTGCCTGGTTTGGTGCAGACAGCTTACACTGGGCTCCTTATGACTCCTTGTGCCACATGACTGCATAAAAAGGAGGGAAAGAAACTTTCCTGGAGCAGCTGGAGCTCAAAGGGTGTACTGAGCCATCACAAACGGGAAATCAGGTATAAGGAGAGATTGTGCAAGAAACAGAAAGAAAGACTGACGGCCAAAGGTGTCTCAAGGCCAGGAAATGAGACTCCGAGTGTCAGCTAAATTTGACATGGGAAGGCAATTATAGCAAATAAACCAAGGCTTTGCAAGCACGTTAAAAAAAAAGAGAACCAGGAAGGAGGAAGCAGAGCCACAAGGCATTGAGGGACAGTGTCTTTCTCAGAATGCTGGGTGAGCTGGTTAATGAACTCACAAATAAGTATTTTCATTAGTCTGTTAGATTTGGAGTCTAGTTCAGCTAAGAATTACTTACTATTTTTCATAATAAGGGTTATGCAAATTCTGTATTTTAGAAAAATGGAGGTGAAAGCAGTATCAGAACTATAGTCCCTTCAATCTGATTTGCCGTATACAAATTTGAAGAAAAAAAGGTTATGAAGGATGTAGAGATAAATGAGATAAACCAGAATTTTTTTCCCCTGAAGTAGACCATGTCAGACCAACACAACCATTCCCTTTGATAAGAGCATGGATTTTTTTTATATTAAGATTTTATTTACTAATAAAATGAAGTTGGAATGTTTCCTCACAACAACAGATTATTGTAATTCAAAATAATTGGGTGGCTTCAATGACCATTAAGCCTGCCAGAGTTCAAGAAGGATTCCGACAATGTTCTCAAGCACATGGCATAATTTTTGGGGTCATCCTGTGCAGAGCCAGGAGCTGGACTCCGTGATCCTTGTCTGGGTCCCTTCCAATTTAGGATATTCTATGATTCCGTAATTTCAAGAGTATGTGTTATGTGAACTGATAAAAGCTTCTGATTCAAGCTATGAGTTTATTAGTTTGAGACAATTGAGAAAGAGCAAGCTCATAAAATAACTATGATTTCCTGATGTTACACAAGCGCAATCCTAAAAAGTACCAGGCACAGCTTTTCCAGGAGGAATGAGCACGCGTCCAAGTCCTCCCAGCTGGATCACTGCATGCAAATTAAGTCACACAGAAAGCTTAGTTTGTACAAAAGTGAAATTCAACTCGGAAGAGAGATGGAGAAGGGCCTGTTACCCTGTGACACAGTTTGTATCAGGGCTTAGCCTTCGGTGTGGGGGTGGGGAATATTTTCCTTGCAGAGGACCAAGTGTGCCTCTCCGACACGTTTGGCAGCCCACCCACTAACACGCTCTGCTACCCAGTAATAACATACACAGCAATTTAAATCACGGGCTGTACCCCATAAAATGAAATCACAGGGAATGTTCAGCCAACAAAGTGAAGGTTCCCCACACCTGCTTCAGCTTAATGCACTAATCTGCTTTCTCTGGAGACTGAAAGTTCTGGGTTTAGTCAGGCAGGAAAATAAATGCTCTAATTTCCACCAACAGTCAGGATGTTCTGACACAGAACTCACACCAAAATCGGTGGAAGAGCTACATTCAAGCAGTTTTCCTGCTTGTGGTCTTCATATGGGACTTGTGTTACCCAGGCTGCCCCCAGGCTCACACAGCTCTCAGTCTTTGTGCAACAGAAACCCGAGGCTGCTGTTGGCTGCAGCTGTGAGAAAGCTTAAGAAACTTAATTTTCCTTAGGCCCTGCCAGCTCAATGCCTTCCTCATACTCAGAAGTGATCTTTCTGTTTACATAGAGACTCCTTCAAATCCAATGGCAGGTGTTAACAGCACTGTGTTTATGTTACAAATCAGTAAAAGGTCATCACCAAACACCATTTCCAGCTTTAGTCAGCCTCTGTTGTACTTTAAACAGGGATTTTCAGTTCACAGACCAAGACCCTTCTCTATTGTATTCAGAAGAGGGATTTTCTTCGCTACTTCATAATACAAAGTTCTGTGAATGACCAAGAGAAATACTAATAAATGGCATTGACAGGAAATATTGCACCACCACCTTATTTTCTGACCACAGAAACTACTCTGGTACCGCCGTGAAGGTTAAAAGCTTTAAAACTAGGTTGAAGTATTAGCTGACTAATCGCTAAAGAAAGCTGCTGCTTTTTATTCAAACAAGCCTCAGAATGATACAATGATCAATGTTTCGGGAATAGTGCCTCATTAAATGCTCTCTCAGTTACATTCTTATTACAAAAGTAAATTGAGTTAAACCTGATCACTTTGTACTTCTTAGAGCAGTAATACTACTTCAGATAACTTTTGCAAGACAAAAAACACATTTTGAGTTGCTGAACATTTTAAAATGGGTTCTTCATATTTTTTCTTATTTTGCTTCTGCATACTTTTAAATGTAATTTTGACTTTTCAATCCTCTGTTCGTATCACAGAATCACAGAATAAGCTGAGTTGGAAGGGATGCACAAGAATTATTGAGTCCAGCTCCTGGCCCTGCACAGCACCATCCCCAAGAGTCACACCACGTGCCCGAGAGCATTTTCCAAAGGCTTCTGGAACTCTGTCAGGCTTGGGGCTGTGACCACTTCCCTGGGGACCCCCTTCCAGTGCCCAATCAACCTCTGGGTGAAGAGCCTTTTTCTAATATCTAACCTAAACCTCCCGTGACACATATGACTAAAAACCAAACAAAATTAAACAAACAACGCCAAACCCCTTATTTTTTTAGCTACAAGAAACCCCACCCCCACCCCCAAACATCTGGAAAGCAATAAAAGGCTAATGGAAAAACAAACAAAAGCCCAATAAAATTCAGAATATTGAATGAAATAAAAGTATATCTTAAATTAACATTTAACGTGTGAGAATGAGGGAAACCTTATCTTGTCAAATTTTAAATGTCACCTTTTAGATAACTTAAAAATACCTTTCCAACCACGTAGCATCCTTTGCGAGTACAGGTAAGCTGCAGAGCAATGGGGTCTAGCTACCATGGGTGCGAGGAAAATCTGGATAAAATGAGAGTTGAGTGCAGAGGCAACGCAAAGCTGTGTGTGGCCAGCCTGGAGCCGGCACGGCTGGTGCAGCCCTCGGCTGTTCCGGACCCGGGCTGCCTTTGCAGTGCCCCTGGAGCAAGAAGCCGGGCACTGAGGCACGGAGAGCCCGCCCGTGTCCATGGGGCCCGGCCGAGCCGGCCACCCCTGCAGTGCGCCAGGCCTGGGGCAGTGCCTCCTCGGGCTTCCCGATGGGCACAGGACACCTGGGGCAGTGCCTCCTCGGGCTTCCCGATGGGCACAGGACACTCGCAAAGGAACGTCACCGTTTNGCGCCCAGGACGCCGGGGGCAGCGCCCCCACGGGCTTCCCGATGGGCACAGGATAGTTGGGGCAGTGCCTCCTCGGGCTTCCCGATGGGCACAGGACACTCGCAAAGGAACGTCACCGTTTGCAGGTATGCTACAACCTCTTTTCTCCCTGCCCCTGCTGCCTTCCAGGCAGGCACCTGTGTCAGACCCTGCTGCCAGTCAGATAAAACCCGATCCCCAGGTCACGTCCTCTGGGCTGCAACTCTGGAGGTGGTGGAGTCACCGTCCCTGAAGGTGTTAAAGGGACGACTGTACTCAGTGCCATAGCCTGGTTGACATGGTGGTGTTCGGCCACAGGTCTGACGGGATGATCTGGATTCTGTGATGCTGTGCCAGGTGCAGACAGCCCCGAGGCGGTGGCCGCCGGGAGCGTTCAGCACAAGCAGCCGTGGCAGAGCCGAGCGGCGGCCGGCCCCCGGCAGAGCCCGGCGGCCCCCCCGGC
>VWZW01001826.1:1624417-1667517 GCA_013397115.1 Edolisoma coerulescens
TTGACGCCTTCGGTTCGGGGCCGCTCTGGTCACCTGCAGGTGCGAGGTGGGGTGGAGTAAAGTCGTCGGTGTGAGTCCGCCCGTGGGGGAAGGAAAGGCTCTTCTGGGGGCGGAAAAGCGGTGTAGGTGCCTTCCTTTGGGAAGGGAAGAATGAAAGAGCTGTATTGCCCACTTGTGTTGAGTTGGGAGCGTCAGGAGTTATTTCCTAGCATGTTTCCAGTGATAATATGAGTATATGTTAAAGGATGAGGCAAGACTTTTTAGAGTTGAAACATAGCAGTGAAACATAGGGTACAAATGCATTGTACAGCATTTTCTTTAGTGTTCCCATCTGCTTTAATCTTGGAAGCCGTCCCCTTCTTTACTTGGGTCACATCTGTCACTTCAGTCTAGATGTGAAGTTCTCATCCATCTGCAGGTGTAGGCTCTGTGCAAGCTGTGTGCTGTGCCTCTGGTACCAGTAGAGTGAGGACACCTGGCATGTGCTTATTTAATTTGTCAGCTTTTATCCCCAAGTGACTGGTGCAAATTGGATGCTGCTATCCCAAATGAATTGAGGTGGTGGATAAATGTTTCCCCTCCTCCAGGGGAGGCCTGTCTGCTAAGACCTCTTTTCTCTTTGATGCTGGCAAAGTACAGATCAGTAGTGGGACTGAACCGGCCTCGTGCTGTGTCTGAATTCATCGTTACAGGTGCAGTAGTTCCTCAGTGCATGTCACAGAGTCTCCTGCTGATGTGTGTGCTTGGTCTGGCTGTGCACTGAAGTTTCCTCTTGGAAATTAGTTGCATTAAACCTGTATGTTTCTTACTGTGAAAAGCAAATTTCCACTTTTTCTCTGCTCTTAGGGTTAGTGTGTCACAGGTTATGAAATAAATTTTGATCTGAATAATTATACACCTCTTCTGTTTATTTTTGGCTGTATTTGTACAGGAAATGTAGAGCTGAAGCCTCTGCAGTTTATTTCCTTCATGGACCTCCTTCACATTTTAGACGAGAGCAGAATTAACTTGCTGTTTTTCTTTTAGGCGTAACACATTTCTTTCCTTTCACTGTTACAGTATTTTAGAGCCATCTTGCTGTTGCAGGAGAGCTGATTAATAGATACCTCTTGCCAATATTCCATTACTGAGGAGTCAGTACTGGGTCAGCTTAGTGGTGGGTTAAATGCTGTTTCCTGTTTGTAATTTTTTTGTTTTAAAATCTCTCAGCTTTCCATAAACATCTCCACAAAGCATGACAAACTTAATGCGAAAAGGTTCAGAAAATAAAAAGCTTTTTTGAAAAAGTTATAAAGGAGGGAGATGCAGAGATGACAGTTCTGGAAAGGGTTAAAGGGTTTGAAGTTATCAAAGCAGTAAGAATGAACACACCAAGATAAGTTCCTGCAAAAACCTCAGGCAGGGCTGTCTGAGTGAAAATTCCTGTGTTTGAGGCCAACACCAGCTGACTGTGAATCTATAAACTCCTGCAGGCGGAGAACCCCTTGTACTTCGAAGACCGGATTTCCAACCTAATACTGTTGCTGAAAAATTTAGCTAGCCTACAGAAAATGCAAAAAAAGGGGGCATGAAAAGTCTCCTTCTGCAATTTCTTAAGTGGATGTGAAGCAGTCTTCTTTGACAGAAAATCAAACGTGGCAGCCACTTCGGTAATGAGTGCTAAGTAGAAATGGAAATGCCTTAAGAAGTGTTAACTTGTTATTTACAGTACTGAAACACAAACACGGATGACCAAAAGACACATACATATTTGTCATTTTACCTGTAGGAAAAGTGCCTCTGACACTCAAACCTGGTGGTTGCAGTGCTCCTCTTTGCCCCACAGCCCTTAGGTTGCTGGTGCGTTTGTTGCTCTGCGTTACAGGATTGCAGAAACAGGGAGGTGTGTGTTTTAACCTGCAAACATTGACTTTGTGTTGGTGCATCTTCCAGTCTGTTTGGCATGGGATGTTAGACAATGGGTAGCTTACGCTTTTGTCAGACTATCCAACAGTTTCATAAGTTGTTTGGAATGTGCAGCCCTGCAAGTATTGTGTCCATTAATTGTTTCTGGCTTAAGCCCTGATCTTAAAAGTACTTGCAGATGTAAGTAACCCTGCTATTTGTAAACTGTTAGTTTGTATTACTGTAGGATCAGGATCTTGGCTTGCTTGCTACTTCTACTGGACCTTGCAGGAAAGTTCATAGAAGCTCAGACTCTCGGTACCATTGATTAATAGCTCTGTAAGCAATGGTGAGGACTCCTAACAGCTACCAGGGAACAGCCAGAATAAATTGGTTTTGTTTAGATTTGAAAATATTACTTGATACAGTGATTCTTCCACAATGTGTTTTGTCTTCTAATAGGGATTTATTTTATGGAAGAGAGAAAAGAACCTCTTAGACGGTTATACCTGTCTTGTGTAGCTAAGCGTTTTTCTGGCCTTTTTTTAAGGTAAACTTACTCCATGAAGGCATTTCCTCATAACGTTGTTTCACAATTGCTTTGGAACCTGTACTGTAGTGGAACAGTGTTGGGAAGGGAGTTTGAGAGTGTAGAAATCAGAGGGATTTAAGGCAGCCTCAAAGGTAATCTGAGAAGCACTCATTTCTGTAAACAAGGTTCTAAAGGAAATGTGTATTTCTTATCCTGTTATCACATGTACATATGTCACTGTCTGTTCCTCCAATATTTATGGACCATGGCTAACTCTTGCTAATCAACACCCCTCTCCTCCTATCAACACTGCTTTCTTTATGCTGGAATGACTAAATGAGTTATGCCTTTTGTGATATGTTGAGGAAAGAACTGAAGGCACTGAAGTTTTGATCAGTATAACTACACTGGGTATGGCTGTAAACTTCAGGAATTATTTGTCATGCTATATATTACAAACATATGCATCATTGGCTTGCTTGCTTTAGATGACTAGACTAGTGCACATAGCAGAAATCTCAGTACACTGTGCTTCTTAAGAGCAATATACTGTCTACACAGTATTTCTCCAAGATCTGTTTGAAGTTTTTTTCAATCTTGTCTCTTCTCCATACGCTTCTATGTTGAATTTGTTACTTTTTCCTTACAAAGAAAGGAAGTTGAAGAGTCTACATTTCATGTAACACATGCAGGAATTTGAAAACAATTTTTCTCAAGATAAGGGATTAATTTTAAGTAAGGCAATACTTAGGGGAGAATGCAGGGACATGAATTCCTATGGAAACAAACCTGAATGTTCTTCTCCCCCTATTGCAGCATACCAGCGTAACTGAAATAATCTATTTATTTTGTGTGTGTGCCAGGTCATTTCCTATAATGACCGAGTTCTTATCTCCTCCAAGGTGGTGTTATTGCAGTAGTTATGCATATCTGAATATCTTTGGCAGAAAGATACTTCAAGATGATGTACAGTGCAGAGAAAGAATTACAATCACTCAGAGATCAGACCCTGGCAATACTTATGGCTTCAGCTCCTGCAGACTGTGTTTTTAGGAGCAGAGAAGGGAACAGCTTGCATGCTTTTTGAGAGGATTCCTGTTGTGTCTTTTTGCTGTAGTCATGGGCTGGTTTGACCAGGCTAATTCAGGGACACCTAATGTGTAGCTAGGGTTCTTCCTAAAGTACTTCTGACAAATCTTAACCTCATGGAAAGTGGACGTGCTGGATCTGTCTCCTAGAACAGCTGTAAAGAGCTGAGCTAGATAGCTGGGGTGAAATAAGAAATTCTGGCTAAATTTAGGAAAAGCTGCTTGCCGAATTTTGTTGCTGGATTAACTTTCGTGCCTGTGGTTGCCCTGAGGTAGGGAAAGTACACCTTTGCTTCCTTGCAATCTTTTCTTTCTGGAGAAGCCACAGGTAAAACTTCAAGAAGTCCAGGGAATGCTTGTTTTCATCCTCTTACTGTTTGAAAATTCTTACTGTTCAGCTGGTTATGGCTAAAGCTTTCTGGATTTTTTTTTTTCTTAATGCTAAGTTATAACATCAGCTGACAAACTGTACATTATTAATCATGTATGATCAGAATCACTTCCATCCTAATGGAGCAGTAGGTACATTTGAATCGTTAGGTCTGTTCTAGCTTTGTATCCTTACATTTTTAAAAGGTAAACACTTTTCTCTTAGTTAGATGCAATAACTCTGCTGTAACTTAGAAAAACACAGAATTTGTTTTGGTCGTGGTAAACCACTCCCTTGGATATCTTAGGGCAGGAACACAGGAGTTTGGGGTTCTTGTCTTTATATTTTGACTAACTAATTTATGTAGGTGGTGCTACTATACATGGTTGTGTGTGAGCACTTAAGGATGACTTTGTTAATTCCTGATTATTCCTCATTATTCAAAGTGGATCTAGGTGCTTACAGAGACTTTCACTCTCTCATGAAGCATTTAGAAAAATTAGTACCTGCACATACATTCAAGATGACTTTATGAAAACTTTAGAGTGGTCCATGTAAGCAGATTATGGTTTTTGTTGCTTGGTGTAGTAGACATTGCAACTAAACTTTGTTAATGTGTACAATATCTTGACATGTGCATGCACAAAGGACTTTCATGAAACACTTCTTCAATATTCTTGATGGTTTCAGTGTAGGGAATGTATTGCAATCCCCAAATAAGAAAATTATGGAACATATTTAACCAAGGCTCTTCTTTCGTTATCCCTTCAGCTTTGCCATAAATGAGTGCTAGGAGAAAGTCAGATTTATGCCTTTGATCATAAACTTACTTGTAAGGACTCTTCAAACAGGAAATCTTTCATGCCAGATGTTTTCCTCTAAATATGAAAATGGAATTTCTGTTGGAGCTCATATGGGAGCAACAACTGAGTGAAGTATCAGTCTTAATTTTTTTAAAAACCTGGTGGCCATGGTGAGTAATATTTAACCTTTTTTGGAGAGTGCAAAATCCCTGAAATTTTAGAATTCTATTGCTTCTGGCAGAAGCACTGCACAAGTATGCAAAGGTCATGAATGAGGTCCCTAAGAAGAAGGTGATGTCTGCATTTCAAGTGAGCATTTATTATTCACTTTCCTCCCGTGTGCCTGTATTGTATGTTTTAAGCCTTTCCTCTATTGGGAAGGATAACATGCAGCTTTAAAAACCCAGAAACTGAAATCCCTCATCATAGTAGCTGGGGCCTTAAAAGAAGCAGAGGAGAAGCAGTAACATGTACACCAAAAATTTACTTAAATATGCAGTTCTTAGAGTTGGCTGTTAGTATTTTATGGTCCGGTTCATCTCCTGTCTTAACTGATTTGTCATTTTCCAGCACTTGGCTTAAGATTGGTTACTAAGTTCCAGTTAAGAGATTAGTCCCAACTTGCTGTAGAAAAACAACCTGCATTTTGGAGTTTGAATGATGTTCCTCATTCCTGCCTCATTCTGACAGTACTTGGAAAGAAAAGACTGGGAGGCAGTGGCACCACTGCATGTCTGGAGCTGTTCCTACCTCAGAGATCTTTCTTTGTCTAAGTGTTGACAAGAGAGAGATGATGGGAAGTGTGCTGCAAGACTCGTCATGAAAGGTGATTTGTGCATAACAGACATGACTGAAGGCAAAAGATTTCTCATTTTGAAGTGTAGCCAAGTAAACAAGATGAGAGCAAACTGCAGAAGGAAGTAGGAGAATTTAGTATCCCTAGGCATAGTACTTGTACGGTCAAGAAAATGAAACAAAACCATACTGGGTGGTGGAAGTAGAGTCTTCATGAATGGGTTCTCTCTCTTAAAGGACAAGAATGTGGATTTAGGTTGTACTTCAGTGCCCTGAACTCCATTCTTACTCAGTGTAAATGTACTTTCTCATTGTTCAGGTTAGCCAGCCTGGAACTGCCAGCTGAACTGCATCTTTTGGTGTTATTCTGCTGTAACAGAGGGAAATAAGGTCAGGTCTAGTTTTGCTGGCAGTATTCCTAGTTAGGTGAGCCATAAACCTGTGCCGTGCAATTTAATAATTAATTGGTAAACAAAAGCAAAGCTTAATTCTAAATGCCCTTCAACTGAAATGACAGCTTCGTCTTTTATTATCATTGAGTTTTTCATTTAAAGAGACGCAAAACAAAAAACAGGAACCCTTGTAGGAGGGAAATCTTACTTAACATGTCAGTTCCCACTTCCATGTTCAGCTCTTCTCCAGACAAATAAGCTTCCTACTCTCCAGCAGAGCTTTACTCTGCTGAAATCAGTCACTGAGATGACTTTGTCTTTACTAATGCAGCACTTTGGGGCAACATTTCAGATCCTGAAACAGGTTTTAGTAAGTGTAAAAGCATGTTTTACTGATTTTTATTTTTTATGTAATAACTGCTTAGTAATGAAAAAGGAATAAGAGAGGTGGAAGTAGAGTGTCTTGAATACCTCAGTCTTGTCTGGTGAAGTTTATCTTGTAAGACAAAAAAATGTGGTTTTGTAGGAAGCTTTGTTTCCTTGTTCTAATTTTAACTTCAGCTACTGTAGTGGTAGACATTAATCATCATTCTGGAAACAGTCATTTTTTCAAAGATAGGTTTTTTTTTTTTTAAATACTCATAGAATTAGCAATTAGATTTTTATTTGTGATTTCTTTCAATATCTTCATGTTAATCTTATTGCAAGTCAAAATCTCTTTGAAATGGTCCTTCATCTCATGTTTTATTAGCTCTTACATGATTCTACAAGATTTACCATACTTCTAAACATCAACATGGGTGATGGACAATCTCTCTATTGGTGTATTTGTAAAACTTGTTAAAACTCTACTATACAGTAAAAGGTTTTGGTTTAAATGCCACGTCCTTACCAAGTCCACCTCGAAGTCTACCTAGTTCCCCTTAACTTCATCAGAAGTTGCATGCATCCAAGTCCTGAGGTTGGTGTTCAAACCAGACCATCACTAACCTTCACAGCTAGTTCCTGCAACCAAGCAGCAGAGGCTTAAATTATTAGTCTCTAATCTTGTGACAACCCTATTAAAGAGTCAATCATTACCTTGATGTTGTTTAACAGTAATTCTATTACAGCATATCACATTGTTTGTTTCTCCTAGACCAAGCTGGAGCTCTGAAGAGACTTCAGTTCAATGTGTTACGACTGCAGGACAGTTATTTCCTCAAGTGGAGCATCTCTTATCTCGGAGCACTGTGGTATGACTGAACACTGGGTTTGCATTACATAAAATGTAATGTCTCCTAAACCTGTCACAGAGACCTGGTAGTCACTCTTTTCACCAAGCATGTGTACTGAAGCCAGCTTCTGGTATTTCCTTACACCAATAAAACTGTACACCTTAGACACATAGGCTTGTGTAAGAGCTACCCGTCTTTCTTTTTGTTCTGTTTTGTACCTATTCCTGGGAGGATTAGCTTTTTTTTCTACTGGGTTTTTTTTCTGACAATGATGTAAAGAGAAATTTAGCACAAAGAAACCTGGACTATGAGCCTACAGGTCCGACTGGCTGATGAAAGGCTTATAATTAGCTAATTCAAAACTGATCTGTAGGCTTGATTAATCAAAATAAGGCACTTTGAACTATGTTTGGGCAAAAAAGTGACCTGACTTGCACAGCTGCTGAGCGTCTGCAGCTGTTAATTGCCTTTAATCAGTCAGGCTTAAACATACAAGCTTTCCACTGTAATTTTTCAGTAAGTTAATCAGCCTCCACTGTGATGCCAGGCAGGCATGTTTCCAAAGCACTGTGCATTTTAAGAGAGTGAAGTGGGATTTGTGTATACAGACTTTTGTACACGTTGTGTGGGGAAATACAGTTTCTGCTGTCAAAGTGGGTGTACCACATACAGGAGCACGGGACAATAAGTCCTCTGCAGTCTCTGTTTGCTGTCTAGGAAAGGGTCCTTACCTTCAGTATGTAACTGGAGGCTTGCATGAGGACTAGGTGAATACTTGGCAGGTGTCTGAATATACTCATCAGAATGCTAACCAAAAAGGCTTTTCTGAGAAAACAAAACACCCATTGCAGGAGGGGCACACAAATCTTGCTATAAGATTAGCAGTTTTCTTCCTCCTAGAGAGCTGGAAGTAGAAAACCACCTTGGAAAAAAAAAAAAATGAGGTTATATACCACAGAGCTGTCATCCTGGGTTTAGGAGAACCCAAACAAATAATAAGATGATGCATAGTCTGGCACAAATGTATTCCACTCCCAGCATCCATAAGCTTGTGTGGGTTCTCTTACTCAGGAATAAATTAAGCATGGCAGACTGCTGGGATTATGCTAGATAAATACTTGATGTGTGACTGTGCGGTGGGGGAGGATGGGAAATTTGGAAGGGAAAGAGGAATATTTTAAATGTGCTCTTTGTGTTTAAACTAGGAGAACAGAGTTAGATAGCCAAACTATTCTCTAGCCACATAGAGGAAATTAGTGGATTTGCGGGGAGCTGTTATGGGAAGAACTCACAGTGAAATTCTTTTTTTCCTTCAGTACTCAAAGCCTCAGTGAGTCATCTGCCTCCTGCCTTCTTCTCCCCCCCTCCAAAAAAAAAAAACCAAAAAAAATCCCTTATTTCTGTCCCTTGGCAAATACCACAGCTGTTCTGAAGAAGGTTGTAGATCAGAATGCCACTGATCCAAGTGTCTGAAGAGGCCGATTGAAGCATTGTCAGAGGGATGTGTGGACATGTTGAATCTCTCATCTTTTGCTTTGAGGTGCAGATAAGCTTTCTCATAATGATGGAAACAATGCTGATAAGATGGAATACTGTGTTTCCAAATGTACACAGTACTAGATGATACCAAGGTGATTAAGTCTGGAAACTGTCTGTCATGTTGGCACAGTGCCTGCTGCGCCTCTGCTGCCAGGCTGTTTCTCCATGGCTGCATGGCATCCCCATTCCTTCAGTGGAGAGCAGTTGTGTTTGTCCTCCTCCCTGCTGGCTGGAGGCTCCTCTGCTTCGTTCTCTGGTCCTAGAGGAATGAGAGGACTGCCAGGGGTAGAAGGATATCCTAGTGGGAGAGAAGGGTGCTGCTGATGCCACCTGTGCTCCAGCAGAATTGGGTTGGCAGGTGGCAAAGGCTTAGTGACAAATCTGTTAATTAGTAAAGATGTACTAAATGCTGATCTAATGGGCTACAACAATGTCATGGTATTTAATAATTACTTGGTAGTAGGAAGCTCTCTGCTGGGCCATCGAACTGGGAGTTGGGTCTCTTCTTCTGAGTTGGAGGTCTTGTTCCAAGGAGTGTGTCACTTGATTAACAAGCTTTGTTTATCGGGAGAAAGCCAAGCAGAAGGGATTTGCAGCAGTGTCTTTGCTAAGAAATCTAGCAAACAGAAGTATTTTTTATTGAAACTTGTATTTTGGCAACTTTACACAATTACCTTCCTTCCTGGAGTGTTCTCTTCTATTCTATAGCAGGACACATATTAATTAGATGTTTCTAATTAATCCTTGTTTCTATGCCTGTACCATTTCTATCTTTCTAGTCAACATACTGAGTAATTTGCCTGCCATGTGTTACTCATGCCCTGTAATTTTTATAGCCCTAAGCAGATGAAGTGCATGGCCTGGTAGAATTTTGCTCTAAATGCACTTGCTGGTCTGTGTTAATTGGGAAGGTACGTGGAAGAAACACACCTGACACATGAATCAGGAGCTTGAAGTGCCATTCTTACAGAAACAGAAGTTGCAAGAAAGCTCTGTCCCCCCACAGTCCTTACCAGTTGTAGCAGCGACATTGGGCAGGCTTCCTTTTCTTTTTTTTTTAGTTTCTTATTGTTGGGATTTTAGGGTTTTGAACGACTTGGAGGTAAAGGCAAAATACGAACTTGGCCTCATACTCAGGTGTTAGTCTGTGTAAAAAGCAAGTATGAACCTGATGTGTTCCTAAAGATCCTGTATTAAGAAGATAAATTATATCACTAGTCACTATTTAACCCTAGTGACCTAAGGTCTGATGGGGTTATGTTGCATATTTCAGCAAAATGGTCTAGAAAAAGAAGAAGGAGCTTGTATTAGAATGAAAAGGGCTGATGATAGTGTTCTGTAGAAGAGCCAAAATGTCAAACGAACAGTGAATCTTGGGGAATAGATTCCTTGTGATTTCTAACTGAACAATTTACTCTCCAACAAAGGGGAATGAAAAATGATAAAGAAAAACAATACCGCATTCCAAAGGAGCAAAAAATGCAAGCTTTAAATTTCCAATGTATACAGAGCACAGGAAGAACTCTTCAACAATTTTTCTGTTCTTGCTGGCTAAAGGCTTATTTTTTCACATCCAGTTAAACATTAACTAGTGCAGTCTTTGCACTTCTTGTTCTGACTGTTCCGTGCCA
Organism: Edolisoma coerulescens; assembly: GCA_013397115.1. Classification (NCBI taxonomy): domain Eukaryota; kingdom Metazoa; phylum Chordata; class Aves; order Passeriformes; family Campephagidae; genus Edolisoma; species Edolisoma coerulescens. The sequence goes on from VWZW01001826.1 coordinate 1,634,669, forward strand.
GTTGCCGGTTCTCTGGTAGACTGCACAGGAGAGGAAGTGGCAGTGGAGCCATGGATGTGACCCACAATGATTTTGTCATTATATCAATCTTTGCTAATCTGTGATGATGCTGAATTTAGAAATTTTTCATAAAATTCTGTACACAAAAGTTTTTCAAGTGTTTAATGGGATAATAGTATTTTGAAGTGCTGGTCTTGTTAGATTTTGATCTGTTGGAGATGTACCTCACAGAAATTGGAAATCAGCTCTATTGTATCTTGGAAATGTCTTTCATTAATGTGGTGGCTTATTATTTAAAAATAAATGACTAGAATGCATGAAAGATTGGCACATACTTTCTGGAAGAAGAGGAGGCTTTTTGGACAAAGTGTAATGCACTTTTAGTGTTTTTTAGTACACCTCCAAAGCTGAGAGTTCTTTTATATAAACAGTTATCAAAGTGCAGCTGCACTTTGATACAGTTATTATGTGCAGTTTTTTAGAGGATGTTCAGTGGATCAGTCTGTATGATTTCAAATACTAAATAAAATATCACAAATAGCATTAAATATTTTTTTAATGTGGAGATAGAGTACTTCCTGTAAAGTTCAGCTTTTGTAGGCCTTTTATTTTGTGGTGGCAGTAATGCCCACAGCTGAATCAATGCATCTTTGATGTTGTTTGGCTTGGGTCTGGATGAACTGTTGTGTTTACTATACAAAGATGTCAGGTTTGATTACGTAGGTTAAAACAGGACCAATCCCATTGACCTGAATTTCTGCATTTCCTTTGTGCAAGTGAAATCCAGCTTCAGCTCTTCATTGTGTACAAGAAGTGATTCGTATTTAGAATGCCTTAAGAATATCTGGGATGTGTTTAGCAGGAAGAGATTCTGTAAAATCTTGTAAAAGCCTTTGCTGGAAATGTTTCATGCTCCATATAAATTCAGTGCAGAACCAAAACCTGGAAATGAAAGAATGCTATGCAGACTCCTTGGACATAATGACTGTTAGTTCCAGGCAGTGCATAAATGTAAGATTTCGGAGGTCGTGGAGAAGAGAGCCCTTCTGTCATAACCAGGTCGTCTCTGTAAAGAGTCTGGCTGCACTGTTTTGAAAGAGCTTTTCAAGGAAACTATAAAAAAGAATGGTGCACAAAGGCAATGTATCCTTTATAGCTTATCCTGCCAAGAATATTAGAAGGGCTGCTGACGTGTATAACATACATGATTTAAGAACTGTGTATATATATATATATTTCTATATATACGTGTGTGCATGTTTCTTTTTAGTCTGTAATAAAGAAAAGTTCGTTTTGGTGGTGAAAAGTCAGTGAGGCCAGGAATCAGCCAAATGACCTTTGGACCATCTTTGTGACCATGAGAATAGAAAGAACAGGCAATGCTGTAGTATGTTTGAGAAAGGATTTGGAAATAAGCAAGTTCTCTGTGATAGGATAGGTTAATGTGATGCTCAGAAGCATCTTCAAATTAAAAAAGGAGAGGGAATAATCTGACTAGAATGTAGAGTGGATGTAAAACATTCCAGGCTCCTACTAGATTCAAACTTTGTCTGGAATAATTTTAAAAAGACTTGATGGGAAAGAAGTGGAAGTATATTTTAAAGTGAGTGTTCCAGTTTACAAACTTTTTTTTTGATCACTTAATGGGACAATAGGAATAGCTCTATGGAGTCAGCTCCAAGGAGAGCTTGCAGAAGAGTATAAGAACTTGGCACAGGTACAGAATATTCTTCCAGCCTAAGAATTCGCAGCTCAGGGGCTTATTGGAGTAATTTTGAAATGCCAGAGACTGAGATCTTGGAATCTGAGATGGATTTCTGTATTTCCAGTTTTTCAATCACTGGGCACTAAGCGAGACATGTTACAGCTTTTTAGATTTTTTTTTCCTCTTTGTTTTCCTCCTCTGAAATATTAATGGTTACCAGTCTAGGAAGGGTTTTGATCCACATGTGTAGTACCATTGCATCCATTCCCGTTATCTGTAGTGTTCTGAAGTCCTTTCCCCAGAGTGAATGAGTTATACTCCTATGAACATCTTTATAAGGGCTGTGTCTTGACATACAGGACAGGTCAGAAAAGCAGCTGATTTGAGAAGAGCTAAATGACATCAAGGTCAGATGGAAGTAAGAATCTAGAATTTGTGTTTTAGCTCCTTGCCTTTGGTCTAGCTTACTGTCAGGTCTTTGTTGCTTTCATAATGTTATGCATGGGGTTTGTACCTGTTTAGAAACCTTGCTGCAAACTGCTGGCACCATGGCAGTAATATATCTGATTAGGCAGACTGATCTATGGGGTAAAATATGACTGTTGCTGTTCATGTCTTATGAAGTATTGCATGTTAATGTCTTCTGTGCTTGAAAATAGCCCTGCGTGAACTCACTTTTGAATGCAGCTCTACAGCTCCAGAGACTTAAGTTAATGTCAGGCTAATCCTTGCTGTTGGAGTTCATTTAAACAAGATTTAGGAGGAATGAATTTCTTTCTTTTTAGTCATACTTCTGAAGGAAGTAGTGATTTCCATAAAGAAATGATAATAGAAATGGCCATTGTCCAAATTGTCTTGTAAAAGAAGCCCATTGCATGTGATTATACATTTTTATGGTTATTTTAAGTGATATGAATTGACTGTTCCCTCTCATGTCCTCCAAATTAAAACTGTTTATTTACTGCTCTCTTTCTGGAGCAGCTTTGCAGTGTACATTTGTTTTAATTTTAAAATCTTCACTTAAAATCCCAACTACATGTGATGTGGTGTTTATAATTGAATTCAGCTTTTGTAGAAAGTAAGCATGAGCTTACAGACGTTCTTCTTTCTGGTGCTTGTTAAAAAAAAAAAAAAAACAAAGCAAAACCCCACCAAAACCCAAAGGTAATATTTACCCAAGTGACGAAATACACAGTAGCCTTGAATTGTGGTTACTGTAAACCATGCTCTTACCTGTTTCTGTCCTTTGATCTGGTGTTTTGTGTGGTGGGAGTGGTAAAATACTTGTGCTTTACCACATCCTTTGGAGAAGTTCGTATCATGATTTGAAAGGGAACAGTAACTGGAATTGGAATAAAGAATCTGTGTTTCTGGTGCACCTACTTACTTGCATGAGGCTTTGAGCACAAGGAGCTTCAAAGCTGCTGGAGGTGGGGACAGTCCATTAGCAATATAATCCAGTTGGGCCTTCTAATTCTATAAATCACACTTTCATGGTTATTAGCTTATTTAGATATTCTGGTTCATAGTCAGAGTTTCCAAGTCTGAGAAGAGCAAACTCTGAGATGCTTCACTGCATAATTATTTAAAACCCAGCACCACCTACTGTGTTGTACAGCAGTATAATACAGAGTGAGTCTTTGCAGTTACACTCTGTCTTTAAATTGTGTCAAAAGTCTCTATGCAAGCAAAATAAAAATAGAAAATCTTTGTTTTGTTTTGTTTTTCCAGGGTCTAGCAGAAGTTGAGCTTCCTCTTTGGTGCTGGCTGCAGCCATTTGCCTGCAGAGATACATTTGCTTAACTATAAGGTTCCTGCAGTCACCAGGAGAGGGAAACACAGGCTTGAAGGACTCACAGATGACATGACCAAATGCTTCCTCTAAACCAGGGCTTGCTGCATTTCTTTAGGATTCAATTAGTAGCTTGTTATTGGGGTCAGTGAGTTTATGAATTTACTCACTGCATTTTTTTGTTGATAGACATCCAAAAGGACATTACAAGCTTTATGTGGTTTTATTGGTTTTAATATCCAGCTGCAGTAATGTTTTAAAATTGCTTATATTCAGTAACTTTTTTGTTGGTTTGCCTATTCCTTCAGACAAAATACTCTCTTTAACTAGCTGTAGTAGTCGTGGACCTCAGTTACGTTAGTCTTGTACAAGCATGGTACACAATGAACTCATGGCTGCTGTATATCTTGCCAAAATGCCTCAATATCACAAAAAAATCACTTTTCTTCTTTTCTTCCCTTGGACACTTGATGTACTTTACATCAATATAAGTAAAATTCTAAGAAAGCAAAAAAATATTTCTTAACAACAGTCTTAACTTCCTATGGCGAGATATCTGCTGGTTAAATGTACCTGTCAGATGTGCTTTAAAATCACTAATGGATATTTGACCCCTTCCTATAAGTTTCTAAAAGCCTTTATTTAGGTGTTGCTTTTACTAAAGTTCAATGGTCCTTCAGCTAAAATGCTGAAAGCTGTTCTGACATCTAAGCAGAAATTATTTTAGTGTCCAGCAGTGCTTCCTAACTTATCAGTTTTTAGTACCTTAATGATAGAATTTTGTGCAGTTAATCACAAACCAGCCTAGCAGTAAAATTCTTTTAACAGTAATATCCTGGAACTGAAAACTTCTGCCAAGGAAATAAATAATTTGTGGAAACTCCCACTTTCAGTGTCTATGTGTATTTGAGGAAACTCCCTTTGCAGCTGTTGGCACAAATAGGATCTTGGCAATCGCATTTGTACTTCTGCTCAGTTACATTTTTTTTTTTTTAACCTATGTTCTAGTTTAAATTGTTCTACGAGCCCTAATGAAAGAGCAGTTAATCATAGCCATAGTGCCATTTATAGTCTTTTGTACAAGGACCTTGTATATTAGTAACAGTTAAAAGGAACAAAGAATGTGTTCATCTATTTTCAATAGTAAATGAAAATGGAGTGTTGGTAATGTATCTGAATTTATATAAAAAAGAAACAAAAGGCAGCAAATTATCTTCAGGACTTACCTTCTACTTTAAGTGTTGTTTATACCAAATGTTACTGATGTGGTCTGACTGGTTTAGACCTGACCCAGTTAACTCCCTGGGTGAATGCTCCTATACAGTTTTGAGGGGCCTTTTGATTCAGTAGAAATCCATTTAACTTGAAAAGCTACACGTAACAAAATTGCCAACATCAAAAATTATGCTGGAACAGCTGTACTGATCTTAATTCAATCTTTATTTCATGGAACCATTTAGGTTGGAGAAGACCTCTAAGATCATTGAGTCTTTCAACCTAGCACCAACACCCTGTTCACCACTAAACCACGTCCCCAAGTGCAACATTCACATTCTTTAAATACCTGCAGGGATGGTGACTCCACCACTTCTCTGGGCAGCCCATTCCAATGCTTGACAACCCTTTCTGTGAAGAATTTTTTCCAAATATCCAACCTAAGTATCCCCTGGCACCACTTGGGGCTGTTTCCTCTCATCCCGTCACTTGTTATCTGGGAGAAGAGACCGACGCTCACCTGGCTGCAGCCTCCTGAAGGGGAATTGGAGGCAGTGAGAAGGTCTCCCCTGAGCCTCCTTTTCTCCAGGCTAAACACCTCCAGCTCCCTCAGCTGCTCCTCACAGGAGTCATGCTCCAGACCCTTCCCCAGCTCCATTGCCCTTCTCCGGACATGCTCCAGCCCTTCAATATCTATCTGGGAGTGAGGGGCCCTACAATACATTAATATAAAGTCCTGCATTATTTTTCAAGGCTGGCTGGTGTAAGTGAATCTGTTAAATAATAATGTTCTTAAATTGAGAGTTTGCAGATGGTTCTTGTCTTCCAGCTGCACAATGTACTTTGCTTTTTTAGAAGCTATGCATATACTGCAAGTACTTTGTGACAGTACTTTGGTTTACAGACATTTGAGCAATATATGACATTACCTGTATCCCAAAATCAAAGTCATGATATCATCCTCTAGGATATGTTTGATGAAACAATCATGAAAAGCTAAAACTTTGTTTTAGAATTGATATGCTCTTTCTCTAAGGTATGGCTTATTTATTGCAGACCAGTGCTGGCTGGCTTTTTTTGAAGTTCCAAGCCAACAATATGTCTAAAGGTGTTCGGAACCTAAGAGCCACTGGGGTATAAGTAGAAACGTGGAAGCTTTCTGACTTGAAGTGTTTCTTGGGTTTAGATTGAATATATATTGTCAAGACTTCAGCTACCTATTTTAAGTATATGTAATAAATAAGTAAAAATATTATTAGGACTTCTTTAGGTCTTCTGAAGTAAGTTGAAGGAAGGGATGATAGCTGAAGTTTAACGTATAGGAATTCTTTTGACATTGAAAGAGGATTTTTGGAAGTTCTGGCCTCATTTCTTCTCCTTGTTGCTGATTTTTTTTTTTTTTTTTTTTTTAAGATAATAATGCAGTTCACCCAGCAGAAGTAATTCTGATGCATGGTTATTTGTATTTTCACAAGATTGCCTTACTTAATAGATGAAGGATTCAGGCAAGTAATTTACACTTACTCTTTTAGTCTGCACTTGTGAGGTATGCAGCTGACAAATACATTATCTCTCAATACAATGGCTGTGTTTCCACTGTCATCTAGAAATTTGTGACTAAACTAGTTTGGTAGAATAAATAAAATAGTAAAACTTCTAATAATCTACTCCTGATTCAAATTTAGGACACATTATGTTAATCCCTTACTTTCTTAATGCCTTATTATACCGTAGACTTTTGGGGAAATATGTATGAATTCTTACATTATTCTGAGTGGAACTTAACTACTGAACTGACTCGCTGCAGCTGAAAGAAAGTGTTCTTCATGCTATTTTAATTTTTTTAGTGCTTTGTTAATTTTTCTGCCTTGCCTGTTGCTATGTTCTTCTCGTGCTGCTTTTATTTACAGTCCATTCTTGCAGTTTCCTGTAAATTTGTCAGCAAGAGGAAGTGTCCCTGCTTCAGACACAGCTCAGCCCTGTGAGCTGTGGTGAGACAAGTGAATTTATACCGGCAAGGACAATGTTCTGCCAGATGTGTTTGTGCCCTTGCATCCCATTAACTTATGATAAGTAGGATTGCTTTTGACTGCTGGCAAGAGCTGTTCCTGACAATGGCAAAGAAGACTGGCTGACTTCCTCAGGCAGAGGCCCTGCTGGAATGAAATCCAAGTGTTGGTTCCAGATGCTTTGGTTCTTCCTTTTAAGGATATCTGAGTGGTATCTTATAACATTAAAGAAGTGAAGTATCTCCTTTGGGGTGAAATTCTCCCTGGACTAGCTTGGTGCAAGGCTGCTTCTCACCACTGATTTCGGTGGGACAAATGAAGATTAGTGGTCTGAAAACCTTATACCAAAGGTCCATGCATAATAGAATTTTGCTTTGTGAAGAAGGATATATTTAATACCCTTTCACTTCCCTGGCAGACATGTCAATCAAATCCATAAAGTTTTCATGTCTTTTCAGATCCCTTATTTGCAATTTTGAAATACAGTCCTTCTGATGAATGTTTGGTCTAGAAAGCTAAACCGAATTTTCAGACTCCCAACACTGTGAAACACTTAAACTGCTTTGGTTGTTCCTTGGTGGAACACCAGCTTGTGTGTGTGTGAAGTGTCTTCTCTTCTGACTAGGGGACCATCTTAATGGTGTTGGAAATCACCAGAGAAGTCGAAATGGGATCTTGGAACTTGAAAAATCCTGCTGCATTTCTGAGTACTAAAATGAAGAAAGAGAGAGGACAGCATCAAAAAGGTTAGAGAGGAAAAGCGGTACCTCAGGAGCCTGTGGTGGATAAAGGAGGCGTGGTTTGGTGAGACTGTTGAAGCCAAAGAGCATGGTACTGTGGAGTTTGGAGGGAAAAACCAAGAGTTAGGTGTGTCACATCAGAAAAGGGAAGGAAGAACTGAAGGGTTTTTTCCAGTGTTACATATACTCAAGTGCTGTCATTCTGATTCTGGATTTTTACTAAATTGGAGATAAAGCTTGCAAAGATGCTAATCCAGGTTTAGAAGAGTATGCTTAGATAACAGAGAACTCAGAGAGGAAAGATTGCTTTAGAACAGTGTGTCTTAAATGGGTAACTGATACTGTAGCAAATAAAGCAAGTGAATTTAATTGACAAACCGCTGAGCTGTGTGCTCTGTGCTTACCTTCTGTGTTAAAAACCTGTTAAGCCACTGAGACAACTGGGTATTGATCCTTATTGAAGAGCACTGGGATCTTATGTTGATATGCTGATCCTTTTGGCTAACAACAGGTGTGTGGTATTTGTCGTTTAATTTCCCCTCCTGTAGAGCCTGGTGGGCACCCTTTGATGAGAGAACTGTTTTTCTAGCCCATACAGCCATGACCAGTATCTGAAATGTTACTTTCTTTTGTGCTTTGACTGTTGGGTAGTTTACAAAAAGAGATGTTGTATGGAGACTTCTTCCTTCTATTTCGGGGTACTGATTTATGTCCATTTCCCCAAAAATATGTGAAGTAAGCTTTGTTTCACGTATTTATATGTATTTTGTCCATCATTCTGCAACTCGCTAGTTGGGTTTTTCTTCTTCAAACTTTTGAGCCTGGAATGTTGTTTAAATCTAGGTAAGTCAGTGAAACACTCGAAACCTTTTGAGAACTCCAGATGACAATAAGTGTAAAACAATGGCATTTATTCATCATCATTTGTTGATACTTGTCCTGTAGAGTTGTGAATTGTAAGCCTCTTGAATTCTAATTTTATTTTCTTTTGTGGTTTGTGTAGCATCAAATGTACAGGCAAGACTTGCTCTAAAGCATGTCCTTGCTGCAGAATTTTTCAGAATGGCTACTTTGATTCTCTTGGGTTGAAGAGGGAAGGACAAGATCTATGTGGGAGAAAACAGATTAAATACTTACAGTTCTGTGGTGCAGTGCAAGTAGGCACATGCTTTTCAAGAGCACAGGCAACATTTCTGAGCTCTGCCTCTGCCAGTGTGAGAGCCAGAGTACACTGAGAGAAAAAAGGACGACTTTCTTTTTCTCCCACAGGAAAGTGGTTGATCAAAAGGTGAGAAGGAAGAAAATGAGCACTGGAAAATCCCCTCTGCTTTCTAGCTTGATGTCTGTCATAGGCTTGAGCTATGTGGTAATTGATTTATAACCTCTCTGGGAAGCTGGGAAATCTGACAAAGATAGGGCTGCCCACTGACAGTGGGGGAAACAGGAAGTAACAAAGGAAACAAGTCATTGCCTTGGCGTCACTTTTGGCCACAGCGCAGTGCAGATGCACAAGCGGTTGGGGCAGGGTTTCTTTTCCTTTTGTGTGCTGAACAGACAGCAGCTACAGCTGTGGCCTTCAACCTGGGAGTACCCAAACGTGGGAGAAGTGCAGAGATGTTCCTGCCATGCCTGAGAGGGGTCATAACTTGTTAATGGCTTTGTCATTACGAAGGAAACAATCATTCGGTGAAACTGTCAGCAGAAAAACTATGTGTCGATCAGAGAAGGTCACCAGGTTAGTGCATTTTGTGGCTTGTATTTCTGTCATCTTTTTTCCTTCAGGTAGAGAGCAGACTACAACTAAGAGCAGCATATGGTATCTGGGCTAAAATACTTCTAACTCATGCAGAAAATTAAATTACAAAGAATTGGAGGGGGAAGAGATGAGTTGGCTGTTGGTTAAAAACTTTTGCCAGAAAAGAAAAGCAAGTTGAAGCAAGTTAAAGAGAGTAAATTTAGTTATACAGTGTATCTCAGTCAGGCTTTTTTCTCTGTTCCCTTTGTCTTGTAAGATTTTCTTACTTCAGTGTTTGTACTGTGCTGTTAATCTTTCTGAGAGAGTATTGTGAAAGGGGCTGTTAGAAGTATTAAGAAATGGAATGTGTAACTAAAAAAGTAGGAGAGATATAGAAAAGTATTCCAGAAGTACTGGAGAATAGTTAGTAAGTGGACAAGAGACCTGATAATTCTGCAGAAAGCAGTTTTAAGAACAGATGGTAAATGTTTAGATGGTTGAATCAGAGAAATCGTTCTTGCTCAGAATTGCTGAGAGCACATAGGGGAAACTTTTCCTGTTCTGCAGTGTGTGATGCTGCCTCATTTTTGGTAAAGCCTTTTGTAGAGACTGATAATTCAGTCTCCCTATGCATGATATCAGGAATACATTCATTTCTGAAAGTTATGTCTTATATATGTCATTTTATTTGTAAGTTATATATTCAGAAGTAAACTAGCATCTGGCTTAGCTAGGTTTTACTTCCAAGTAAAATTAAAAGACTGGAGGTTATGAGATTACAGTTTTGTAAGTTCTCAGATGTAATTGGCATAGAGAGCGTTGTTACAAATTCAGGTCAGGTTGACTTTTTGTACTGCAGCTTTGGAGGCTAGTTTTTTGGTTTTTCCAGCATGACCAGAGTGGGCTCCAGGACAGATCATAAATATTATTATAACAAGTGAGAACTTTTAAAACAACTTTTGGCAGCTGTAGTCTCAGCGATGAGGGTAATGTTTTTTGACGCCTATATATTGCAAGATGTGGAGATGATCACATCTGCCATATATTCTGCTGAAGTTAAGCAAGAACTGAGGACTCTTCCAGGATGCAATCCTTAATTGAATCAGCTTGTATTAGCTTTAATTGGGCTGAGTTCCAGTCGCTCTTAAATGCCAAGAGGGGTAAGTGTTCTCCTATAATGTAATCCAGATTTTTTATGTGGCAGGATTTTACTTATGGAGGGACTTTTAGCCCGTAAAATTACGCCCTAGCCTCCAATATAGCTATTCCCTATACTCTGAGTGAGGGGATAGATTAAAATTGCTTCAGAGATGTATACATTTACCTGCTACACAATAACAGAAGTCTGCTATCCATTCAGAGTCTGAGCTTAGCAGCAGTACTATGATTCAGAAAATATTTCTGCATCTGACTGGCCTTATCCTGGTTATACCATTAAGTGTGTAGTTTCACTTCTTTTCATGCTGTTTAACTTTCAGGGTACTTTGAAATAAAAAATGGCTCATTGTGATAGTGTTTGAGAAAAGTAGACTCATGTGATAGACTTGAACTGACTTTATTGATACATTAGCAGTGCACTGCAAATTGGTTTGGTTTTCAGCATGGCAGGCCAGTTTGTATATATGAGGTAGTTACAATGGTAATTGCATAAGCTCTGTATCATGCTCCAAAATGCTGATTGCACCATTCTGTCTTTCCAAAAGCACCCTTGAATCATGAAGCACACCCTAGAAACTGCTGTTCTACTATTTCTCCTACTACACTCCAAGGCCTTTCATCTCCCTCACAGGCATAAATTGTCATGGAGATCACCTGAAAAACAGAGTGATGCAAGACCTTTCCCTGACTGCTGCCATCCTCTTCTGGTTCAGAGGGTTCCATTCAGTGGGGGAGAAGATTCATTGAATAGCCACTTGCAATGGGTTTGGGGCTTGGTGGAAGAATTGATTAAAAAATATGCATCTAGTTCCTTGGTGAGTGGGAAGAGGAATAAAGCGTGTAGCTGTTACTAGAAGCTTTTACCAAACACTGCATGGGGGATGTTGCCTTCTGCTTGTAACAGAGGACCAGTGTCAGAGGGAGCTTTGGCTGCACTGCGTGAGCCCTTTCTCTTCGCTTGGTTGTCAGCCCGACGGAAGAGCCTCTCCTCTGCACCAGGGTTGAAAATGTGCAACAGGGGCTTTGGCTTGAAGTGTAAAAGTGTAACTGCATAAGAAACAATTGGGAAATCTCCTTCTGTTCTCAGTAATGCCGAAGTTAACGGGCTCTGCAGTGACTTCAGTGACTGCTGTGGTGCACACCTGGTAAAGCAACATCCATCTGTTCTTGGTGTAACGTAGTAAAGAAGTTACAACAGGAATATCAAGAGCTGAATGAACCATTAAGTGAGCTAAAGGCAACCATATTGTAGATGCTAAGCTCAAAAATCTTTGAGCTTCCATTTTTTCCTTCTTCTCTCCTACCCCTACGATAAAGATTCTGCAGTTAGATTTGTTTTGACAGCTTTCTCCCAGCAGTGTGATGGAAAATAGCAACATCTGTCCTTACAGAGCTGTTTTCTACAGTCAAGAAAAGAAGAAAAATCTGCCTGGGACTAGGTTCAAAGTACTTAAATGGATTTTAGCAGCCTAACTCAAAGATTTCAACTCAGAATACCAAAGTCTTTCCTAAGTGTCTGCTATGTGCCTGCAAATGAAAGTGCTTGAGGAGTGTACAGATGTGATGGGGAGTGTTATAAGCCACACAGAAATCCAGATAATAGGCTTAGCTGCCTCTAAATCTGCTGAAAAGCCTGGTGCATTAGGTGGGCTCTTTAGTTCTTGCAATGTGTGCTTGGTGGCCTGGATTTCATCTGTGTCTCCTTTTACTTACTTCTTTTATTCACTTAGCTGGGGTGGGGAAGTTCTAAGGTTTGGTCTCTATTTTCAGGACTGTTTTATAGTAAGTAGCCAAAAGGGAGAAATTATTGTGAAAAGGGGAACCAGAACATGATGCTCTGCTGTCCTTTCGTGTTAGTTAAGTCCCATAGTCATCACACTGTAGAACTGGATTATTTTATTTTCCCCTGCTTGCTCCTCTGCTTCCATAATTTTTTTTTTCCTGTCTGCCTTAAATTCTGGCTTTTCAGGTAGAGGAGAAAATGCCCATCCAGACATGCTTTAGGGAGTAGTCTGGCTGGTGTACTCCCCTACAGAAGGCCAACGTGACCAGGACAAATATTTCTGCTTTCTGTGTTTACCTAGGGTAGCATACACTTGTTGCCAGTGTTTGACTTTGGCTTCCTAGAAATTTCAGCTTACTGGTTGTTTTGGATAACCTCTCTGAGACATTTAACTCTGCCTCTTCTGACAGGTTTTCAACCTATGTACAGAGCACTGAAACAGTTTCACGCCATGCGCTGGGTGCTTAAGTCCTTTCTTCTGTTCTTTGTAGTAAAGGTACAGAGGATTGGAAGACCCAAGATGAACTTGAAACTGTTGGGTGGCATTGAGACTAAAGTTAGAAAAGTAGCATCAGAGTATATTAATCTCAATAAAAAGGTTTTATTTTTACTTAGTCTTTTTTCTGAACATAACTAGAAACAGACTGAAGTAACTTAAATTAAGTTCTAATGTTTAAATGTCGGTGTGCATGTTCTTAAAAGAGCTTTCCCAGGAGTTGCCTTTGCACTCCTTATTTCAAGGAAATCACTCTTAGCAGTATTAGTGTGGTTTGGCATCAGCAGCCAGCTGGGTAACACTCTATTTCCCTCACTTCAACTTTTCTGCGAGATGTGGAGAAGTAATTTGAAGGATTTACTGGGGCAGAGAGGATGTTAACTTCTGCTACTATTTTTTTTATTATTCTAAAAAGGTTAAAATATGTGAGTAGCCCCTTTTTGGACCTGTTAACACATTGCTGTCGCTAGAAATTTTGTTGTGGAGGAGGAGGAAATAACTCAGCTTGGAAAGATCTCTGTCATTTAATAAGAACAGGGAGGAAACAGCAGAAGGAAGGACATAGCTGAGTAGAACAAAAGTAACTTACCTTTTGGTGAGCAGGGAGGTCCTGGGGGAAAATTGGGATACCATGGTGCCTTGACATGTCTGCTATGAGAGCCTTTTTAGGGCCTTGCATCCTATCTTCTCTGGCTGTGCCTGCTTCGTAACACTGGGGTCCAAAACCTAGTTTTGGTGATTAAGTATTCTAGGCTGCCTAGAGAATTTAATTTAGTTTAAACTCTCCTGGTAGAAATTGCTAGGAATTTCCACCCTTTCCTACACATGTGTCATCAGGAAATGGCAAGCAGTTAGATCTAAATCCTAAACTGATCCACTGAAAGATCCATTGACTTGCATTTCTGTTTTTCCTAACCCACACAATGGATACATACTTTGCTGTTGCACCTCAAGAAATCTGAAACACTTACTCATTCTTTTCAGAATGGGAAAAGTCATTTTAGGTTGGAGGGACAAGTGCTTGGGTAGGGTGTTGTGCTGAGGCTCTTGGATTCTGTGCTGAGCCTCACTATTTACCTCCCTTACTGTTCCTTTTGGGTAAAGGAGAAACGAACAAGATCCATGAAATTTCAGTCCTCCACTGAAAGCTTGTCAGTTCTAAACCATCATTCCTTTATCAGAAATTAATTAACTGGAACTTCATTAGTGTGCCTTTTACCAGCAAAGGTCTTTAGCCCTATACCTGATGATAACAGACCCTTTTATGTCTAGGTCAGAATTCCCATTCTGTCCATGCATGATTTCTTTTCTCCATGACACAGTAGGATTTTTAGCCTAGTTCTGTTACCAGTTGAAGAAAGAAAGGGCTCATAACAATATGTCAGAATAAGTTACTACCTAAGAAACTGATGTTTTTGGTTTAAGATGACAGCAGAAAGAGTGGTAACTGCAGGGATGCTTGGTGGAGCATTACATTAATAACTGATATATAAATTAAATGGAAGCCTGCAGCAATCTGAGAGGAACTTCATTGGCACAGGATGCTGTCACGTGTAACATCCAGTATGAGATTATATACTAATCCTTTAATTAAAGAATTAAGAGTTAAAGAATAAAACATGTAAATATCAGGAGTAAGTACTATTGGATGCTGCAGTTACTCAACTTTGACTTGATTCCCTCCTTGTACAGAAAATAACATTGTATATATATATATGTGTGTCATGCAGCACTTCGGAAAAGAAACCAATCTTCTTTCCAGCGCCTGCCTGATTAAGTCTCACAGTGTTATCTGAAGTATTTTTAAAACATAAATATTTAAGTAACATTTACTAAGCACTTTTCCTTCATTTCAACAACTGTCAATCACTTTTGAGAGCTGTATAAAAATAAATCGGGGCTTTTTGCGCGACGTTTTTTTATACATTACAAAGTTCCTGGAATCTTTGAACACCCTGTCTGTCTTACATTCTTGAGTGCTGAACCACATTAGTTGTTTGGAAAGCTTGTTTAAGGAAACAAGCTTTGCTTCTCAGTTCTCATTCCTTAAAGTAAAATCTGGGTTTAAAACTGTTTTTAATTATTCTAAATTGCAGAATGATGGCCTCGCAGGAGCAGGTCTGGCCAGTCCCAATGAAGGCAATTGGAGCACAAAACCTTCTGACAATGCCTGGAGGAGTCACCAAATCAGGGTATCTTCATAAAAAAGGAGGCACCCAGCTGCAGATCCTGAAGTGTAAGTTGAATGAGGTATTAACTAAATAAAATGTTTTAAATGTTTGCCTCTGGGGCCAGTAACAGACTTCGTGTTAGTAGATGATTTATTGAAGCTGTTCTTCCACTTTGTCTGTACTGGAATACAATTTTACTGGAATATATGTATGAAAGACTCGTATTGAAAGATTTTCCTTTAATTGTTTTGGAACTGTAAATCTTAGATTATAAATGTTGGGGTTGGTTTTATTTTGCTTGTTTAGATCTCTTGTCAAGTCCTTCACAAGCAAGATTTTCAAGACAAACAGATTCCCAGGACATGTATCAACTTCAAATACTCTTTTCTGAAAGAAATTAGTACTCAGCTTTTTTTTTCCAGTTGGTTTTTCTGTACTGGAAAAATATCCCCATCTCCTACTGCTGTTGTGAAATGGAAATTTTCTCACTGCCAACATTGGGCTGTGCTTAAAACCAGTAATTTCTTCTGAAATCAGAGTCTATTTATATGGGGAAAAGTTCAGATTTTGGGTTTATTTATATGCTATTCATTTGTTATCCCTGTTAAAAATGAAACAATATATAATATAGTTAAGGACAAAGATTACTACCTTTGATAAAGGAAGGAGTCTTGGCCTCTTTCAAAAAAAAGAAAATACGATATCATTTTATTGGCAGCATTGTGTACTCGAGGTGAAAGAAGAGAGGGAGATAATGGTTTTGGGATGGATGTAAATACATATCTGCAGCCTGGGGCTGCCTTCCTGCTATTGCTTATTCCTTAATAAAG
Source organism: Edolisoma coerulescens (assembly GCA_013397115.1). Lineage (NCBI taxonomy): Eukaryota > Metazoa > Chordata > Aves > Passeriformes > Campephagidae > Edolisoma > Edolisoma coerulescens. The sequence goes on from VWZW01001826.1 coordinate 1,650,303, forward strand.
AGGCACAGGTGGAGGTCGGGCCTGCAGTCTCCGAGGCTTCTTTTGAAGTTTCAGCTTCAAGATCAGCTGCCTCTCAAGTGAGGGAATCAAATATTACCCTTAGTCACAAAACTCTGCAAATGGACAGCTTCATTGTGTGACTGATCACCAGCAAGCTGTCACTTGACTAGTTTGTGCTCATTTGCAGTGATTAATATGATTACTAAAATCTTAAACAATAATTCTACCCGTGCTAAGAGGTTCTAGTTATTCTGCTGCCCTTGGATTTATATTTTGCGCACTTCTTATCTTTTCAGGGCCATTGAGATTTGTGATTATCCACGAGGGATGTATCTACTATTTTAAGAGCAGCACATCTGCATCTCCCCAGGGTGCATTTTCTTTGAAAGGTTACAACAGGTAAGTGCCAAGGAACTTGTTTAACACTCAAGCTCCTTTTACTTAATGCTAGGGGCTATGGGTTTCATTTCTAATGGAGTTAAACACAGCTACATCTGTTGTTTGGGTTAAGCATTGATCTTAGATTCCAAGAGATGTATTCCTTTCAAACTGTATATATGACATTTCCTGTGCTTGGCAAGTGGATAGCCTTCCTCTTCTGTAATTTAACCAGTAGAGCTGTTTGAATTGCAATGGGCTTACTCTTGTTACTGATTAATGGAGACTGCACATGCAGATAGATGTGAATTCTTTCAGACAAATCATCTTTGTTCTGTAGTGACCAGAAAGGAATCAGAAGAGAAAATTTATGGAGTTTCTGGTTCAGCAACTGTAGTTAGTGTCAAAACTGTATCAGCTACAGAGTGATAAATGAGAGAATGCATGTGCAAAATGTCTGACTTATTTCACTACACATTTTTAATCTTAATATTTACTTTGCAAGTTGAAAACAAAAATATGTGGCTTTCAAGTTAGCCAGTACTGTCAGAATCTGAGTAGAGCATAAGTACAAGGCCTACTAGTACAAGTCCAACCTAACTTTAGGGAATTGCTGTTGAAATTGATGCAAAGAAAGGTTTAATGAGAGAGAGAGGGAATGTAGAGAAATATCATTGTATTGATCCTAACCACTGCAATTTTATTGTATTTGTATACCTTGTACTATAAAATGTTCTCAGATTTGTGGAATAAGGAATCATCTTTTCTTGAATTGTGACAGCTTTTCTAACTGAGCACCCTAATGGCATATTTTAGGGGAATGCAGTTGTAAACACTGTAGCTAGTTAAAAATTTAAGATTAATTTGTAGAAGAAACCCACACTGTAATTTGATCATGATACCACCTTCTGCAATCTACATGAACATGAACAATATGATGGAATTTGTAAATACTAAAGACTGTTCATTCCTTTTTATGTATCTTCATTCTAGCAGCCTTTTAGAGACCTTGGTTGGAATAGGGACCAGGTTTTGATTAGTGTAATGCACAGACAAGCATTATTGAAAAGGAATTTGAACTGAAAGAATTGTTAGACTGAGTAGTTGCATAAGGAGTTCTTTAATATTTTTTTGCCCAAGGAGTCCCAAATGAGGAAATTCCTTACACACACAAAAAAGAAAGAGGTTAAGTTATGCTTGTTTTAAAATAATAAAAAACGTGTAAGAAAGTGTAAGGGAAAAGTGTAAAAATTAAGTTTACCTTTACTATTGGTTTTTCCTTATTTTCATGGGAAACGTGTTTTGATTTCTCCTCTGAAGTAGTACCTTCTTGAAATAAGGACCACAAACACCCTGAGTATTCAGTGTGTGATGCTTGTGCAGGACTGTGGTTCATTAACTCTTGAACAGGTCAAAGCAGCCGTTTATAAAAGTCTGGCTGGTGGATTAACAAGTACTCTTCCTTTTGCATTGTCCTTTCTACCACAATAATGAAGTACTGCAAATGCACGTATGGGGGTTTCTGTGGTGTTTTTCTGGGCTTGGGGGGGTTATTTTTCATAAGGCAAAACTGGCCAGTAAAACTGCTTTCTGTCAGTCTTTATGACTTGTATAGCAGCATTATTTTATAGATTAAGGCGTTTCTGTATTGGTTGTTCTGTTTCTCAGGGTTATGAGGGCAGCTGAGGAGACAACATCAAGCAATGTGTTTCCTTTCAAGTTAGTTCACATAAGCAAGAAGCACAGGACGTGGTTTTTTTCAGCTTCTTCTGAAGATGAAAGAAAGGTAACTTTCTTCTTTTGCAATAGAATTTTCCTTGAAGCAAAAAGTGAATTTTGGACTTCCCTAAAATCTAAATGAACTGGAAATGCAGCTGTCACTGAAATTTGTATACCTAGTTCTGAAAATCCTGTTTGAAGCTTTAACAATTAAGTTAGTGTTAATTCAACTTGTAGTTTAGGGAATGGCTGTAAGCAACAAACTAGATGGTATGGGTTTCTCCATATTTCATAAATATTCCATATTTATTTTTCACCAAGGAAAAAGTAATGATATGTAAAGCCTTTGATAAATTATGAAAACTGTTCAGTAAAATCTCTCATCCGTAAACATACTGTGAATATATACCTGGCTTTAGGAGTAAGAGTCTGAAATCTGTAAACTGAAAGCTTAATATTTCAATATGTTCCTACAGCATTTTATACAGTCAAAACATCTGAGTGATGATTCTTTTCAATAAAAAGTCATGGCTAAATGCTATTTCAGTGTATGTTCTCTGCACTTACTCTGTTCTTACAGAGGACAAGATATATCTGCGTTTAATGATTAAAAGATTGATGTGTTGAATGTCGTATTTTTATTTAGAATTGGATGCTATCCTTGAGGAGGGAAATTGATCACTACCATGAGAAGAAAGAAACAATGACAGAATTCAGGTATAAACCCTTATTGTTTATTGGCTTTTTACCCTTTTGCACTAGCTCTTGACAGTGGTGTTTTAAGCTTTTTGCACTTGCAAGTAACTTCCTGTTACATGTGAACAGGTACAGTAAGACCCAAGAAGAAAAGCCCTTCCTGATTTATACTTTAAAGAATATAAAGAAGGAAACAAATCTTTTCACGAAGAGCACTTTAATGTCAGCTTTGTGTAAAACAAAGGAAATCTTTTAAAAGACAGCAGCAACATATCTGACCATTAACTGGGAAATAGGAACAGATTGCTTCTGCTTTTCCAGCATTCCTTTCCAGTGCTGCAGTCCTGCTAAACAGAAGTAACTCTGTCTTTTCTTTTGCAGTGACTCTGGTTCTGATGCAGACAGTTTCTATGGCTCAGTAGAACGTCCCATTGACATCAAGTATTCCCATCATTCCGCAGATAATGAAGGTGACAAACTTAGACACTGATAAATAAGGCTTCTTTGTTTGCTTATTTATTTCTCCTGAATTCTGCAGGAATTATTCCCGTAGCTTAAGTGAACTGTTCCAATTTGCAGCTGGTGTTTTTTTACAAGGTGTATCTCTGTTGTAGTTTCCAATCAGAAACAGATATTCTGTGCCATTAACTGTTGGTACAACTAAACTAAAGGATTTCAGATCATTCAAGGAGGTTAATTAAAAGTGAAGACATGACAGAAAGCCTTTCAGGTAGGCATTCACAGCATATTTCAGCAACTGAGTTCCTAGTCAAGAAATATGTTTGTGAAAACCAACATGAGAAACCTTTCCTCAAGGTTCAACAGAGATCCTTTACTAGGCCTTTCCCCATCTGCCCTTTCAGATTTCTAAGGGCAGTGTTGATGGGAGCGAGTACTCTCATTTCCTGAAAGGAAATTCCTGACTATTCTTCCTGACTAGGACAAAAAGGCAGGAATGGGTCTTGTTAGGAAATCCGGTTCCATTGCTGCAAGCAGAGGAGAACAGACTCATCAGCATTTCATGTGGGGTTGTAGTTTAGTCCTTCTGTGTTTATGGGAGGGAAGGGTTGTATGCAAGATGAATGATGATAAGAGGCCTAGTAAGAGTTTAAATTAGGAAAATTAGAATAACTGATTTTTATCAGATATTCTTAGCTTTTTTTAGGGCATTCTTCTGCATATTGTCCTTCAGGCTCCTCTTACAATCAATGATGAGAAATTACTGCCTGGAAGTAATATGTTTTTTGTGGCTTGCTTATTCTGATTTAAAGATAAAGGCAACATTGAAACCACTTAAGCCATTTGTTGTGGTGCTTTTTTTTTTTATTGCCAGAGCAAGGCAAAAGAACTAAAATTGTTTTGCAGATCACTAAGCTTGTTTAATCTTCCATGTGGCAAAATCATAAATGTTTCTGTGGTAGGGTTAAATTTTGGGGATTATGTTTTTTCCAAGTGGTTTTGTCAATGCATCCATGTAGTTGTGTCTCTGCAACTGATTTGAACTTCTCTCAGGAAGCGTGGAACACTAGAAAGTGTCAGCAAAAAGTAAATTTTTTAACTTGTAAGTTTGATAAAAAATTTAATGTGCCATATACTTCATCTGCCCCTGTTATAAGCAATGGCTTTCTTAATTGACATAAAAATTTAAGGAAACACCTATTCTAGATAGCAGAGAAGTGGATCAAAACTATTAATTTTTTTCACCTCTTTAGAAAAAAAACCCTGAAAAATACTTGTATTAAAGAGCCCTAAGTACTTGATATTCTTTCTTGTTTCCAGAAGTACTTATCAGAGTCTGACACACTGATTTTTATCTGTAGATTATGACCAGGAGGAAGAGGATGAGTCTTATTTGCAGCCAGATACTTCTGACATAGTGAAAGATGGTACGTGATTTCTTTGATTTCCCTCATGAAAGGCCCCCAGTAAAGGCAATATTCATGTGAAATGCCAGGTTATTATTTTGTATTGGTCATAACTATTCAAACTGGCCAAATAACTGAAGTAATGCAGAGGTATTTAATTTTGAGAGGTATTTAGGGTCAGAAGTTTATAATAACAGCAGTAACCTCTTAAAGCAAGCATTACATGCCTTTAGGAGCATGTTTTCTTGCAGGCCTCCTGCCTGGCATGACCTGTATCTGGTCATCAGTCTGGAGCATCACTAATGCTTTTAAGGAAAAAACAGGCTACATTATTTTTAGCAGAGTGAAAAGTCTTTGCTAAGTCATCATAAGCCACTCCTGAATAAAAATAGCAGGAGTTCATTGCTTATAACTTTCAGAATTGTGCTGAAAGTTAAATGCTTATCCAGCATGTTGAGTACTATCAGACCCAATGCCAGTGAAATATCTTAGGTCACATAGGAAATTGATTTGAGAAGTCTCTTTTGATGACATACTGTATTCCCCCTCAGTGTGTCAAGTTGTTTGGTTTTCTTTCTGTAGATATGGTCCTGCCCCCGGCGTACCCACCGCCGCCCGTTCCTCACGTCAGGAAATCTCCCTACTCAGAAGGAAGGGCACATTCCTTTGCTGGCAAATCAACTGCACCAGTACCACCACCACCTCCTAAGAGAAGCTTACCTGATATCAAACTAGAGGATTTTGTGAGTGTGAGAGAGCCCCAGTTACAGGGCCGGGCTGAACCTAACCTAAAGATTCAATCCCCGAGCCGGAGACTGAGTGAGCAGCCGCCCCCTGTGCCCCCTCTGCCTGTGTTCAAAAAGCCTGCAAGTGGCAAAGAGTCTCACCCACTGCCTGCAGAGCCTCTGCCTCCAGCCCAAGTCCTTGCTCCTCCAGAAGCATGTGAGAAGCTAAAAAACTTAAACCTTTCCCTGCGGACTCCTCCTCCTCTGCCAGGCAATAAACCCAAGCTGTCGCAGCTTGCAGAAAAGCCGGCAGAGCCCAAAGTGCCAAGGGAACACGGTAAACCTGGACTGTTTGTGCCGCCAGTGCTCCCAAAGCCACCTGTGCCAAGCCACCAGCCCCCTGCAGTCAAGCCTAGAACAGAGAAATCTTCATGTCCCCAGTTACAGTAAGTATGAAAACACAATGCACTAATATGTTTTTCAATCATTTATTAGTTAATAAGCTTAGACATACTCAGATTCATACCAACATCCGTGTCTCTTCCCTGCACCATCCCTCTCTGTGCTGTGCTTTGCCTGTTACTTGAAAATTTGCAGTGAATCTAGCTGATCTGGTTGTACAGGAGTTTGGACTAAATGATCTCTAGATGTCTCTCCTTACTCCAATTAATCTGTGATTATCTAAATTAATCTGCAAGTACTGCCTCCAGCTCTGAGGCCCCCAACACAAGAAAGATGTGTACCTGTTGAAATTGGTCCAGAGAAGGCCACTGAGTTGATCCAAGAGCTGGAGCACCTCTCCTATGAGGACAGGCTGACAGAGTTGGGATTGTTCAGCCTGGAAGAGAAGGCTCCAGGGAGACTCTTAGAACACCTTCCAGTACCTAAAAGGGCAACAGAAGAGCTGGAGAGGGACTTTTGACATGGGGCATGGCGTGACAGGACGAGGGGGAATGGCTTTAAACTGAAAGAGGGGAGAGGTGTAGGTTCAGATTAGATATTGGGAATAAATTATTTGCTGGGAGGGTGGTGAGGTACTGGCACAGATTGCCCACCTAAACTGTGGATGCCTCTTCCCTGGAAGGGCCAGGCTGGATGGAGCTCCAAGCAACCTGGTCTAGTGAAAGGTACCCTTGCCCATGGCAGGAGGTTTGGAATGAGATGGTCTTTAGGGTCTCTTCCACCCTAAACCATTCTAGGATTCCATGATTTGGGGGCTAAACTGAAACTTCAGTTCTAGTTTTACTATCCCTTCAGTGTTTTGTATATTTGTTGTTTTCCTGATGAGGTATCCTTCAGTTTTCATTCTGTTTCTGCCAGGAGATCACCACCAGATGGACAGAGTTTTAGAAGTTTTTCATTTGAAAAACCAGCACTACCGTCCAAGCCAAGCCAACCTGATGATGACTCTGATGATGACTATGAAAAAGTAAGATCAAGCAGATGATCCATTCTAAAACAGTATTTTTTTCCTTGCTTATGTATACTTTTGGGAACATTTTAAGTGCATTATTTCAGGAGAAGAGTAACTTTCTGAAAAGACAGTGCTGTGTAATTTTTTTTCATTTCTTTTTGAGCTTTAGTGAATGCCTTGATAAGTTACGGAGTTTAAGGTTGGATATAAAGGAGAAAGAGGCATAAATTAAAGATTAAATCACCTTAAATAATTTCAGATACTGATGGCTGTTGTTTATTTGCATAACAAGTTGCTAGGGTTTTGACTTGTCATTGACTTACACAGTGATTTATATTCTTCATATTTTTTACAGGTTGGGCTGCCTGCTTCAGTATTTCTTAATACCTCTGAATCCTTCGAAGTTGAGAGGTAAAATGTGATTTTAAAATAGTTCCTTAGAAGTCCTACAAAAACCTGTACTGAACCACAGTCAGATGATCTTTTCAATAGGTATAACTTGTGTTTAAAACACACACTAAAATGTTTAATATGGAAATCACTTTCTAGAGAAGTTAGTTCAGTGCTCATGTATCAATTGAGAGATGAGAATGCAATGTGATTTGGCTCCATCTGGAGGAGGTTGTTTTGCCAGGATGCTGGATGGGACCAGAAAGCCAGATGTTCTGTGCTGCACTTTCTTTCAGCTATGATCTACTATGAATTATTACACCCAAACCAGAGATTTGTAATAAGAATTTTAAGACTATAGGCATTTGATTTATCTGAGTGCTAATAATATGTCATGTACATGAATAATTATATGTCATTGTTTATTCTTTTTAGGATATTTAAAGCTAATAGCCCACAAGGACAACCACAAAATGGATTGTACTGTATAAGGAACTCATCTACTAAGCCTGGAAAGGTAAATTGCATTTGCTGAATCTATCCCCCAAAAAACTTCTTGATTGAGACATAATGCACCTCATATATGACAAAGTACTTAACAATTTAGATGTGATCTATTCTTCAAGCAAGAAAATATGAGAGAATCGCTATCATAATGTCAGTGATTTTTAAAAAAAAAATTTAGGCTGAATTTTAATTAATTCCTTAATAATACCTTGACTTAGAAGAGCTTGGTAGCATAGACTGAATATGTTGCATTTTTCTTCTTCAAGGTATTGGTTGTATGGGATGAGCCTGCAGGAAAAGTGAGAAACTACAGAATCTTTGAAAAGGTCAGTATCTGCACTGGGTATGCATCTTTAGATTATATGTTTGTGTGTATAAAATGGGTGTGCATATAGGTATATATCAGAACTAACAAGTTAAAGTCTAAATTTGTTCCCACCTCTGACAGTAAAAATCAGCTGATTTACAAATATCTGGTCTAAGATAAGAGTTCAAGTACCCGGATCTGGGCTTTTTAGTTACTGTATCATGTATCATCATAAATTTCAGCTCCAATCAAATCCTATTAAATTCCTGAGTTTAATTGTGGACTTATTTGTGTGACTGACTAGTTTGCAAAGGAATAGTGTGTTTGAAAGAACTTCTTAGTTCCAATAATGGTGTTTTGGCTTTTTCTCTTCAAACATTGAGTTGGAAACATTACTGTCAATGGTTATATATGTTTTTGTTCTACAACAGGATGGCAAGTTTTACCTGGATTCAGACATCATGTTTTTGAACATGGGAAGTTTGGTGGAATACTACAGCACTCACATCTTACCCAGTCACGACAGCCTGATGCTCAGGTGTCCTTATGGTTACTCTAAGCCAAGGTGACATGACAGCCATGGTTCACTGACACCCTACTGCCCCTGAGGACTGGACTCCTGCCGCTGTTGGACATCCTGTTGTTTGCACACACAAACTGAGTCTGTTTCCACCATTTATTCTCACATGAATTGTTATATAAATGCCACTTAACGAACTCTTGGTGAAGCCTTACAGTCCAGATCAGCGGATTTTATGGTCTTTTCTTTTACAAAGATCTGAACTGATTATGCTGTGAAAGCTGTGCAGGACACCCACACCTTTTATAAAACTGCTGCTATTACTAATCTCCTTGGAACGTCGAAGATGAACGTGAACAGAGAAGTGATCTGAATACAGCTGATCCAGAAAATGGACACTTCTGAAAGTACGTCAGAATTTATTTGTGACAGGGAATACTAATACACTGACTTGGAGCTAGTACTCCCAAAGTCAGCATTGGTGCTCAACTGAGATATTTTGTATTACTTGTATAGTTGATGTGTACATAATGAAGATTTCTGTGCAAATTATTTGATTTGCTATAGGTAAAGAAGATCAGGAAATGTGGCTTTTTTTAAAGCCACCTCATATGTACTTGTACCTTCTGAATACAGTAATCAGTATCAGGTATTATCTGGCTGATATGGGGGTGGCATCCCACATACTGCTTAATGACATGCACTTCAGATCAGTGTGGAACAATATTGATTTGGCTTTCATGGGAGCCCCATTACCTAGTTCTGAACTGGAAGGGTTTGTGCCACTGGTGTTTTTAAAGGGTATGAGAAAAGAGAAAGGGCTCCTTGAGATTTAGGGGGAAGGGAAGGGAGCCTTTTGAATATCACAAATTCCAGCTAGCAATTTTCTGTCATGTTGCCATAGTCAAAGGTTCTTTAAAACAAAACACAAAAAGACCCCCTGAAACCATGATTGTGATGCTAGTATCACTCCATAAATCTTTGTGGTCAGTCTCTTAGGAACAGGTTGTCAGCCCATTGAATTCTTTTCTGTTCTAGGGCAAAACACACTACCCTAGTCTACCACCAAGAATTTTTCCATAATTAGAATTTCTACTCATTTTTTAGTTGCATGCGAAACAAAATCTGTTTTTAATCTACTGTCAGTGATAGACATTACCAGGGTGCTTTTAACATTTGTTCCCTAATATTTTGGGGACAGGTATCCTAAATCCAAGGGCTTGATATTTATGCCAAAATTACTCTTGGAGAAGAAATTTATTTTAATAATCTTTTAAGTAATTATGTTGATCCAAAACCACTGTCATAATGGTCTCATACTCTAATAATGTTATTACAAGACTTGTAATAATAGTAAAAAAAAAACCTCTGCCACTCCTGAAACAGAAGGTATCTAGTTTTTAACAGTCTGAATCTGTATCCATAAACTTTTTTTTTCTGTTACCTTTTCAAAGTTTATACATGCCCATTTTAATCTTGTTACCATTAGATGGTCACAAGTTCAAAATCATAACAAAACTATTATAGAATAAGACTTTGCTTTTTATTAAAACAGTAATCCAGGATTTAGTCCCTAGGGAATTTTCCTTACTAATCAGATGGAATATGAGGATCATACACAGGAATTGAGGCAGGAAACTCTGCCTCCATCTTTTTCAAGAGACACAGACATACACAATATCAGTCTTGATCTCTGTTCCTGCTGTAATAGGACTTATGTGCATAAAGAATGTGAAGTACTTAAAATTCAGATTCTGTTGAATATTGGATATTTTAAGTTGAATTCCTTTTGTTTTAAATTAGTATCCCTGTGGTGCACTACCCTGATACAATCCTCTCTAAAGAAGACTCAGCCAAGACAGCGTTTAAAAAGCTTTTTTGGCCAATAGTTACAGGTATATCAGAGTAAGTTCCAGTTCCTTGCAATATTCACACATACTGTCTACAGAGTAAGATTTTCTCTGTCTGGGAATAATTGACTTCATTGTGTCATGTCAGTCATATTTATACTATGCTCTCTTTGGGGCCATACTCAGATATTTGATTATTTTTTCAACCTTACACTCAAAAGATTTTTAAATTGTAAACATCCATTTAAAATATAACACACTCTACCTGTGTAATACAAGAGTTGCAAATATGTAAATTTTTGTGTTAATTCCCTTTTGTATCTAAATGTATAGATTTCTGAAATGGATAAACTTTCAATGCCAGTTCACCTCATTTTGTGCAATTGTCTTTAATTTCATGGGGGTGTGTTTTAATGCTTTTGTTTGTAGCTGTGTTCTTCTAATAGTAAAGTTAGAGGAATTAATTTTCAGCCCCCCTAAGAAGCAAATCTTCATGTTCCAAACAAATCTGCAATCATTTACACTCTTTCTTCCAAGTCCTCTTGCTCCTACATACTAATCTAGTCTGTTTTATAGCAAATCAGGTAAGTTTCTGGTGTTTGTAGGGAGGAAGGACACAGCTAGAACACATGGCTCAGTCTGTCTTCTGTATTTCTCACTAGCATGCCTCTCCTCATTCCTTCACCATAAAGCAACCTTTGCATCTACAACCTACTTCAAGCTCCTTAGCTGTAAAATAGTTTGTGGGGAATTGCAAAAGCAGCATTTGATGTGCAGAAAGAATGTAGCTCATGAGTTTTGTAATCTCCAAGTCAAAATCATTGATACTAGTTTGGAAAAAGTCTTGCCTCTTGTGACTGAACCTCCAGATAAAAGTATTACAGGTCATATTTGGATGGGGATTGCTGTTCTAGGGAAAAAATCTAGAATGCTTTTGAAAATAAAACAAGGGACAATCAATTAACGGCAGCATGTCATAAAAAGTGAACTGATATCCAAACCATTTTTCTATGACAATAAAGGTGCTTTGTGTCAGTATTCAAGCATTCCCCACCTCAGAACTTCAGTTTTTACAAGAATGTGAATAAGCAGCAAGAGTATTTGTGGCCTCAAGTGCCTTCATCCTTTGGCACGTGCAAAAGGGCACTGAAGATTTCGGAAGCTGTGTGATTATGTAGAATTTGGGGACATCTGCTGGTCAGCCTGTTCCACACAAGGATCCACACAACAGCAATCCAGCAGCTGAGCCTGTGTGTGGAAGTCATTTGGGACAAATCAATCTTAAGTGACTTCAGATAGAAGCTAGAAATCAAAGCTAACTTCAAGTGGAAACTTAATAGGCCGGGTCTTTGAAACTTAAGGCTCTTTTGGCTCATCTGTCTCATATAAGTAGCAATACTGTTTAGCAAAATCGCTCATTTGAATGTCTTCTAACCTAAAGAACAAGGAGATTAATTTATCTTTCTGTGTTTAAATTATTCTTAAAATATACTTTGAGGTAGAATTTACATAATGGACATCTGAGCACCACCTAAATTATCCACATCATGAAGCATTAAGCAGTTGCTCTGAACATTAAATGCTTCACCTAGCAGCAAGCAAATTACATGATGTTGCAATAGTTTCTATCTTATGAAATACTCACCTCCTTGAAGTCAAGGAGGGGGTTTTTCCCTAATAGTGGGAGTGCTTGAGATGCCCATGATTACAGACCCCTAAGTGGGAGAGGTTATAGTCCTTTCACTATACTCAAAGTACCAAAATATCAAATACCAAACACTACTAGAATTTCAAGACACAGAGCCTTTGAGCTCACTTTAAAACTGGATGGGCTGAAGTGATTATGTTCAACAGGCTTCAGGTATGGAGTAAGCCCTGCAGCACAGCCAACTCCAAATCTATTCCTTCAGGGCTTCCATTCCTGTATCTTAATGACTGGATGGTTATTACTATCCCTCACTTGTACCTTCCTCCTTACAGTATCTAGTTCCCAGGAAGTGGGTAATTCAACCTCTCAGGCTGATGACGTGGTCCTGATAGGCATGTACTCTTGGAGATACCAAAGAACCATTTCTGCTGTGATTTTACTCACACATATCTCTACTGGAGTCGATTTGCACAGAAATGACAGTGATAAAAACCATTTGTAGGATTAGATCACTGGATATATAAAACAACTTCTTTGAGTTACCACCTTCTCTGCCTTTTAACAACCACTTCACACAAGCTCCTGCTGGGTACAATCCTGGCACAGCTGGTTCTTGGGCTGGCTGATGTGCACTGAAATTCTGGCCTGGAAAGCCTTTTGCATGGCTGGAGTTTTGCAGCTGTACTGAAGGCCAGTGATGTGGAAGGGCCACCACAGCAGCACAGAAAACAGGAGAGTCTGTCCCATGGAAAGTTATTAAAGGGTTTCATTACAGGGCCAATATGGAAAGGTGTACCTGGTGTGGCTTCACAAGCTGTCTGTTTTAGGCCGCATTGATTATGCTGTGCTTTAATTGACACTAATTTGCACTGTGCTAACATTCATGCTGATTTATTTTTCCAAGAAAATGACAGCTGCACCCTAACCATGGGAGTACTGCTGAAAATGTGCCATTTAAAAATTAAATGTGACTTTAGGGAATTAAAAATTTGATATACTAATATTACAAAGCTTCTCTCAAGATTAATTAATTTTCCCCTGTATAAAATAATTAAAATAGTAACTACCTTAAAAAAATTTTTTTACGCTTCTCAGCCCTCCTCATTAGTTTGAACTTGCCCTGATGTATTTTTCCTTTCTCTGTTTTACCCTCCTGAGTCTGCTTGTAGTTCTAAAGTTAGTTCAAAAGTTCTAACTTCTTCTAGTGACATTTTTCCTTTTCCTATTATTAAGGATGAAGATGTCATTACAGAGCAGCTAAAAACAATTTCAGCTGCTCTAGTCACACTGGAATTCATGTAGAAGCAACTAGCAGAGAACATACAACTACAAGGCAGATGATACAGCGGAAGTCATAGATGCTGCAATTAAAAGAATTGGCTTTACTTGGAACAGCATTTTGGAAAAACAAACCCTAACCTTCACAAAGAATACTGCAGTGTTAAAAGAGAATGTTGGTTGCTGGAGTTCCTTTGTGTAAAGCAATCATTGCACCTTTGGTTGTGTTTAACTGAAACTGCTGCTAACCAGCTTCAACCATGTAGCTCCATTTACATTTCATCTCAATCATGTATAAAAATTTCCCTATGTCCCCTGAGCATAAAGTCAATATTTTTCAAACTTAAAGCCAAAGTAGCCTCTCAGATTAAGATGGTATAAAATTTGGCAACATTTAGTATCTGCCCTTTCCCCCACCTGCTGTTTTATTTCTCATAATCTTTTTTCCAGCTCAAACAAACTTCGGATGTGTTTTTGTTTGGTTGTGGAGAGAGATGAAAGTAGACCAGAATATACTTTTTTATTCCATGTAGTTTTTCTATTGAACCTACATTAGAAATTGTTTCTACATGCTATTTTCAGTCCACTGGGAAAGTTCTTCCTTGCATTAATCAGTAAAATTCAAAAAAGAGCTCCTTCTGAAGAATAAGAATTCATATACTTTAGACATAACCTTACATACAATGACCAACTTCAGTAATACTACAAATAAGCCATGAGATATTATTATTGTTGTTATGCACAGCTGAAATTAAGATAACCATTACAAGCCTTTGAAAAAGGCATTTAAATTCAATAATTTCAAAGACAAATCCCTCAACGAGCTTTTCAATAGTAATGCTGCATGTGTGCAAGGTCCCTTATCCCACTACCAGTAGAGTCCTGGGTGCCAGTGGGAGACACAGCACTCAGAGGGCTGTTCTCGGGGTATTTTGTACAGATAACTTGTGTTTGTCCCCAAACACCCTCCCAACACTCCAGCTCTGGTGTGACCAGCCAGGAACTGGCTTTTACTTTGCTAGCACAAGGAAATTTCACTGCTAAGATTCTCCTTTTGAAGGACCATAGGAAAAGCAACAGAGAATTCACACACTGGCATTGTTTTAGTTGGAGGATCCAGAACTTTTTCTGCGAAATGGAGTAGGCCTCTGTGAGATGAACACAAATGATGACAGTAGGGAAAGAAGTCCTGCCCCGTCAACAGACTGTCAGGACAGAACAGTTCTGACAGGTCAAGAGAGAAACATCTACCTTACTATCAGTCCCAGTTTATAGGTAAGAAAACTGACCTGGAACTGCTTATGTGGAATAATAAGCACACCCCATGTAAAGGAAAAGATAAATGTCCTAATGCCAGATGTGTGACATCAACCTAGTGCTGTGCTTCTCTCAGGTAGCTGGAAGCATGTGAGCATCAAGAAGTGCTAATGCCAGGTAAAGAGGTCAGCTGCATTAAAATAATTGTACAGTACTATTTTTCTGATATCTAGTAAAGGCACACAAAAATTTGTAAATTAATACATTCACATTGACTCTCTTATTTGAGACTCTGTGATGTAAGTTGAGTCCAGTGCTGCTGCTGCTGAAGCCTGCTGAGGAGAACAACCCAAAGTTGAAAGCCAGTAACCATTCTCCAGTACACATGCAGGTGTGCATATGGCAAGTGGAAGCCTACTGGCAACAATCTTGCCTTGGTCATTTTCCCAAAACCCTCACCAGCAGCCCAAAATCTTGAAGAAATCAAATACTGCAGGCTGAAAAATATGGTGTAGTTCATGTTGTACCTTTTGTTGTAGCTGTAATGCTGCAAACCCAGCTGGTAAGAGTTAACAAAGACAAGTTCTTCGTGTCTTAAATAATGCAGAAGTGCTTTTTCAGACCATCTTGCCTTTCTCCTGCAGCAGAACACACAGCTTTAGTGTGTCTCAGTATTTATGAGCCCTCCCTTGATTTTCTGCCCATGTAACTCTACCTTTGCCATTGCACCAGCACTGCCCTTCCTGCAGCTGGGTAGAGGCAGGTCAGGAACCTGGGCAGGCCAAAAACTGAACAAGGAAGATAAACACAGTCACGCATCAGCTGTCACAGTCCCAGTCTGTGGACTGAGCTGGTTGATTCAGCAGAAAGCTGATCTCACCCTCACAATTTTTCCTTCAGATTAGCCAGGTGAAACAGTGTCTTCTCTGGCCTCATGATTATGGGAGATAATGCAAGGGGCAGGGGGAAGGCTGGAAGGGGACAGTAGGAACCTGTGCCCTTGGGCAGGTCACAGAGTAAGACAGCAGAAGAGAAGGGTAAAGGAACAGCACTCACCTGCAGCACGAGAGCCAACAGGAGCTGATAAAAGACATCCTTTGATCAGCCTAAGCTGCTTGAGTCACTGCACCCTGCAGTTACACAAACACTTTGAGCCAACACTGCCAGAGGAAGAAATGCCCTCCCCCAGCCCCTGGGCACTGTTGCTGCCCTCAATATCCTCATCCTTCCTGCCACTGCTGGTCTTAGAGCCACACACTGAGCTGGAAAGGAAAAACATTCAGTTTAAAACAAAGCAGTATTTTTTTGCTGAGTTAGTTCTAACACGGATTCATTCTCCCATCTACTTTTCCCGACAAGAAGAGAGCTCTATGAGTTAAATGCCTTGGTGAGAAAGGGAAAGAAAGGAAGAGAGGTGCCAAGATGAAGGAGTATTTTGACAGGTAACCAAAGAGAAGACACTGCACGGAGCAGATGGCTGGAGCCTGCAGGTGCAGAGCAGTGACAAGAGCACGCTGCCATGTATTTACATACATCCACTGGATTAACAGGGCTCAGCACCAGCCAGGTGAAGTGACTTTAATCTGTTAGGCTTACAGCAACAGTTCTTACAAAAAAATGTTCAGACATGATTTGTTAATCATTAGTAATTACACTAACAAGTGTCCAACTGTGGGATGGTTTTGATTAGGCAGATCTCTGGCCAGTAAGGCCTTCTTGTCAGATGTGCCATAACAGTTCTGTGTCATCACTTGTCACCTAAACCACCACTTTTGGTGACTGAATTCACAGACAAGTTTATGTATATCTCTATGGCCTGTTTTTAGGTAAGTGGAGTGCGTTTCCTCAGTGGAGGTGGTTGAAACAGGCTAGATTCCTCCCATATTCCACAGGAGGCATTTATGGATCCTGAAATCCATCAGGTTCTACTCGCTGGAGTCTTCCCTACATATGGATAACTTGGAGATGAGGGTTGTGGATAGCAGAGAAGGGTTTAGTGTTTCTGACAGTTTTCCCAGACCCTCAAGTCTTCATTTGTCCCGTGGCAGGCAGCATTCTATACAACACGAAGAAGCGTAGAGCAGCAGTCTTAAAATGACACTGAAACGATAGTAAAAACGGACAGAAAATAGATAACAGAAGAAGTTAACTTTACAGCTGGTGCCTGCAGTCACTGTAACAAACCGAGGGGTTATACCAACACTCCGAAGCATTCAGAAGATCTAAGGAGGTGATTTATAAAGCTCTCACCAGGCCTGCTATGTACAAGCTGTACGATGTATCTGCGCACTTCCTGAACCAAGCGCACGGCCTCTCGTTAGCCTGGCATTTAACATCCGGAGGATATTGCACCGATTAAATACCTTCGGGTTCTGACAGGTGTCTCTAGCCCTCGCCAAGACAGTTCTCAAGCCCGAGTCCTGCCCTCCTGGACGGCCCTGGCCTTGCACTGAGCTGACAGCGATCAGACACCGCCACCGCAGCGCGATAACCAGCCCTTATCGCAGCGCGCCCTCGGCGATTAGCGATGTCTGCCTGCGCCTATCTCCCGGCCCGCTCTAAGATAAACTCCCCAGGCGCCGCGCCGCTCCTTTCCGCTGGGGTCCAGCGCCACAGGAGCCCCTTTCCCTGTCTCCGAAGGCTTTTCCCAGCCTGTTCTCG
>VWZW01001826.1:1667630-1707630 GCA_013397115.1 Edolisoma coerulescens
GAACCGGCTCCTTGAGCCCGGAGGGGAGCGGAGGGGGCCGTGTCTGCCGGGAAAAACGTGGCAGGGTGTGCGGAAAAACCATCTGCGCGCAGGGTGCCTGCGGTGAGGGGCTGCGGCGGGCTTGGGGTCACCGGGGAGGCGGGGGGCAGGACGAGGGCTGCGGGTGCCGGCCGGGACGGGCGGTGGGCTGAGCTGCGGGGGCAGGGTGCTGCCAGCCCTACCTCGGGAGACGCGCTGCCCATCCCGTGCCCACCGGGATGCTCCAGCCGCCTCCGCCGCAGGAAGCGGCCGCTCGGCGTTGGAATCTCCATTGCACCCGAGCGCTGCGTCTGCCGGCGCTGCTCCCGCCGCCCTTCTGCTTCACCTGCCCCTTCTTCCAGCCCGAGAGGTGACCTGCGGGCTGCGCGGGGCGGAATGCGGGCTTTGGAGCGTCCAAGTCATCGTCCGCAGAGGACGTAGGAGTGAAGGAGGATTTGGGATGCGTGTGTGCGGTGTTGGGGATTGGCGGGGCACCAGCAGCAGACGGGCAGTTGTTTTGTTTCCTCTGCTGGAAGGGGTATCTACATTTTAGCGTTTCCAGGGGCTGCTTTTGATACAAAATGTCACATGCCTGTCTGCACGTAATTGCTGCACGCTCGCTGTGCTGCTTTTAGGGTTGATTCTTAATCCATGCTGGCTTTAGTTAAAACTAGCAATTAGGGAGGGGGAAAATCCAGTCAAGCTGGAAAAATATCCATGGCTGTGTTGAGATGGGGGCTAGGAATAGCACTGCATTTAAATCTTTCATGAGATACTGCTGTAGCTCTGTGGTGTAAGCTCATTGCTGGTTTTGTTTTATTTTTTGCTTTTTGGAAAGTTGCTGTAGATCACAGCATTATCGCATACCAAAGGTATTCAGTTTTCTTGCACAGTGACTTATGTCTTTATACAGAGCTTTACAAAACATGTCTACCTCGAGCTTATGAATTCTCAAACTGCAACTACTGCTGGATAATTCCTCTGTGCTTTGCTGAAAGCTACAGGTATCTCCCTGCAGACAGGCTGTTTACGGCTCTGGTTCTTGTAACGTGACCATATGTGCCAATGGAATTCTAGACAGTCTTTAACTGTCACAAATTCGTTCTTTTTTTTTTTTTTGATAGACCAAAATAATTTATTTTAAAAATAAAGGAATACAAATTATTTTTAAGATAGGATTCCATTTTTGTTAATTAAATATAACGGTGTAACAATTCTGTTTCTCAGTAAGGAAATATTCTTTTAAGAGCACTTGTGTAATAAGCGAGGAAAAAATGCAGCTATGGACTAGACTTCTGAAGCAGGTGGCTTTGGTATTTCTTTATATTCAGTAAACAGATTTGATGCCATCTTGTACAAATAATCTTGAGTGAATGTAATGATCTATATTATTTGCCCCACCAAATTGAAACTTTGTGGTGTTCTGAGGAGAGTTTTGAGGAAGAGGCATTTGCAGGTTTTTACATCTTTGCTGTAGCAAGATAATATGTATGCATGTACTATGTATGCATGTTTAACTGTCTTGTAGTTTTATTGGAGTTCTTTTTTCTGGATGAAGTTCCATGCTGAGAATAGTGCTTTTTAGCCAAAAACTGTTGTGTTGACTGAATGTTTTCTTTCTATGATTGATGATATAACTGTGAGAAATCTCAATGTTAGTGCTTCATCTGAAGCAAGTATTTTTGCTGGCATGTTGTGCCAGTAAGTTCATTAGAGTATGGTTCACTAATGCTGTAGAGTGAAGAAGGTCATTTACTGAATCAGTATTTTTCTGTGACAGTTTTTTAAGATGGATCCAACAGAAAATGACTCAACTCTTCTCATTCTTTAAAATTCACTATCAGTATTAAATGTTATTTTGCATGTATGGATGGGCCTCTGAGCAATCTGGTTTAGTGGAAGGTGCCCTGGCAGGGAGGCTGGAACCAGATGATCTTTAAGACTTCTTCCAACCCAAACCAGTGTGTGATTCTGTGCATGGAATTGGATCATCTGATGAAATTGAGTAGAGAAAACTCCTTTGAGCACTGAGAGACATTGACAGAAGTAGGGATAAAACTACTTCTGCCCCAAGTCTTGGTTTTTGAAGCATAGTTTCACAGCATGAACGGCCTTTAGCAAATCTCATCCAACATTCCGTGACTTGGTATAGGAGGAAAAAAATGAATTTTGAAGTAGCCAATATTGCTAATAAATAGAATAAAATAATAGAACTGAAGGTTTCAAACTAGGAGAAGGCTGCTCAGCGTGTTGATTGCTGCAATGCATACAACTTCTATGTGACGAGTGCTTCCTGAGGAGGCTAGGCAGTAAATCTTGCACCCACTGCTTTTCTGACTGGTAGAAATAGTTTTCTTAATTATTAAAGAATTGTAGCAGTGGTGAATAGTGAGTAATTTGTAAACCCCAAACTGTTGCCGTGCAAATGAGCCAGTCCTGCTTTGAGGGAAAAATGCACAGTAATAAAACTTGCCCAATACTTCTATAAAGTAGAGCATATCGGTGTTGCTTTTGTTGTGCAGCAGAGACACCTGAGGTATGAGGGCATGAAGAAGAAACCATGCTGATTTTCTGACTTTGGTGGCTCCTGAATTAGAACTTACTCTTGGTCCATGCTGCACCACAGAAAGTGATCTGTGAAATAACACTGTGTTAGTAATTCAGACTGCAAGTAAATATTCCTTAGTCAGTTTTATGGTGGTATGTGCTTTATATTTGAAAAGTGATTGTGAGCAGATGTGAATGTAAGTTTACTCTGCTGATTTCTTTGTGTGGGTCATTTGACATTTGCTGAGGAACCTGTCTAAAACTCTTCCATATGCATCTTCTATAGTAGCAGACTGAAAAGCAAGTATATTTTAAAAATAGTAGAAGTTCCTAGATTACCTGAGTTAGGCAGTTTTCATTCATCTAATTTAATCAGCTTCCTCAGGGGAATAGGAAAATATTACCTAGTCTTGCTACTTATTTAGCATTTCTCTTCAAAAATACTCTGGTTTTGCTAGGGCTGAGTAGCTGTACAAACCTGCCAGTAGAGAAAGGTGTAAAATGTAAAGCATGGGAACCAGTTTATTTCCTGAGGAAAAGTTTTCATTAGAGGTAGTAATGCTTAAAAGGTACTGGTTATACAGATTTTAGTTTGTGATAATCTTTACTTTAAAATTACCCTTTTCTATGGCTACTTTTTCTCTCCCTTTAAAGTATCATGTATACAATAACAGCATTCTGTAGTAATGTATGATAAGATCTGTTACCATCTCAGTAAGCATCTGTTGTTTATTGAGAGTAATCTTGGTAATCTTTAGTCAAATTGAAGCAAGTAATTGGTTTCTTTCCTCACCACGCAGAGGATGTTTTTTGCTGTGGTCTTGTCAGTTCAGAAAATTTAGTAGTTGATAGTTGCAAATGTTGTAGGGGAAGAGGCTCCAGGACACGCCCCTTTCAGAATTACTGCTTTTCAAATCAGGCGTAAGCTGAGATGGTGTCATTTGCCATGAGAACTCAGGTCTGGCGTCCCAGCCAACGGTCCTGGTCTTGAGTAAGTTTAAGTATTGCTGCTACTTTGGGGAGTTCCAAAGTCTGACTGTTCTTCGCTCCAGGGCAAATAAAGGTTTAGAGCAGAGATGGATTTGAATAACTACTCCCCGTCGGGCTGGCTGACCGGTGTGTGCGTGCTGGTGTTGCTGGATTGACTCTGTGACCTTTCAGAAAAACTGAAAACGTTGTCCTTGAAACTGTAGCCAAACAGGAGTAACAACTTCTTCTGTCCCTTCCTAACTCCCTCCCTTTGACCTTGCTTATTAGATTGCATTCTGAGGAATGATCTCTGCCTGCTCTGCTGGATACAGTTGGTATCCAGTGAAAGATCAGCCTTTCAAACTCAGAGCAGTTGCACTAACAAGTGGAACATCAAAAGAGTTTTTCACTATCACTTATTTGAATGGTTTTCCCTGCAGATTAATTAAAAATTAGCATAGACAAAAGCAAACATCAATTCAGTTTTAGAGCTGCAATATTATGAGCTACTCTTTTAAACTGGGATTTGGCGTATTTGTGCTCTTCAGAATAATCAAACATTCCTTTGCATTTTTAATTGACTAATGTATTGGGGTTTATCTTTTTTAAATTACTGATTTTTGCACCATATGTTATGTATGGTTTTCAGATCTAGACTCAGGAAGTCTGAAAAAATAAGGAGTAAAATATTTCAGAGTTTTGAGATTTTGTTTTTCTTTCATATACCTAACTGAATTGCTGTGAAGGGCTCATGGAAACAGTAGTAAATGCAGTTAATCAGTAACACTTTACGGTATTTTTGATACTTTCAAATCAAATGAGTAGATGAATGTTGCAATGCAGTTATGCTCCAAAGACTAGAGGGAAAAAAAAATCATCTAGGTTTTTGGTTGTAATCAGTAAACATGTAAATGCAACTTTGTATTAAAGACCGTAATTTGACTTGGAGCCATAGAAACTTAGGTGTTTGGGGGGTTGTTTTTGATTTATTTGTACAAATTTCTTGTATTGTTTTTTATGCATTTTATTTCTATCTTGTTTTAGATCTTGAATCTTGAGAGGTCTGATACAGTATTTCAGTTCGATTATAGCTTATGCCAGGTTAAACTAGAAAGTGTTGAGGAAAACCTTGACCCATGAAAACTGCCTTCTCTGTTTATTCTGTTGGCTGTTTGTGGTGTTGTTTTTGTTGTTCGGGGGGGTTTTTGTGGCGGTTTTGTGTGTGTGTGTTACATACGAGGGAGCATAAAGTGACTGTTAGTGCATTGTGACTGTGGAGATGAAGGGTAAAGCATACCATGAGTTCAGTGTTTCAACAGATGAGGCAATTTCTTTAGGTATTGTCACTGCAAAATATTGATGAAAATCTATCAAGTATGTACACTTGTGGAGCATCCATTCCACCTAAAAATCATCAGAAGAAGACATCACTGCTGTTGTGCATTAACTGAGAGGTGCCGTATCCTCGGCTTTTTTTCTCCAAAAGATCTTGTCTAGCAAAGCTTTGTGTGGTGAACTTGAATCAGGATGCCTTAAAGTATTCCAGAGTTAAAGGGACTTACTTTATTTTTCTCTTCAACTTCTGAACCTGTTAGCTACATCCAGCTAAATTTAATAGGAAAATGGTGACTTCAGACATAAAAGATTGCTGCCAGTAGTGAGATATGATGGCCAAACTTGTGCCCCCACTGAGAGGGGCATGGCTCCTGATTTGTTCTGAGAAGCAGGAGTGTGTGGCTGTGTAGGTGTCACACACTTGCCAGCCAGTCAGGGCATGGGTAGCTCTGAGCCAGTCCAAGTGTATTTTTGCCACTTACGTGGCCAGCCTTGGTGAACCAGTGCTCAGATGAGGGGAGGAGTGAGCATGGGACTCATGCAGGATGTAGGAGGGAGCATGAGAATTTAAAAAGGATAAACTGGGAAGCATATGAGACTTCAGCTGGTAGGAAATAAAGTTTCATTAGTTTTGTCGTTTTTGTAGTTGTTTTCAGTTACTGAAAAGGTTTCCATGATTTTCAGGTAAAATTCTACACAGCTAATATGTCACTTTATTTTTAAATGTCACTTCAAATTTCCATATGATTTGAATAACAGATTCAGTGTAAAGCACAAGGTTCTATTTTGATTCCAAAGTAAATTTTCTTTCCTTACTGTGGATATTATTTTTAAGTCTACTAGTACATAGCAAAGTGTGGGGTTTTTTGGATTTGGTTTTTTTTTTTCTTTCTCCACCCTCTTGGGCTTAGAGTAAAATTTAGTAGATGGAGAGTCTTCAAAGGTATTATGGTAATTTCAGTTATGACTGATAACTTAAAAGCATTTCAGAATATATGTATGTCTTTTATAGGTGAATTAAGGATAAAGTGGTGTTTGTTTTTGTAAATTATTTTTCATGAAGTGTTGGTGGCCAAAAGTATACAGTTAAAATTCATTTGGATATGTAGAATGTTTATGGTACAGCGTTACAATGGTTTTGAATCTATTAATAGGCAGAAAAAATAAGTTAATAATTATCTTAGATGTTTGCTTAGATCTCAGCTGTACATATAAATATATGGCTTTTCCCCTGTTTGCTTATATAGGGATTTTGGTACAAAATTAGTAAATTCTTTAGACCTCTCGCAAAGCAAGCGAATCATACATGATTTGGATGGAGAGAGAGATAAGATATCTATCCTTAATCCAAAGGAATTATGTGTCAAGGAAGGTTGGTGGGTGGGTTTCTATGCCTTGGACTCAGAGAGGACCATCCTGTTGTTCTTTGATTTTGCTGCTACTTGTAACTGAATGTCTGTCTGCCTGTGTGGTTTTCCACTTTGCTTTCAATCTGCTTTAGAACTTGCACTGATCTTGACACTGCTGAGTTGTGTGGACCATCTTATACTGAGTTTCTTGCCTCTCTCCTGGAAGAAGTGTTTGTGATTGCAGCATAGGGTAAGAATTTTGACAGGTGGGATGTCCACTTCGAGATCTGCCATAGTCTTTATTGTTGACCTGGGGCACCTTCGTTGGCTCAGTTCCAGTCTGTTCATGGAGACATTGGTTTAAGGACAAGGAAAGCCCAGTGAAGATGCCTATGCCCTTGCTTCACACCAGTGGAATGATGGTCCTTCCAGTATCCTCCTATTTTCCCTCACTGCAGAATCTTGGGGAGGAGCCAAGAGCAGGGAACACAGTGAACAGTTTGCTGCACAACTTGGAAGAAGGTAGTCTCTCAAACTGTCCTCTGGCCTGCCCAGCCACCAGAAAATAAAGAGCATTTTGGCAGCTGGTCAACAAAAGCCAGAAGTGGTGAACAGAAGGCTGGGAAACATGCTTAAAATCTGAATGTCAGCCAGGAAAGCTGGACTTAGGCAGTCTTGCAAATTATGAGGACAGCCTTATTAATTGAACATTCTGGCTGGTGGAAAAGTTGCCTGAGGCTTAGAGTCTTTATGGGTCAATGTTTACCACTAAAGTGGGGAGACAACTCTCCACACCTCGAGCAAAGCTCACAATGTCAAAAATAAACCTTTGTAGCTGCATTTGCCACTTCAACTGCAGGGTCAGTGGGTTTGGGATCCTGTGAGGGGGTTAAAGCATTGAGATAGCTGCTCTCCGAAAAAAATAGACACTTCTATTTTTCTTGCTTTTTTTCATCAGTCATTAATGTAAGTGTATGTATGTGTCCATTTTGTATTTAAGAATTTATTAAAACAACTCCAAAATACAGAGAATGTTAAAGATTGCACAATTGAAAAACGTGGGAGTAATTAGTTACTTAGGTTATCCTGGGTTTGTTTTTCTGAATATCACCTTTTCTAAAGAGCTTAAGCTTATTTCTACATTCCCTGATTTTTGGGGTGCTACGTCATTACTGTGCTCACATATGTTGTTGGAATATGTTAGTTCTGTACCAACTATATTTTCAGAAATTCATTACACCCCCAAGTCAGATGGGGGCATGTTATTGCCCACTTTCAGTAGTGTAGCTACTTGGGTCACTTGACAAGAATGAGGGAGATTTCGAATGGCTCTTTTTCTTTGCAGACCTTTAATCAGAACTAGACACCTTCCTAAATAATTCTGTTATTGGTTACTGGTATGAAGACCTGTTGTGATACCAAATACATATTTTATGGTAGAAGGAAAAGGTGAGGTAATTCAGTGTGAAATGTTGTAATTGCTGCTTTGTTTCTTGTACTACAGTTTTTGCTTGTTTAATTTAGTCCTTAATTAGATGTGTCTATCATTAATGAATACGATGAATTCAGTTAATTTGATTGAAACTCAAATCTAAATTTATTCTTTGAAGGATTTGATGATCTGAGAGAGTAATCTGGTAATTTTCCCCTCCCTCCTCTCTGTTGCTATAGTAATCCTAAATTTGAACCTTGTTTCTACAGACCTTTTTTTTCCCCCCTTCAAGTAAGTTTTGTAATAGCTGTGCACTCTGTTCTCAAGCCAAAGTATTGATAATACAGGTTTTCTTGTAGCTTTTTTTTTCATTTGGCTGTATCATTCGAGGTGAAGTTGAAATTAAGCAGCTTTTATTTGCTTTTTCTTTTTGTACCTCTGGAGAAGCTTTGTGGCATTAATTTTTTTATGTTTTAGGCAAACATTGTTTAGGGGAAAAACAAGAAAAAAAGGCTCAATTAAAGAAAAAAAAAGATGCAAATGTGAGTGTCATGGAAAGCTGTTTATAATTGTAATTGCAGAAGTGAACATTCAAATTGCAAAGTCCATAAGTGGTTTAGCATCCAAATGTTCTTGCAATTCCAGTTTTACAGCAGTGTTCAGGGCTTGTTTGATGAGGTGCTTTCAGCTACTTCTGGCATGGCTGAACTTCTGATAGAGCAATAAATGCAGGTAGTGCTGGCAACTGTATGAAATATTTATGCTCTTACTAAACTTAGATTTTTTTCCATATAGAAAAAAGTGGTGCTACAAGATCTAAGAGGGTTGATAGCAAATTGAAAAGGAGCATCAGGAGTAAGCAGAAAACCTGAATAAGACTCTTCACATGTCTTGTCAGGAAGCACGGGGATAATGAAATGAGACTAAAAATAATTTAGATACTTGTTGAAGACTACATGAAAAGTTTGCCTTAATTTTCAGTGAAGACATTTTGAACACATGCACATAAGTCAAACTGAAGTGAGGTTTTAAAAACTATTTCCATAAAGATAAAGTCCAACTTGCATGGTGCAGGTTAGTGGAACTATGTGACATTTACTCTGCAATTTTGAGGTAGGTGACGTGTGTAGAGGCTCAGCTGCAAGAATTGTTATTAAATGGCAAGGCAGAAGGGTTTTGGATGGCTGGAGAACAGTGAAAGTACTCACAGCGTTAAGAGGAAAAGGTGATTTGGGATAGTAATTGCATCATTACTGTGACCTTAATATACAGAGATTTGTTTAAATTTAGAAAGAAAAGCTGTTCTGTGTGGAGGTAAGATGAAAAGGGTATGGAGTGATACAACTCTTAACAGAGGAAGATTTGTCAGAGAAATCTAACACCTCTTTTTTGTAAGATCCCTGATGTCTTGGAGAGGATACGTGGTTAGAGCTGACCTCTTTAAACTTAGAAGTCATATAATGTGCGATATGATTCCATGTAAAAACTAGAGGGATGTTCTTGTGACAATTGATTTTAAACGGTGACAGAATGGGTCAAGTATGGATAGAACTTGATGACCAGAGATGATGTATTGGAACTATGTAAGTAATGGAATTTGTCGAGGATCAGTTTTGAGATTTAGTATTTTCATTAAAATCGTTTATCCATTCCTTCTCATGCCGATCTCATGATTTTTATCAGATGTCAAGCATTGTCAATACAAAAGAAGGTTTTGCACAGAACAAAGCTGAGACCTTAAGACATGACCAGTAGGAAAAGAAGTCGTATTAAATAGCATTAAAAGAATTGTTATACTTCAGGATGACAAACTGGTCAAAGTTAGCAACGGAGATCAGTATTAGGATAAGAAGTACACTGCTGTTGTCCTGCTAGTATTTTTCTTTGAAGAAGTAAAGTGCCATTGGCTTTTTCTGGTACTGGTGAAAGCTTATCTGAAATACTGCATATAATTCCTATCACCCACCAGCAAGTAAAAAAGGACATTTGGACTACAAGTGGTCCAGGGACTGGTTCCTGGAACTCAGAGAGTATCTTGTTTGATCTGGGGAAACAAAATATGGAAGAGGTTGCTCTTCATAAAAACAAGTGAAACAACACATGTTGGTAAAAAGAGCTTTTTATGCTTGAGGTATAAGAACAAATGGGTATAAACCATCCAAGAATAAACCTAATCTGGAAATTAGAAAAGATGGTTCCTAAGCAACGGAGGCATAGGAGGCTGTAACAGCCTTCCCTTAGGAGTAGTGGAACAAGGCTCTCTTTAAGATGGAGCTGGTTAGCTTATATAAGGGGGTAGGGGGAGGGGATATTATGTAGTTTTCCACTCTACCTTGGGATTTGAACTGCTTGACCCAGAATATCCATTTGTTCCCATGATTCCTGTCTTTAGTTAAAGATGATACAATACCTTGACCAGATACTGCCCAGACGCCAGTGGGTACATGGGTGGTCTCTTTCTTGGACAAGTGCACCAGTTGCATTCTGAGATATAGAAATGCTTATATCAGGGGATAGTAATTGTTAGATAAGTAGGATATTTTAAATCTTGTTTAATAGAATATGCTACATTGTATTTTTTCTGGTGGCTATATATTGAGTTTTGTCTTAAGAAACCCGAAGTCAACACAGCAAAATTCAACAGATTTTGTAATGAGTGCTGTATTGTTTTCTTCTCGTTTTGTCCTTTGTGATTGAAGGAAGCTGCCCACAGCACGTGCACAGCTACGTCATTGTCCTCATATTTCTCTGAGAATTCTCCTTTGAGCTGCTTTAAAAAAACTCCCATTGGTGCAAGCTGAAGGGTTGATT
Organism: Edolisoma coerulescens; assembly: GCA_013397115.1. Lineage (NCBI taxonomy): Eukaryota > Metazoa > Chordata > Aves > Passeriformes > Campephagidae > Edolisoma > Edolisoma coerulescens. The sequence goes on from VWZW01001826.1 coordinate 1,678,092, forward strand.
TAGTGAAAAGACTCTACACCATGTTGCTGTGTTGCCCTGTTGTTCCTGTGGATTGTCCTAAGACACTGCCCATCTAATAAACTTGGAATATTTTTTTTTGAGGAAGCATTGTGCTTTTGATTGCACTAATGAGAGGCAGTCCTGTATCTCTGCCTTCTAGAAATTGGTGGTTTTAAGGGACACTTGACAAAGAAAAGGGTTCTGCTGTGTTCTTCCTGACAGAAAGACACTCATTGGCAAATTGAGAAATTAATGTTGCCTGAGGTTGCAGTATTTTTCTAATTTATTCAATTGTTAAGACATGTTAAATCATGATTTAATTCCTGCTGAGGTATTTCAGACCCAGGAGGGAACTTATAAACACTCATTTGTGCAATTGTTTCATTTATATCAGTAGCTTGTATTACTGGATATGTTTTTTATATGTGCAGAAATACAGTAACTGCTTTGTATTTTTCTCTTCTCCATCTCTGTTACTTATTTGTGCCAAATGTTCATCTAGAAAGCTTCATTTTAGGAAGGAAGTTCAAGCATGGAAAGCAGTTTGGTTAGGACAGGTTAGAAATTTAATGATGTTTGAAAGGTTCCTTCCTGACTGTGCTTAATGTGTTTTATTGACTTCCCTTCAGCTGTTAGTTGAATTTCCTGTTGATTTTTTGGTCTAAATAATTGCCGAAGCCGTGTCTAGCCCTCTCTGTGTGCTAAAATTATTTTTCTTTATTCATAAATTTAATATTTAATTAATAAATTTAGTATTTAATATTTTCAAAATTAATGTAGAAAACGAAGAACCAGATCTTATCCATTTAAATTGCTGTATTCACACATAATGATTAATATGAATGGTAAATAATTACATGGGTGTAACATCAATGGCTTAAATAGCACTTCTCACATGTTTAAGTGTTGGTGTTAGCTAAGTTACCTCCAAAAATACAATTTTGGGAGAACAGTGATTGACAGTTAAATAATAGTTAATACTTTAAAGCTTGAATAAGTGCTCATTGTTATGCAAATATTGACTAAATAGCATTTAACCTGTTTTATTATTTAGACATTCTGTCCTGTCATTTACTGTGGAACAGGTGTGGACTAGAGAGAGTCTCACGTATTAAAAGAAAAAAATCCAAAGTCTGAAACTGTTAGTCAGTAGTCTCCAGAGCATGGATGACTTAGCAGATGTCATCTTAAAGCTCTTCTAATGAGGATAATTTTTTTATGAATACCGGCATTTTGAAAGAATGTATTCATGTGTGTGCAATAAGAAAACTGTACAAGGTGATTATCTTGACTTTTTATTCTTAAAGTATGTTTTTCAATTAGACTGTATAGGATTTGTCATGGTAACTGAAAAGGTGTCAGACTGAAGTAAATAATGTTATTGCCTTGGAGTAATAGACATAATTACTGAGAAGTCAAACAATTTTTTTTTCCTAATTATTTTAATGCATGTGACACTGGAAACTTAACAGTTTCCTGCTTCTGGTGAACCAGGTAATATGATTGTTAACTGATAATATGTTATTAAACACCGGAGAGGAGAAAAAGCTTTCTGGTTGTATATTAATTTTTAGGATTTTTTTTTCTTTTTAGTTCTTTTATCTGTCAAAATTGAAGCAGGGTATTGGTCAGTTGTCTTAAATTGAAATAATCTTTTATTTATTGTGTGGTCTAGAATAGCATTCCCTTCAGATGTGGCCTATCCTATAGCTAGTTCTGATAGGGATGCAGTCGATATTGGAATAATTTGTATTTTCAGCAGCATGTTCAGATCTGGCATTTTGGTCTCTTATTTCATGAGAGCCATGTCAACTTTTTTTTTTAGTATTGTGTCTTGTTAGCTGGTGCCACTTTTTTTTAAGTAACTGTTCTTAGAGTTAATTTTTCGTGTTGACACTGTGCCTCACAAACATATAAAAACTTTAACTGTTTTAGGAAGTGAAGGTGCATGTTGATACGCAGTTTGATCTTTGGAGGATAAATCAGACAAATCTTATTTCTCTCTCTTCCCCCAAAGAAGAGTGTGTGTATATCTTTTCCAAGACTTGTTGGATTAGATCAGTTTCCCTGTGAAAAAATGTTAAGGTGTGGCTGCTGGGGAGGGTGGGGTCTGTAGCACCTGCACAGAACAGATCTGCAACAAGGAGACACAGTGCAGTGACTGGACAATGGGCTGTTTGCCTTTTGTTCCCATGAATTTCTTCCTCGGTTATGAAAGCTCTAGAAAATGGAAATAAGTTGTATTTGAGGTAACAGCCTTGTGTAGCTTGCTTGAGACTTGGAGGAGAGCAGGGAACTTGAGGATGACATAGAGAAAGTTCAGGGGTAAGGGTGATAAGAGATTCATGAGTAAGAATTATTTTAACTAGTGAGATACATTGCTATGTGTGTCATTGAATATCTTCATAAAACCATCTGAATTTTATCCATGTTGATAGAGGTTCAGGAGATTAAAGGGGGGAAAAATGAAGTATTATCTGTTTGTTGTTATCTGATAGATCTATGAAATTCTGTAGTGTCTGATATTAGTAGGAAATAAAATAGTGGGCAAGTATGACAAAGGAGAGAAAGTGAAGGTTGGTTTAGTGTGGAGAAGACAGATGAGAAAAAACTGAAGTAAATAGAAAAATATGTTGATCCAATAAGGTCAGAAACAGGTTTAAAAATCTGGATTGCATTATATGGGAGATTTCTCTAAGATTTTTTTACATATATTATCTTTACACACTTTAAAAAAAGTCACATTCTGTCTTAGCCCGTGGGACTTTCCGCTATGAGGTATTGTTACAGTCAAGAGTTTAGCACAGTGCAAAATAAGATTATACGTTTTATATCAGTTATGCCTGGAATGTTAGAACATATGTAACTTTTGTCATGGTGTAAAGCATAAATCAATATGTTGCTGCAAGTGTGTCTGTGTGTTATTCTGTTCTTAAAATTGCACACTGCCCATAGTTAATCAGGATATTTGGAGAGTTAAACCACTAGTATGAGTTTGACAGTTTTTGCCCCTTTAGACAAAGTTTTGACATTTGCTTATGAAACTCCAAATGCTTTTTACTCTGACAGCTACAGAAAGTCTTCGTATACAGAAAAGAGCAGTACAGAATCTCTTCATAATGAAATCAGGGCAGTTGTCTAAATAAGCGTCAGGCTTAATATTTGAACATTAGAATTGCCAGGCTTGTTTTGGTTTAAAAAAAAAAAAGAAAAGCTTTAAGATTTGAATCTACTAATTTCTAGCTTCAAAGTAGCTGAAGCTGAATTGCCAATGTAAATTGCATATATCTTGTGTGGGGACTTCTGGGAGAGATTTCATAGAATGTACTAGGTTTTGGATATATATAGAGAGGTAACTGTTAAAAATGGGATAGTACATGTCATTAATCATAGGGTCCTATAGAATAGATTTTTGTAAGATTTCTGTTGGATTTCATAAGCTTCATTAGATACTTTGTTACTAAACAACTCTGACAAAGTGGGAGTTGCTTGGGGCCTAATATGCATTTAAGTATGTGGACATGATAGATCCTATTGAAGTCCCTTCAGGGCAGGAACTTCTGTTGAACAGATGTAGTGCAGGTTTGGATTGGTGGGGCTTGTTTACAAGTTCCCTCCCCTGCTCTGTCTGGCAGCTCCCAGCATGGCCACACAGACAGATGTGTAGACTCAGCCTTGTGGCCAGCACGGTGTGGGGATGGCTTCCCACAAGGAAGAGTGAAAATAATACTGTGCTCTGGAGAAAGCATGGTGTACTTTCTCTATATGGAAAGACTTAAAAAGTAGATTTTTCTACATATAAAATACTACTGTACTAAAAACAAATACCACAGTTCAGCTTTAATGCAAGTAATTATTGTTTCCATTTGACACAGTTGTTTGGCTCATCTACTTGGAGAGCTGCTTACCAGTTTCTAAGGTTTTGTTGAGATCAGTTGGACTTCACATGGGCAGAAAGTGCTGGCCTGTATCCAGCTGCATGCTGTTTGGGAAATAGCTTTAAAAGCTGGGTTTAGAATTCTGGCTTTGAATGCTGCATACATGTCACGGTGCTTTGCAATTTCTGATGCTGGTAGCCTCTCAATGAACTTGAAAGAACTACACATATGTATTTTGGCAATAAAACAGTGGCAGTTGGGTTTCTAGAAAGAGTTCATTTTACAGCTTGAGTCAGGAATGAAAGTACTTAGTGCCGTGTGAATTATTCAGGATCATTGTCTGGCTCCCAACTGATTTGACACATCTGTGTATCCTTGATATTCATTATTTTAACTTAAATTTCTGTTTCTGGGATTATAAGCCCCATGCTGGCTGGGTGTGATTTTTAGAACACAGTGGGGAAAAGTCTCTGGTCACTACTAGTCAAACATAAACAGGAGTCCTGGTACTGTATTTTTAGAAGTTGTCTTGGTATTGGTGGTGGTGAGGTTGAAGGATGGGAGTACATCTTGTCTATGGATAGAAGAATTGTTGCTTGGAGAGGGATTTGAGTAAAAACCAATAATAAAGTAATATAGGCAGTGAAGTTGTTTTTAGACAACCAATAACCAGACATATGTAGAAACACTGGAGTTTTTCCTATTAATCTTCAAATATTTGTCAACTAAAATAATCCCTGCCTAAAGATAGTCTTTAAAATGAACATTATCCATCCATAATCTGGAAGCAGACTTATGTGTAGAACAGGGTCCTTTCATGTTTTACATTGGGACTTGAATTCAATAAGTGCACAGTGCCCAGAAGCACAATTTCAGTTTTGTTCTTTTGGGTTTAGTAATGGTTTTAAATTAGTTTTGTAGAACATTAAAGCCATGCAAAACTGTTGTGACCTTTGGATACTTTGGTGTGCATGTCTGTCTTTAGGTAATGTTTGGATACTGGTTAAAAAATAAAGAATTAGGTCTAGTAGGAAGTGTGAGAATGGCTGCAATTCCTGAAATGTTGAAGTCTGGGCTGCTTGTGATTCTGAAGTGACTTCACTAAAATGGCCATTAAACACTGTGTTTGCATGGTTTGCAGTGACTGGAGAAACTGGACTGCTGCTTTTCTCCTCAGATATAATGCTGAAACCCTGCAGCGCAGAGTAAATAACATCTTTTTGCCACTGTCAGGTGGAAACAATGAGAATCTGAGCTGGAAGAGAAAATCTGGGTTTGCATGATGTTAATTTATGCAGCCGTATTCGGTTGGGTAATACTTGCCTGACAAGGGAGACGGCACAGTCAGGAAGATGGTTTTCTCATGGTGTTTCATCTGTTACCATGTGGGTGTACGTGACCCTTGAGGTTTACCCAGAAGTAGGAAACTGCATAATTTTGGGGTGGGGAGGACATTCACACTTGCTTGTGAAAAAGAAAAACATAGACAAGCTGCTCCTAAAATAGTTTGTAGGGGTTTCTTGACATACTGTTTCCTAATACGGAAAGAAGAACAATCTAATGCAGGAAAGTGAGTTCCAGTAACACCTCAATTCGTAGTTGATATATTTTAATCTGTAGATTAAAGTCATCAGGAACATTCTGAGAGATGGAAAAGAGAATGCTCTTGGCTTTGGGAGCTGTGCAATGACATGAACTTTGTCTTACTGTCAGTTCTGAGACTTCTATGAAGGTAGTGTTAATATCCTTTGTATAGGGCATGTATTTTAAACATTCTCCAGAAATTTTTAGTGGATAAAAGATGGTGTAAACCACTGTCTTCCTAAAATTTTTCAGCTACCTGAAGGATTTACAAATACCCAGTTAAGCACTATGTAAAGTAATTTATTTGAATTTGAATATGCCTGGCTGTTAGCTGTCTATTTGGAAATAGAATGACAATGCATATGTGAGGTTCACGTTTCAAAGCTGTTTTTATGTGCAAGTGCAGTATAAAATTTCACATGGAAGGTTTATGTCAGGATTAATGCTTAGGTTTGCATTCTATATGCAAATGTCCAGAGATATTTGTTTCCTCCTGCGTACAGGCTTTTAAAACTCTGTCCAATTCTCCTGTATTAGGAGAATAAATTGTGTCATAATTAGTGTCGTTTTCTATCTTTCTCTCCCTCCCCCATCAGAACTGGGAAGTGCTATAAAAGAGCTGGGGGGGGCCACTTAGAAAAGCCCAAGTTGAACGTGAAGGAGAAATTAATGAAAAATTCAACATCTCTGCTGCCTTCAACTGCCTGATTTGAGCCTGCTTGAAATCTCCAGTTTTCATATTAAGCTTCTGCCTTATTTATGTACTTTGCTTCACTGTCTTCTTGCTTGAACTGGTAACACAGCCATCCACAACATTTGTGCTGCTTGTATATCAAAGTCCCTGGTTCCTGCATAATGCCTGCATACTCTCTAATCATGTAGCAATTTCTGAGTTACTTGGATACTCTACCAGAAAAAAATGACAGAATTCATGCATCTAGTAATGAATATTCAGGTTAGTTCCATCTCAAAAATTTCAACTAACCAGTCTCATAGTAATGAAGGGTTTTTACTTGTGAGGCATGTGCTGTAGGATCCCCAAAGTTATAGGTGTATCAGTCATTCATATTCATCAAGAAACTTGAATTTCTCTTTCTGGCAGTTCCCAAGTGGTGGCACATTCTGGTACTTAGCCTCTTCATCCTTCTTTGTGTGCTTTCCTAATCTTTTGGAGCAGCTACACAAATTCTTTATAACTTTATTAACATTTCCTGAAAAACACAAGGAAATTAATGTAATTCTTAAATTTGATGATGAGGGATTATTACATAATTTTGAGTAGTAAAAAATGCTGCCAGAGTATACTTAAGATTTATGATGTCCTTGCTTAACAAATCTATCAACAGAATGGGATATGGTATAAAAAAGGACAGGTTTAGTCTGCTTCTGATTCAAGTAGAAATTGCATCATGAAGTATAAGATCTTAAAAAAAAAAAGAGTCAAATTCACTGAAAACTAATTATCACTGTTGATGGATAGGCAAGTTACTTTTATTTTTTTCCAAGAATGCATCTCTTGGAGCAGGACCAGAGAACAACGCAAGCAGAGTTAGTGCTTGTGATGCCTTACCATTACAAAATTAGCTATCATTTAGTACAATCTAACTTTAGTGACACTGTTCCTTATTGTAATATGTAGAAAACATACCAGTATTTTTCAGCCTGGAAAGCAAAGCTGATTTGCTTATGCACTTTTTGTTTGCCCTTGCTTGAATGTCTTGTCGTGAAATCAGGATGTGTAAGAGCTTAAGTAAGAGGTGTTAATAAAGTTTAATAATTTCTGGTGAATGAAGAAATTGAACTAGAATATTTAAATTTTGCAGTCTTTTTTTCAGAACTCTTCCATAAAACCCACAATCAGAGTAAACTGAAAAGCAGAATCTGACAGTTGACGTGCTTGAATTTTAGAATTTCAGTTTGTTAGTAAACTTTCTTGATTAAAAAAAACCCCAAAACTTCGCTCTTTATTTATTGAACTCCAATAAGTCTAGACTCACATTTAGATGTCTTGTGGGTAAAAACCCTGTAGAGAATCTTTTCCTACTCACCTTTTCTAAACATTCCAGCTTCAGCTTCCTAACAGTAATAATAAATGGAAAATTTTTCATTTAGGTGTGGTCTTTTCCATATTAGAGGTGAGATAAACAAGCTGAGTCTTGGTGCCTTTGTTCCTATGTGTCCATAGGCAGTTCAGAGGGATTCTGGGCAAGCCATCCTCACTGCTACTGCTCTGTGGGGTTTGTATACTCAGACTGTCATGTGTGAGGTTGCCCTTCACAGTCTGTCATAAATATGACATATAATAAAATATGACATAAATATAAATATGGCTGACCTGAACCCTTGGAATACATTTCTTTTAAATTTGCTCTAACATTGTCAATGCAATTGTATTTAAAACACAAATGATCTGGTTTGAGGCTTTTGTATCTGATCAGTCAGTTCCAGAGGCTAGTACCCAAATGAGTAAGTAAAAAACCCAAACAAACCCATAAAATAGCTCTCATGCTTGCACAAAGTGAAATGGTAGCTTTCACAAGTCTAAGGCAATGTTTTTACTATTTGTGTGTGACTGAGAGAAAAAGAGTCTGCTTTTTTCTCCCCTGTAAATAAATAAAGATACCAAATGTCATCCAGCTGTTCTGGAAGAAGTTATTGTTGCAGAATAGTTCGAAGGGTTAAATGACATTGTTCTGTTCATTGCCAACAGGCTTCAGAAATCTCATCCCTCACTATTCAATCTCCATGAAAATAACTGGACCCTGGCCAAAATGGGGCCACTTCGCCTGTGCACTGCTGCATTCAGTTAATCCTTTATGCATCATGATACTAATATTTTAGATGTGAACACTTAAAGTTACTGAAATTTCTTGCATTTTTAAAGTATCAGGGAAGTATCTGTTCCTGTTGAAAAATGAGTTTTAAGTTCTTCTGTCATTGGTAGGAGCTTTTGTTAGTCACAGTGCTTTTTGAAAGGTTTGACAGTGGTGAGCATTAAAGTTATTTTACATTTTAAACATGAGTTTTTCAGGATTTTTTATATCTGTGACAGCATTAAGTATATGTGTGGGATCTGTTTTTTCCCCAGACACTGATCTAGTATGATCAGTGTCTTTCTTCTTTTCGAAAAACCCAATGAACATTTAAATAAAATTAGGTTTTCGTGTCTTATTTTAGAGTGTCCAGTCTCCTTTATTTAACAGAAGGGGAGTGCTGGGTAATACTATCAGAAAAATCTACTTGTAAAACCTTATGGATAAAGTGAAACAATGCTACTGTGGTCATATTGCATAGTGGAGGGGCCTTGTTCATTTTGCTTATTTTGCTGAGCCTTGAGGTCAAAAGAAAATCTTGAAGGAAGGAGAAAGCTTTTCCTTACCTCGTCACTGCACCTACAGCAGCATGTTTTAAACAACTTGAAACTGATACTGTGTGCTGCGTTCAAAGGAGCTCTGGAGTCTTCTGCCTTCTGCTAAAGCTGCTTCTGAACTCCACAGTTCTCATGCAGTGCTGCAGCCTCCCCATTGCTGTGGGGAAGAGCCTGTGCTGTGTCCTCTTCCTCTTGAACTGCTGTGTCAGAAGCACCTCCAAGTTTACAGTGGATGAGGTAAAACCTTGTCCTCAGTCACAGGTCCTGACCTACTTCTCATTTCTGTCTAAAGCCACCGGTGCAACCACTGCACATCTCTCTGAAGCTGCTGTTCTGTGAAGCAGCAGTAGACTGTTCTCTGGGAAGTGCAGATGGCTTTCCTTCTGGGGGCTGTGTGGAGTACTCTTATGCAATGTGGGGACTTTCATTGCTTTAAGTGTCTTGTTTCCTAGGAAAACCTGTATATGGAAATTATGGACATTTTCTTATCTGATTAATTACATTGGCAAATTAAACATCTAATTGTCCTTCAGTACATTGGTGACTCTTTCTTTAAGAAACTTACGTGTACATTTGTGTCTTTTTACAAATCCAGTCTTGGAATTAGAAGACTAGCAACTTTTATAACTTCAGTTTAAGGCCAGTGTTCCTTTTCGGGTCAGACATGCTGATCAGTTTGTCTCGAGCTTTACTTCTTGGTTAAGGCTGGGGCCCTGCCCTTGGAAAGCTGGTGATCTGATTTGACCTGTGTTCAAAAATCTCAGGGCAGTGGCTTATTGGTGTGTTTGGTGTGAGGCTTGGGAAGTGCATGTGGGTTCACAGAAACCTAAAAATAAGCAGTATTTGGGTTAAACCTCTTTATTGGTATGGACTTGTGACCCTGATGGCAAAAATAAGTATCCATTTGTTTTCTGGTAGTGCTGCCATCATCCATGAATTTTAGTAGTATGAAAATACTTCAATTTTACATTGTCTTGGTCTCAGATACTTTCTGAACAAGTAGAGGATGAAAGTGTAAATTAGTGACTTGAGTCACTCCTGTGCAGTACTGTTCAGTGTGTGTAGCTGAGTCTCTGTGATATCAGTGGTGAATTTTATTGTCCCAGTAAAGCAGGCTGGAAAAGTACTTGGCACTGATGTTTTCTGTTCAACAAATTGTCAATGAGGCATAGAGTGACAGCATCTCCAGTGCAACCCTTTTTATTCTACAGGCTGTTAAAGTTAATGTCTGAAAAACATTAACCTGAGCAAGTCAGTTTCCATGGAGTAAACTGCTGAATGCATCAAAGAAGCCAGTCAGAGCTGCTAAGGTATTTTGGAACTTTTGTAGGTTTTGTAGCTGAAATTTTTCAGGTAAGGTATGCCTGAATGATTCACGTGTTTGCATTTTGTGCTACTGAAGATCATTAAAAAATAGTGAGAGATATTCTACCTGTTCTGACAGAAAATTTGTCCTGATAGCAAGTCCGATCAGTTTGACCTGAGCATAGGAGAAGGATTAAGGATGATCTTTGGTTCTGTCTCTGAGTCTGACATTCAGTCTCCAGCTGCCAGCAACCTACCAGCAGAGGAAGGTGCTATAAAAAAAAAAAAAAAAGGTGTTGGAAAACTGGAAATGCATTGGAAGCTGCAAATAACATGAACATATTGTGCTTGTGGAACTTATTTTTCCCAAAGCCTGAAAAGAAAGGGCAGGTTCATAGATTTCAGAGCAGACTCTGATCTCAGTGCAGATAGGTAGTAGGCGGTATTCTGGAAGTTGTATAAAAATGTGTGTTTTACAAAGGTTTTTAAAGCAAAGTTATTGACTCAGTATTGTATATACATGATTAGGAAATTTCCATCTCTGTTCAAGGGCAAATGTGTCTGGTTTTTGTGCCCAAGTGTTAAATGTCTCCATACTTTTGTTAGCAGGACTGAAAGGCCCTGCCACCTCTGTGATCAGTTAATCTTTCTGGTTCACCGAATATGTCAAGCTACTGATCCTATAAGTTACACTTCTACTCTCCAGATCATTTTTGTAGCCCTTCTGTGAACTCTGATATTTCATGTCTATTATTGAAGTGGGTGAAATAATGTTCTAGTAGCATTTTTTTTTTAAGTTAGGGAAGGTTATTTTTCTACTTCTGTTTTTTCTTTTATTTTACTATTACAATAGAACACCTGGCCACAGCACAATCTTTGCGATTTCTGTGTAGTGATCTGTGACATCTCCTAAATTTGCTTCTAATTTTGCCTTTTCAGCATTGAATAATTCTGGCATTGTTTTTGTCTCCATTTGTACTCCTTTGCATTCACTGTGTTAAATTAAGTTTTGTGATATTATACTATCATTAAGTAAAAACCACAGAACCAAGAGACTTACTTGAACTGGGAATCAGATTTCTGAAATAAATCTGCGTCAAATCAGCTTCAGTGATATTTGGCAGTGTAATTACGAGCACTCATTTGGGGGCTCTTTAAATTGAGGTTCAGTGTGCAGGTTTTAATCTCAGTGTTGGAGTAGCTTCATAAAATAAATTTATCTGAAAACCATGATACTGCTCTGAATCATAACACTGAAGCCCATTTTTTCCCTGAACTGTAAAGAATTACTTCTGGGGCTAATAGACATCGAAGCAGTGGAAAGGAGAAATTTCTCCACTGCCACAACCACCATTGGCGCTCCTCTGATAAGAATCAATGGAAAAATATATGATGAGTTTGCAGAATTCATACTTGCACACTGGTCCTGGAGAAATGCAAAAGACACTGGTGAAATTCCTGTTTTGTCATTTGCATGCAAATTTTGTGATACATTTGTGAAGCTCTTAGAGTTTCAGCAGAAAAGCTTAAGTTGTCTGTGGTTTAAGATACTTATGTAGAGAGTTCCTTTGTGTTTTATGAACATGTGACATTTTATTATGCTTCTTGTTATCACTTTCCCTAGTCTTTCATGAGTTTAGGTATTGAACACTTCCAGAAATGCTGTATGAGAAGTGTATGGAGCTAGTAGATTAAGCCACTGAGTCAAAGAAGTGAAAGCAAGGTAATTCTGATGTTGAGGTAATAAGTAGGTTTAAAACTGTTAGGTTTTTTGCAAAATCTTTTGGGGCTAGAAATGGCAGTTCTGTTGTTTGTTGTTTAAACTACTTAGCAGGAAAACTGGAGAAGGAAAGGATTGGAAGAGGGGAAGGGAAATTAAAAGGCTGGGAAGAAACCAGGGACCTTGTCAATAGGAGATATAAGATAACCATTTGAAAAGGGTTCTTTTAATCTTTATTGTTTTAATCTTAATTTCAATTTTTAGATTTGGAATCCTTACCATTTTTAATTAGCTTGGAACGAGCTGTTAGTTGGAAATTTCATCTTTCCATCATAAATTAATAAATCATGTTAGGATTTAACATGAAAATTGTATCAATGATGAGCATAGGCTGCAACTGTACCTTCCAGTGAGGGGAGGAATAGCACAGTGTGCTGCCCTGTTCCTCCTTGTGCGTCATTTTCAGCTTCCTGCAGTGTCCAATCTCAGGAATACAATGGTTTTCCAGGTCAGGGAGGAGAGTTAAATGATTACTGTTTCTAAAAGTTTGATACTTTTGGCCTTTTAAATCCCTTATTAAAAGCAGGGAAATAACCTCTGCATTTTAGCTTTTTAAATTGGTTTTAATGCTGGCTTTTCTCCTCTTTTGTTTGCAAGGACTGAATTTTGAATTCTGACCCATATATACTGAAACTTCTGCAAATTTAGACAGCTATCTTTAACAAATATCCCAGCTGAATCTGCCCACCTAAATTCTGGCATAAATCTTAGGTGGGCTTATGCTAAAGAGAATCACAGAACATACAACAGCTCAGGTAAAAAGGGATCTCAAAAGATCATCTGAGCCAAACTGTTGTGGAAAAGGGAGCCTAGATGGGATTATCCAATGCCCTGCCCAGTCGTATCTTGAATAGCTCCAGTTGGTGGGGATTCCACCATTTTCCTGGGGAGATCATTCTAGTGATTGTTCTCAGTGTGAAAAATGCCTTTCCTATATTGAGATGAAACCTTTTCTGGTGCAAGTTCACCTGTTGCCCTGTGTCCTCTTTATGTAGGTCCTTGTGAAGAGAGCCTCCATCCATTTTGTAGCCAGACTTTAAATACTGGAGAAGTGTGACAACGTCCCCCAGAGCATTCTCCAGGGAGAAAGGACCTAACTCCTTTAGGCTTTCCTCATAGAGTAGGTTCTACAGTCTTTGATCATCTTCATGGCTTTCATTTTTACCCTCTCCAGCCTGTCTGTTCCTTTTCTTGAACTAGTGGAGACCACAACTGGGCACAGGAGGACTCCAGGTGTGGCCTGACAAGCTTTTGGTAGTTTGGGATGGTCACATCTCTCATCCCTGCTAGTGGTGCCCCTGTGGGTGCATCCCAGCATCTGATTTGCCTTCATTGCTGCAGCGGCTTCACTGCTGACTCCTGTTCAGCTTGTTGTCCAGCAGGGCCCCCAGGTCCCCCTCAGGAAAGGATCCCAGCCTGTGCCAGGCCCTTTGGTGCCATCACTGCTGCAGGACCTTGCACTTGTCTCTGTTAAACTCTGCGCTCTTCTTGCCAGCTCTCTGTTCCAGCCTGTGCTGGTCTGTGAGATTGCTCTCCCTTCTGCCACGGCCACCTCGCCCCACCCAGGGCGGTGTCATCAGCAAACCTGGTGATGGTGCTCACAGTCTTGTCATCCAGATTGTTTGTGGTGGTGTTGAAAAGTGTGGGTCCCACCATCATTTTCTGGGGATCCCCCACTTGTGGCAGGCTGCCAGCCCGAGTGCAGACCATTGACCAGCCCCTTCTGAGTGCGCCCTGTGGGCCAGTTTCCTGCCCGTTTTGCAGGCCACCATCGGATATCTTGCTGGTTTGTTCGGGAGAAGGCTGTGGGAAACAGTGTCAAATACTTTGCTGAAGTTTGTTAAACAGTATCTGCTGCTCTCCGTACTTGACAGAAACTGTTATTTTGTTGCAGGTGATCAGATTGGTGTGGCACGATTTGTCTGTTGTGAAAGTGCTCTGGCTTTTCCCAGCCACCTGCTTCGTTTGGCTTTGGGAAAGCAAAGTGCGCTGTTTTACAACCTGATGCAGTTATCATGGGGGCTCCTTAAATGTTCTCTTAACACGGCGGCTTAGCCTGATTTTTTATGTAACCATGAGATCACTCACTTACCACTGTGCTAGGCCTCTGATTTCAGTGTTTTAGAGAAGGTGAAAATAGGAAATAATTGCCTAAACAGTCTGTGGATTTCAAATAGAATTGGTCTATTTTATTTCCTTGTTCTCTAACACAGTTTGCTTCTTGAACTGTTGTCATAGGTACTAAAGCATGATATTACAAATATAAAATGCAATACTTTTGGCTGTATAAACTTACTGTTGGATTTTTCTAAATTTTAGAGTCCCATATTTAACTTGCATTATCTCTGTTAAAAAGCAAAATGAGAGTGCCTGCATTCAATATAAGATAAATAACTGTTCTTGTTCGTGAAATAGTCTCTTCCTGTTTGAAAACAAAGAGCAGAGGAAATTCTGAAGATGCATAAGCTTGGGAACATTTGCTAAAAAATAATATAATTGTTCATGATATTGAGTATGCTGTCTAGTAAGTAGTACAGTCATGATTCACTTTCTTTGTTCTTTGACTTCCTAAGATAATGCCAGCTTTTCCTTTTCAGAGTTCAGTCGGAAACATTCGAAATGGCAAGAACAAATCCAGTGTCATTGGTGCCAAAATGCTGTCACTGAAAATGATGGAAATTGTAGTGCGAATCATAAATAATTTCCCTATTATAGTTATATTAATTTTTTAAGGAGAAAGTTTGGCAAATGTTATTCCAAAGTAAGGGAAAATCAGAAAAAATACAGAAGGTATTAGAATATTGAGTGAAGTGCTAGCAGTGCAATCTTAAATTTTTTTGCAGACACCAAGTGATAATGAAACCTTTTTTGCTGTTGATAGATGTTCTGCTTCCTTGTGTCCTTGGTCATCTTCCCACCAACTTAATTTTCACTCTAACTCTATTTGCAGTGGCTCACTTACCTCTTGGGTTTCTTCTGCCCCACCCATGCTGCCTGACCCATTCCCTTCCTCTCTCCTGTCACCTCATGACTACCTCATGAAGTAATTTCAGCTCTATAGCTTTCTGCATCCCCCAACTCTTTCCTGGGCCATAAAATGACTCTTTTGCATTTTTTTCTCTGTCCTATTGTGTTTGCATCCAAAACAGAGCTTGCTTCCCTCCCCCTATCTGCCCACTGCCTGACCTGTCACTTGCATGGGATTTTTAGGTAACTTTTACTCCTCAAAGACTGCTGATTGCACAACAGGAAAGAAAATGAGTTATTTTGTTTTGCTACCCCCTTGTCCCTTCCCAAGTAACTTCTTGTCAAATGTGTTTTCACCTCTGTTAGACATAGTGGCATAGCTCTGGGTGTGAGTGGAGATAACTTGTTGAAAGAACTGTCAGAAAAAAATGGATACAAAACAAATTACTCTATCATTGTCAGAATGAGTCTCAAAAGTGACATACTCTGGAACTGAGTGCCCCTGATCTTTGTTGGTGGTGACTGGGAATGTATCAGCAGCTGAGAAGTTTGCTGCTCACTTAATTTGCAGATTTGGCACATGGTCCCATCCAGGTGTTCTGCTTGCATGTTATTTTGTACAAACTAAGCTACCAGGAAGAAAGCAGGTTTGGGGTGTTTGGTTTGGGTTTTTTTTTTTTTCTCTCTCTCTCTAAAATAACTTGCTTTTTAAAGGTTTTGATCAGATAACTCGCTGAAACTTAAAACAAACCCCAAATTGTAGTAGGTATTTTTGCATGTGCTGTCTTGTGAAGTGGCACTGTATTTTAAATTTTTTAAAAGTCTTTTATGTTTCCTTGTCACCTTGTCACAACCTTCTTCCTGCTTCTCAGAGTGTATTTTTATTCTGACTTGGCCTCAGCAGTCTTAAAGCTGTGCTGGTGTGGAGAGCTGTGCTCAGTCCTTTGGTGGCAGGGAGCCTTTAGCTCAAATTCCATTGACTACAGCCCTAGGAAAAAACAATTTCCTCAGGGTGTGGAGCAGCAAAAAATAACCCGTTACAACTTATTACAAAACAAAACCAACCTTTAAATGATTGCAAAACTATTTCTTTTTTTTTTCCTAAGAAATGTAGTTAGCTGGTCCCTGCTAGTGTACATATTGTGAGGCATTTTAAATACTCCCAATGTTCACATAATATTCATTATGGTTTCATTAGAAGCACTGAACTTATAAGCTATGAAAGGCATAAGTACTTACATCTGTCCCAACTTCCATGTGTCAAAATGAGTTTAATATTAGAGTTTTAAATGTTTGTTATCTACAATAAGATCCAAACCCAAATCAATTTTGGGGTTTTTAGTTATATAATTTTTGAGATTTCAGGATGAGATTTTTATGTACCATTAACTTACTGTACATTTTTATTGAATATTTACTGTCTTACCTGTTAAAATTCCTTTGACTATATATGCATTGTCTGAGTACTAAGGAATGCAAGTTGCTTAAAAAAAAAAAAAGACTTTTCTTCTTTGTGGATGTTAATGTGAAAAATTTTACAGTCTTTCTGTTCTAAAACTTTATTCTTTTGTTTCAACTAAACTCTGTAGCACAACTCTGTAACATTCCTTTTAGGTGAATCCTTTAATGAAACCCTGTTGGGTTAGAAAAGAATGGGGAGGAAGGGGATTTTGAATCATAAAATAACCTGAAATACTAATACCAATTTCAGAATGTTTTTTTGTAAACGGTGCTCAGTACCTGTAAATGAGCTATAAATTTTATAAACCTGGTTTCCTAAAAGTATTTCACAACCAGCCTGTTTGTAGCAGTTGCTGACACATCCGCACGCCCCGTGATAAATACGTTGTGCTGCGAGTTGGCTGCTGGCACTTGTTTGATGTGCTGCTCCATTGGCCACCACAGTGTTCTGTGTACATAGGTATTAGAAGAATGGATGTATTGTTTGTTACCATAAGGTGCTGTTTGGATTTTATCACAATTTTTGTTTTCCTTTGCTCCCCATAATAATAGATGCTGTTCCCTCTGTCTGTCTGTATTTGACAATAACTGCTTCTGGCAGAAGGTTTTTTTCTGTGCACTTACATTTTCCAGCTGTGGCTTTTTCAGTTAAGGGTGTGGCTTTTTCTGACAAAGTTGTGTTAGAACAGGCTTTCACATAGAAACACTTATCATGGCAGAAAGTCCCCTGGCATTACAGCTTATCTTACTGGGAAGCTGTAGTGCACTACCTCAGAAAGAAACTGTCTGTACTGAAGTGTTGTGTGTGTGAAGACAGTTTTTTTTTTTTGTTTTGTTTTTTTACTGCCTGGGCAGCCTGTTGTGATTTTCAGTGTGACCTTCCAGTTTGTAGAACCACTGGCCATTCTCCATGGTGTTTTCAGCTTCACTGTTCAGATTTCTTTTATTTATTTATTGGTATTCATATTACTGAAGCTCTTACTGGAGAGTTCATCATGCCTTACCCCCAAAGGGTCTTTCAAGGAAATTCATAAATAGATTTCAGTGCCTTTGCAAAGTGCTGTCAAGATGTCTGCTTCTAGTTCAAAAGTCGATCCCTTTAACATCAGTAGCTGACAGCCATTAAAACAAACAATTACTATTACAGTTATGTTAAAACAATTAATTATTAGACCTTGCTGGGGGGATTCCATTAATTTTGGGTATCTGCAAAACTGAGCTATGAAACAGATATTTAACCTTAGATATAAAATGATCACTGAATGTTAAACTTTGATTTTCATGTGTAATCATTGTCACTACATAGTGGTGAAGTAGTAATAGCTTCCCAAGACCTTCTTGAAAGCCATCTTGTGCTTGAATGGAGGAGTAATGCAACTTTGGCAAGACACCGTGATCCCATTTTAATGTTCCCTGTGCAGGCTGTTAGGGACCAGCTTCTCTCCAGTGTGAGTAGAAAACATTGAATAAATTATGTGTGTCATTCATTTGGAAATACGTTTTGGTACTCTGAAAGTAAGATGGAATTAGTGTAAATAATTAAATGCAAAATTATGTTTGCAGATGTGTGTACAGTTTAATTTAAATAAGATTGTGCATGCACATAAACAACATGACACTTAAACATAGCCTGAACACCGAATATCTCAGCAGGCAGGAGCGGGCTGCTGTCTGCTGGTGGTAAGCTCAAACTTCTTAGTTTTCCTATGCTTTGCTTTTAAACAAAGACACATTTGTGGCTGTGCTCAGCAGGGTGCAGTATAAAGTCTGAACTACTTAAGTGGTTCCAGTTGTCTTCACTTGCCATTGTGCTGTTTCTAAACTCCCAGATTTTTTTTGATAAGCAGAGACTGCTGAAGTTCAGACTTCGATTGGGCCAAGTGAGCTGTTACTGTAAGAGAGTAAGGCACATGTCTGGGTCTGCAAACTGTTGTTTTTCCACAAAGCCCTGGATGCAGAGGCAGTAGTGTGGCTGATTGAGCTCAGAAGGTTGTAAAAAGCGTTAGTAGGCCTTCAAAAGCATTTTCAAGGAATGAAGTGGCAGATGGTGCAGGCTAGAGGTTGTGAGGAGGAAGAGAGCTTAGAAGGAGTGTGTTAGGCATCTGAAGCTGCCAAAGGAGAGGTGTCTACTTTCTGTACCTTCACTTGCTTAAAATTTCCTACGTCTAATACCTTAAGCGGTTTTCCTTGCGGATAAAAGCATTATTTCTTCTTGCTGTACCCTGTATTTCTGTGTGGGTGAAGGAAAGCGAGCAGTTTGAAAAATAAAGATGTGCATATGAGCTTTAGAGAAGAGAACAATCGACCATGATGTTTAAAGTCTAAACTTTAAAATGAAATATTTTCAACCCTGCAGAGGTGTCTTTGTGTGTTTATTTAGTAACTCAGTGGGTGGAAATCATTGAGCATTTAAGTGCTAACATAGATTTTCATAGTAGTATCCTATTCTGCAGAGTCAAGGAAAAGACTTTTTTGCTCATGGTGTTCAGCTGTCTCAGTTCAGTGGTTTGTTCATCCTGATATAAGAAACGAGTTGAATTTTGAAACTTCTTTCCTAATGTAAGAATTAAAGAGGATGAAATCTGCTAATTCTGGGATCTTGAAGTAGATAATTTTCTTCATCACAATGATTTTGTTTAACATAACCTGCATTTCAAAATTTATGTAAACTTGCCTTTTCTGTGTGCATCCACATCTAAAGTGGTTTTTAGCTAATAAGCAGGCAAATAAATTACTAAGCAAATTAAAAGCAGTTTAAGATGAGTCCCTAAGAAAAATCTAAAGATGGCAGAAGAATGGAGACATATATAAAAACTTACTGATTATAAATGTAGATGATGAATGATTACTTAAGAGATACACAGTCTTTTCTACTTAGCTGTAATTTGAGATGTCAGATGACCAGGAATTGGAGGCTTGAATCTCAAAGTGTTGCGAGGGTGGCTTTATTGAACTGTCTTTTCAGTGGAAGGCTTCAAAATTCTTCTGAGAAGGATTTTGGAATGAGGGTTGTAATACTGTGCCCAGAAAACTGGAATAATGTTACGCAAAGGAATTCTTGTGAGTGGAAGAAGGAGGTGTGTATGAGCAATACCGGCTGAGCTCTCAGCCTTTCTGGTAGATACAGGCAGTTGCTGACTACAAAATGTAAAACTGAAAGGAACCCTGGCCAGGGACTGGGGGCTGTGTGTGTCTGTGCTTTCCAGATTCCAAAAACCACATGCTAATGTAGTGATGTGCATGTTATTGAATGGACCTAAAGTAAATGTGAAAAGCATGCCTCGGGTTGCAAAGTCCAGATTTATGAGTGTGTATCCAGAAATGTGTTGGCAGTCCAAGCATGTTTTGGTGGAGCTGATTCTTCACGTTAATGAACATGTGTAATATACTTATTTCAGTGATGATTTAATTTCTGATTTATGCAGTATTCTTTTTCTTATGTCTGCTTTAACTTTTTAAGAAAAAATGAAAATGCAAAAGCCCCAAACCAATGAGTTTAGACCTTCTGTCTGGAACTTCTGCCATTGTCTCTGAGGTTTGAAGGACTTCCATGCTTCTAAAAATCAGCCTGGCCAGACAGCTTAGAGAAATTAGTTTAAATGGGAGCTTTCATATTAGTTTTGTGTTGCATGAACTTATGTAGCATATTGGACTTTTCATGTTATGTTAGCCTACTTTTCTGATCTTGTGTATTAAAATCCTTTTTCCTGCTCTAGAATGTTGCTATCCACTTGCGCAAATATGGTTTCTCATTTGGGAAGACATGGTAATTTTAGATGGATTTGAACTATTACTTTGAAAGTAGAAACACACACGAATTCTGTGATTATTTCCTTGCTTGATTTATTTATTCCTCTTCTCTGTCCTTCTTCATAGGTTCCTTAAAACTGTGCTATGAATGGTGATTCTGGTGTGGGGGTGGTGACTTCACCACCTCCAACAACAGCCCCTCATAAAGAGAGGTATTTTGATCGAGTTGATGAAAATAATCCAGAATATTTGAGAGAGAGAAATATGGCACCTGACCTTCGCCAGGATTTTAACATGATGGAACAGAAGAAGAGAGTATCCATGATTCTTCAAAGCCCAGTAAGAAAAGAAAATGCTTCATCTTTAAAGCGACAAATTTAATATCTTTATTTTCACTAGCAGTACAGAATTGGAGAATTTTGTTCTATCTTAGATCCATTTGTTCTTTTTTCTTGTTGGCTTTTCCTGATTTTTTTCCTCATGCTATCTGTTTGAATTTTTATGGCCTACTCATGAAGCAGCTCTTCAGTCTGGCTTTCAGAATTCTCTGTATAATCATCAACATTTTTTTCATATTTTCTATCTAATCCTTGTAAGACATTTTTTCACTGGTTTCATGTGTTCGGTTAAATGGAATTCTCTTAAGAGTACCTTATACAAGGCAGGTCTGTCCTGTACTCAGTTTTGCTTTTGGGATTTGGACATATGAAATATTTTTATATATCTCTTTCTGAAAAGGTGCACAATAATGAAATAAGAATGATTGACATTTAATATTGAAGATGTTCCCTTGGGGAGAAAGTACACAAACAAGATTTCCCTCATGACATTTGTTCCTTTTGTAATAACTAGTGAGTGACTTTAGATACAAAACATTACGTGACATAACTTCATTTGGAATAGGGATGTGGGGGTACAGTCACAATTCTTCTATTAAGTCAACCCATTTGATTTATGAAAACATTAATAAATCACTTAATAAAAAAGTAATCACCTAATGATTGCAGTAGTTCTCTTTCAGTACAAATTCCAGCATTCTTGTCAAAAGCAGGAGCTATCAGCAGTAGTAAAAATTCTTGTTTTCTTCCTTCCCAGTTAAAACATATTTAAAAAAAAACCCAGGAAAAATGTGAACAACCTTTCATCTAAACAGGTTTTAAAAATTTAATGTTCATTGTTTTCTGCGTTCCTGGATGCCTTCTTGGCTCTCAGTTCCCTGTGAGCCACAGTGACAGATTTTCTTTTCTGATTCTGCTACTTTTCCTTTCACATTTTGTGTTCAAGTCGATTGTACATTCTCCTCCTTCCAGAAATTCATATTAGCAGGCTCAAAGACTTTTGGTGTTACTTGAAGAGAGAATGCTGTAATTTCCATTAAAATAGTCCCAAACAACTCATATCATTGGAGCTCCAGGGAGCAATGTTTTGAAGTTACAGGATGCACCAGTAATTCTGTCCTGAGGTGTTTTTCAAAAGAGGTGTAGGATGGTTCCATCGAAGTGCTAAACAGAAGTTTGTATGAAAGGCTGAAGTTCATTTAAACATGCATTACGACGTGCAATGTCTTGTTACCAGGCCTTTTGTGAAGAATTGGAATCCATGATCCAGGAACAGTTTAAGAAGGGGAAGAACCCAACAGGTTTATTGGCTTTACAGCAGATTGCGGATTTCATGACAACGCATGTACCAAATGTCTACCCTGCAGCACCTCAAGGCGGAATGGCAGCGTTAAACATGAGTGAGTGCTCCTTCAGTGATCAGAGCTGAATTCATTTTTTTCTTTCTTGAAAGGCTTAAAATGAAGGGAGTGTGAATGAAATAACAAAAAGTACTGTGAAGTTCAAATGCTGTCCTGTTCTGCTCACATGAGCACTGAACGCATGAACTGATTAGTTTCTAAATGCCACAGTGGTATGCAATGTGATTCATGTATATAATTTATATCAAAAGCTTTTTCAAGGATTGTATCTTAATTGAAAAATAAGCCTGATAAGTCAGTGTTACTAAAAATGTTAAATATTTAAATATTGCTAATTACTACATGGTTTGTCTTCAGGAAAATCAAACACTCATTAGTAGTCTGATAACAGTGAAGGTCTTTAGAAACTAATTATTTTTGCTACTGAAATACTGTTTGCAGCTTTCTCCTGTGAAGTGAAGCTTTAGACAAGACACATCTGCAAGCAAAACAAAGAAGGAAAAACCCCAGAATGTGCAAATGCATGTACACACAGGTTTTGTGTTAAGATAAAATAAATCCTTGCCTGTGCTCCAAAACAAATCTTTAGTTTTGACTGAAGCATGGCCTGGTTCTGCTTTTTCACAGTTATCTTTAACCACATTTCTAATTGCACTGTAACTAGAACTACAGTATTTGTATTATTTACCATAATCTTCCAATCTCTAGCTTGTACTTCATTTTTCTTAATAAATGAACCTGTGTGCATCTTTTTAAGTGTGTAATTCTCCTTGTCAGGAATCCCTGTATCTCAAAAAGTGGAATATTTGGGATTACATTTTTCTTTTAACAACGAAGATGTATTTTACAAACAATCATTAGTTTGACAGAGGAAAAAGATATTTTGCTAAGGAATGCACTGTGACCTCAGCACTAATTTATAGTAGGGAAGGAAATGAATGCTGAGTCTACCAAAGCTGAATAACCTTGCTCAAGATTGTCATTATATTTGTGTAATATAAATTATTACATTATAGGAATGAAACTTTGCTGTCCATTTCTTAGGTTAATATGTTCATATAAACCAGTAAGAACAGCCACTATAACAGGTGGTGCATGTTGCTAGGTTTGAACTGATGCTGAATGCAACCCTTCTTGTGCTTTTTTATCCCTTCTCCTCTTCAGGTCTTGGCATGGTAACACCAGTGAATGATCTGAGAGGGTCCGATTCCATCGCTTATGAAAAAGGGGAGAAGTTGTTACGATGTAAACTGGCAGCTTTCTACAGATTAGCAGATCTCTTTGGCTGGTCTCAGCTTATTTACAATCATATAACAGTGAGTATTGAATCAACAAATAACTGAACCAATTGTTTTAACGTACAAGAGAATTGCTTCCCTCCCCTATCTGTCATTTTCTCTTTGTGTGTGAGAAGAGCAAAGTGGTATTGAAAGCAGTAGAACAGTAAAGAGATTTGTCATTGCATCTCAGCTTGGATGTCAGCTACCACAGTCTGAATAGAGTCTTAAGAGAGTGCACATGAAAATTCTTAGGATGCAATTAAGACTCCTGAAAGACTCAATCTTTTAGTGTCTCAAATGCTTTGAATAATTGTATTTATTATTCTGCAAGGTCTTTTCTTAGTTTTCTTGCTTTTTTTGCTAAGTACTAAAATATCTTCTTAGTGATTCAGTTGAATTTTGTAATTCAGGTACCAGCCTTTCTGAAAAAGAAGCCATAGTATTTCTAAACATGAGCGAGCTACTCAGCTTAATGCAGCGTGCCAACAATTTTCCTTGTGACTGAGTAATCACTGGCATCCATAAAAATAATGACAAGGAGGTCAAATCAAGGAGATTTTATATGCCAGAAGAATGATCAACATGAATCTCATGAGTAAAGTCACAGCTGTGGTGTGCAGCCCCATCAATTGTTGTCCTAACAGAGCTGAATTGTTTTTTATTCTACATAGTAGAGGTTGTCCTTTATGTATTTTCAGTTGTTTTAGTTGCAGTCGGAGTGAAACATGATAATCTTGTTTTTACAGCTTTTTGAGATTTCATGGCATGTTATTTGTGAACAGACTAAGATAATAAATGATATGTGTAGGCATAGGATCAAGGCAGTATTGGTTAGATTGTTTGGTTCCTTTTGTAAGGGAAGATATCCAACATAATAGTTCTTGTAAACAACTCTGTGCCACCCTCAGGATTTTCATACGTGACAGGAGAATTGATTTTCTAAAAGGGACATTAATGCAATTAAAAGATTACTAGGCAAGCAGGTTTGGAAATGGCTTTCCAGTGTGAAGTTCAGCCCTGGGAATGTTTGTACATTTAGATAAAAAGATAAATGTAATGAAGAGCAGCGTGTCAAGGGAAGGGGTTGAGGCAAGGGCATGTGACTGGGGTGCCTCAAGTTCGCTTTCTTTGGGGAGGAGAGCACCTTGAAGATATCAATAGAGGAGGTACCGGTTGAGGTGGAAGACAATCAAAGCACTTGAAAAATGAGATTCTGAAAGTGTTTTAGACAATTCTGAATGGCAGATGTACTGAAGCTCTTGGTTTGTCAGCAGCAGTCCCAAGTCATAGTTCTCCTGTCTTTTACAAACTCCTCCAGTGAACAGCATTCTGAAAGGTGAATGAAAGAGAATTTATCTTCAGAAGCTGATATAGAACATGGTTGTTATGTTTATTAAGTAGTACTAAGACTCCTTTGGAATGTGGTGAATGCTACCACTTCATGCAGTGCTGGTGTTTGGCTCCAGGTTTTCACTTTTTTTTGAGTGGATGCTGTAATTACTGGACGATAGCATTCAAGTTAAAAGCTTGTGCCAGTGCACTTGTGAAGTAGGAGAAAAGGTACAACAGCCTTCTGTGAGGGTCATAAGCCTGTGTGTTAGAGGAGAATGGCATCTGCTCTCATACCCTCACAATTTCTGTCTGGGCGTATCAGGGAGTTGAGTGGAGTATCGTTGCTTTTTTTGGATCCTTATCAATCACTGACAGTTATTGTTCAGACTGGTGCAGTCCTGATGCAGAAGCAGAATTACAGAGCATCAAGAGCTTTCATGCCAAGTATAATAATGTTGAGTACACTCGGGTACCTCCAGGGTTTTCGTGTCAAGTGCAATAATGTAGAGTAAACTTGGATGCCTCCAGGGTCAGGCAGAATTTGAGATTACAGGTTTACAGAAGGTAGACATCATTCACCAGGTCTTGGTTTGCTTTGAGGGCATGAGCTGTTTATTTAGGATCTAATCCTAAAATAAAGTGGTTTGTGAGTCTTGCTGCTTGTTTGTCTTCCATTTGAGCTTTCTTATTAGCTTTCGGGGAATTTTGAATAATACTTGTTCTTTGTCTTGCATGAATAACTAAGAGATTTTTCTAGATCATTTACACTTCTGTAGTGGAGAACTACTTTGGTGATTCATAAAAGTACAGGTTAACTTCAACTGACTGCTTTAGTTTAAGGCTCTTATGCTGTAGCATGTTCCCAGCTGGTTGTAAAGGAGACTAGATCTGTGCTAGGAGCTTTTGCATGACTGCACAACTACTTATTTTAATTTTTTTTCCCTGCAGTAGAGCTATAACAAAGTATATGTG
This sequence comes from Edolisoma coerulescens, assembly GCA_013397115.1. Taxonomy (NCBI): domain Eukaryota; kingdom Metazoa; phylum Chordata; class Aves; order Passeriformes; family Campephagidae; genus Edolisoma; species Edolisoma coerulescens. The sequence goes on from VWZW01001826.1 coordinate 1,703,470, forward strand.
TATTTAATGTTGCAAGTAGTAGAAGACTTGAACCAGAAGCAGCATAAAGTAGCTGCATCTCAGGGATATGCAAAACTCATAAATAACTTTTAATTAAAAAAACCCAAACAACAACCAAACAAAAAACCCAAACCCACAGCACAAACTACCCAAATGCTGGGTAGACTCAAAGTAGGGAGTTGTCTCATGTGTCCAGTAAAACTTAGGAAGCCTATTAATTCACCATCAAGAGTCACCTTAATTACCTAGATGTCCTGTACTTTTCATTGTACAGATTTAAGAGATGCGTCCCAAGATGTGAATGCTTTGAAGTCAAAATTGGTTTTGTATTATAAACCCCTGATTGTGTGAATGAGACAAGACAGCAAAAACATAAATGAAGGTCAGGATACTTGGTAGAAAATCTGCAAGTGTGCTGTACTGCTCACAGATGTCTCACAGAAACCAGCATCAGTGATGAAACCCTTCTCGGCATCAAGATGTTTTAGATCTGTGGGCCAAATTCTTGTGTTTTCTCACAGCCTTCTATTTCATACCTTATGTCTTACTAGGGTAGAAATACAGTTGAAGTGTAAACTCATTTCACTTTTTTTCCCCCTTTCTCTCGGTATTGTTCCTTTTATCCATAGTGGATGAGTTGTCATTATAACAGAATACAAGGAGTTACTAAATTCCACCAAACTGAAGGATTCTGGCATGTACCTGCCATCTGTGTGTGTTCAACATGAGTTACTTAACTGTGTTGTGCTTTGATTATCTGTTGTGGCATACATGAAAGTCACATTGTGTGTTATAGGCAAACTTGCCCATTCCCTAATCAGGATGTTAAAGTAACTTTAATGGTTTGGGGTCTTCTTGTATGCTTTAATAAAATTTTCCTAGTAACTCTTACTCTTGTTTTATCCTTAGGCCAGAGTAAATTCTGAGCAAGAGCACTTCCTTATTGTACCTTTTGGACTCCTCTATAGTGAAGTCACTGCATCTAGTCTGGTGAGCAATTGCTAATTTACATAGCTGTAAAATATTCATATATACATATGAATATATATGTCACTTTTAAGTTCTACCCTAGAGAATATTTTACTCTTGTGTAATATGTTTAGAATAATTTTATTGAACATGGCTGGTTTTAGTACTGCTGAGGTATCTCCGAGAGATTTCTTTGCCCATGTTCACCACCAGGTGTCCTCCAGCTGATCTACCTGTAAAGTGGTGTCAGGTCATTTGGACAGTGAATCACCTCATGGCCTTGAAAGCTGCTGGCTCTTGGGTCCAGCTTGTTGAGGGAAACTTTAGGCATTTCAGATATAAATGATGACACTTAGTTTTAGAGCCTCAGTGGTAGATGGTGAGTTAAATCAAATTTTTTAACTCTTGATTATGAAAATAATTCTTTTCATTCCCAGGTTAAAATCAATATTCAGGGAGATGTGGTTGATCGTGGAAGCACTAACTTGGGAGTAAACCAAGCTGGTTTCACGTTGCACTCTGCAATTTATGCAGCTCGACCTGATGTCAAATGCATTGTCCACATCCACACGCCAGCAGGAGCAGCGGTAAGCTCTCTTCTGGGTTTGTCCTGCATCCTGTTCCCCCACCCCTCCCAAAGGGAAAATAGGTGGGTCCCCTTAATCATAGATCTGCTTCCTTTTTGGAGGGCAGAGAGCCTTTTAGTCTGTCTTCAAATATGGTTGTCTTTGAATCAGAACCGATCCTTACTGGGTTGTTACCTGAATGGTCAGACAGTAAATTGAGTTCTGTCATTGGAAAATATGTATTTAATTTGTGTGTCCTTTACCACAAAAGACCAGATCTTTTGACAGTGAGTCATAAAAGCTTTAGCATATTTTGTTGGTTTTGTAAAGCCCAGTTTATCAAGGTTTTCTGAAATATTTGAAATATCTCTCTTTGGAGCAACTGATTACAAGTCAGTTCTGCCTCTCTGGAATGTTTTGAGAGAGTGACTTTCAGTGTTCACATTCGGATGATTTTTTTTTTAATTAATTGATTAATCAGATTAATACAACCATTTTAAGGGTAAATGATCAAATTCTTAAAACTGTGGATTCCAGAGTAGCTCTTTTAAAAATATTCTTTAACTTTACCTGCAGTGCTGCAGAATTATCTGTGTCACCAAAGATCTTCTTTTGGCAGGGGGGCGGGAGGGGGAAGTAACTGAATGGAGTGAAAGGAATGAAGGATGCAGTTGATTTTGGGGTTTGGTGGTTTCTTGGGGTTTTTTCTTGAGTCTTTTTATACTGATGTTGCTGTAATGTAAAAACAGCCATATGGAGACAGACCCAAAATCATTGTGACTGTTGTATCCAATCCAAAAGTTATCAAAAATAGAGTCTTTAAGGATGCAGTATAGGACCACTATGTATGTACCTGTAGGGATAGGTTCATATTATACATAAAAATTTATTTTTATTATAATTCTCATCAGTATATTTTTTCACTTTTTCTGTGCTAGAAGTTAAATCAGTTGTTTTAATATTTCTTAGGTTTCTGCAATGAAGTGTGGTCTCTTGCCAATTTCACCTGAAGCACTTTCTCTAGGGGAAGTAGCTTATCATGATTACCATGGTATTTTAGTGGATGATGAAGAAAAGGTGGTTATTCAGAAAAATTTGGGGCCTAAAAGCAAGGTCAGTATTTACATCTAGAATTAAAGAAAAAAGGAGGGGGGGCAGTGTGTTTATGTGACAGATATATTCTTTAATCAGTAACAAATGTTCTTTAATCAAGAGCAAGAAAATAGTCGATGTACTGGTGTTAACCTTTCAATGTCTCTGTAGGTCCTTATTCTCAGAAACCATGGCTTAGTATCAGTTGGAGAGACTGTTGAGGAGGCTTTCTACTATATTCATAACCTAGTGCTTGCCTGTGAAATACAAGTAAGAACTTTAATATGTTATGTAATAATACAGCCTGCTATATTAACCTCAGATTAATAGTTGCATACTTTACTGGCTAAACTCTTGATCTAAACTAATGCAATGATGTGTGATATCACTATATTGTGAGAGGACATCCAAAAAATTGGTTTCACTGACAATATTCCGGTCTTGTATCAAAACCATCAATTTGATATATGCTGCCCATTAAAACAGGTATTTTCAAAGACTTAAGACAACTGTTATACAAGCATATTCATTTATTTAGCTTTAAAATGAACTAGATTTCTTCTGAGTTCATGCCGGGTTTTTAGGGGGTTTTTTGGTTGTTTTCACCCCATCCCCCACAAGAAACTTAAAGATGACTTTATTGTTTTTAAGGTACGTACCCTGGCCAGTGCAGGTGGACCTGATAACTTAGTGCTTCTTGATCCTGGGAAGTATAAAGCCAAGTCTCGTTCCCCTGAGTCTCCAGCAGGTGAGGGTACTGTATCCCATCCAAAATGGCAGATTGGTGAACAGGAGTTCGAAGCTCTTATGCGAATGCTTGATAATCTGGTAAGGCAGGACTTTCTGTCTAATTTTTCATGTGATAATGTATAAAATACGTTTTTTTAAAGCTGCATGTAGTTGGGATAGTTTCTACAGCTTGCAGCCTGTTCTTTCCCAAGGACTTGGACATAACATGAAAAGCATCAGGTGTCCTTTGTACAGATAGCAGATTTACTTCTTATTCATAATCTGGTTGTTATTAGTGAGATCAGAGGAGATCTTGTAGGATTTGGCACTTCCAAATCACAGTACTGTGGTGCTTGCACTCAGTCTGTATTTTCCCCTCTTCCTATCCTCTCCCAAAATGTGTAAAACTGTTAATGTCTTATCAGGTGCAGGGTCCAGCATAATTTCACTTGGTAAGACTCTACTAGTACCTAGAAGAGCTCAAAAGACAGACTTCAAATAAATAAAAGCCTTCAAATAAAATGGTTTCAGTAAGACTCCATCTGTAACAAATGACCTGATACCAACATTTACTATCCATCTTCAATGGGAAAGATGGGGCTGGGGACAGCAGACTCCTTGTATCTGACTGATACCTTTGGTAGATTCAGTTGGATTTCAGTTTCTCTAGGAAATACCAGTTTTATGTTTCTTACAGCAAATAGAAAGCAGGATCATAAAAGAAATGGCATTGTACTCACTAGGAATGTAGGAATAGAAAGGAGCTTTCAGTCATAGAATACAGACCCTTACTATTATGATTAGC
>VWZW01001826.1:1710130-1781424 GCA_013397115.1 Edolisoma coerulescens
GCACTGATACAACCTTTTGTAAGGGTTGACCTCAAGCTCAACTACAGTAGTACTTTGGTAGTGGTACTATGTATAGTAGTAATATGGTTACAGGTGAGTCTGAAAAATATAAAACTAGTACTCTTGAAAAAAACCCACCACATTATTTTTTTCCAGAGCACCTTAATTTTTATTTATGCCTACAGAACCCTGCTACACCTCTGAATACACTCAGGATTTTCTATATTTTGAATACTTTTATGGAATGATTCCTCAGGCAATGTGTATACTAAAATACATAGTGTTAATATGTAGCAAGTCCCAAAAAACCAGAGGATCTCTCTCTGTGGTATTTTTGTGGGGTTTTTTTGGTTTAAGAAATTAATAAATACATTTGTTGTTTGTACTATCAATCAACATGTCACTAAGCTAAATTATCATTTAACCTTGATTATAGATTTACCTTGATGAAATATAGTTTTGTTATATTCATCTGTAGCGATGCAGGTTTACCTCGGTCAAATAGAGTTTTACCATAGCTCAAGGCTATGTATATGTTTGGAGCAGTTTGTGCTTTTCAACCTCAACTCACAAAGTAGGTAGTATTTCATATTTGAAATTATCAGTGAAAGATTGAAGAAAATTCTTTGTCACAAACTAGTCTTGTTTAATGATATACTGAAGCAATAGATAACTTCATACAGTATAACAGGTTTGTGTATTTAAATTTTTTTAATGCTTGCTATTAACCTAAAGAAAAAGTAGCTTGTTATATTGAGGTTGTTTATATATATATGTTTTGACTAAAAACTATCTTTAATAAAAAGCTGGAGTAGTTTTTATCTGAGAAGATAATCATCAGTGAGTATTTCACAGCTCCATGTTCATTCCATTTTTTACTTTACAGTTGCAAAACATTTTAAAATTCTGTTGCTTTCTGAAGTCTGACAGTTTCTGGCTATCTTATTGTTTCTTGAAGTTACTCAGGAAAAAATGCATAGCATTTGCTCTATAAACAGGTTTGCTTTACTGTTCAGTGCATTTTCTATGCAATAGTGATTGGAAATTAGGACACTGTACAAAGTAAATATATCAAGATAAAAAGTTAGTTGTGCATCAAATTAAACAGAACTCCATACTAAATGCACAGATCAAATAAAGCAACCTTCTATGAAGAACCCATGAAGCGCTTAAAGCTTGTGTTTGGGATATTTTTGTAACCTTCTGAGCTATGAGTTATAAAATATTCGACATCACCAAACTGTTCCTTTAGGTTGCTGTGCTGGTACAGCTCTTTGTTTGTGCAGAAACTAATTCTGGTAACAGATCATTTTGCTGAAGTAGCTTGTTTTAATGCAAAACTTTGGTGATGCCCACTCTTGCTTCAAAGTACAGAATCATTCACTAAACCTGGTTAGTGACATTACATTGCTTTTCATACTTCTGTCATCTTATGCTTTAAGTTCGCTTTGATGTTTGTTGGGTACCAGAGGATTGAATCAATGATCTCTGTCTCTCTCATGTTATTTTGTAAAAACACCCAGTGCAGAAAATGAAAACGGCAATAACAGGGTCTCAAAGTTCATGTCTTAGATCTTGCTGTACTTCTGTTTGGGTAAGGAATAGTGTCCTTTTTAAACAAATATGAACTCATATTTGAGAAATTTCTGATTTAAAATGTTCTTAAAAATAAGTAATTATATTGGCATTTTCCTACTCGTGTAGTAATATGTCTGCTCATAAAGTGAGAAGTAGGTGGTTTTTAGAAACACAAAACACTGCAGCTCTCAGTGTGGTCAAGTGCACAGAAAACCAGCTTAAAAGCCCCTCAGTCTTCAGAATCTGAACTGCACATAGGAATGGCGTTGTTTTGGGTGGAAGTTATTTGCAAGTTAACTGGCTCTCTAGTTGTTGTTGTTACTAACTTGACTTGATAGAATGGTTCTGATCTCTAGAAATGTATCTGAAGGTACAGTTTATGTTACTGAAGAAGAAAGCAACTTAGTCTTAGGAATGAATAGAAGAATGCAATCATTGGTTCAGTTCTCTGCTCTGTATGATGCATGATCAACTGTGATGTGACTTTGCTGCTCTGAGTGTCCATAGCCATTACAGCAGTTCTGACTCTGCAACTGTTCTTGATGTTACAGTGGACTAAAGAGGATGGACATAGAACTGCCACCTCTGCTGTCCCTAATCTGTTTGTTCCATTGAACACCAATCCAAAGGAGGTCCAAGAAATGAGGAACAAGGTTTGTAATAGCAGTAAAATAAATAACCTTTTTTTTTGGTCATCACTACTATTAAGTTGTGTACTTGTAATGAACTAACTTACTTTGCTATAATGACATTTTGGGAGCTCAGTAACACAGTTCTGGTATTGTCCTGTCCTTTTATAACTAAATAATGAAACAATTCCTAAGTGTCCTGAACTCCTCTTGGAAAAAGTTGGTATTTCTGTTCACTACATGAAGACTTCATTTTTCTTAGACCAGTTGCTGGGTGCCTCTGAAACAGCCAGCCCTGAGTTTATGGTAGCAATTCTGTACCCTGAGATCATAGTTTTACATTAGTGACCTCTATTCCTATTTTGGTAATACCAGTTGAAATTTTCTGGCCTAGAAAAAGTAGTCTATAGATCTCTCCCCATATTTCAGGTTTCTATATTATAATGCGCTGTGATTGTTGCAAACTCTTTTTTTTTTTTTTGGGGTGTGTGTGTTTGGAACTGCAAGTTAATATTCTTGAAATGAGCTTGCAGTTAATTTTCCTGTTTTTGAATTTCAAATCTTGTCACCAGTCTACCAAGAGGAAAGCACTGAATGCATTGGGGTTTTTTCTTTTTATATCTTTTACAGTATAAAATATGCCCTGGTACCTTGTTAATAATTCACAGGATTGTTTTGATACCTCTAACTGATGGCCACATGGAACATAGGCGTTAGCATTCTGTCATTGTCAGTGTGCAGGGGTACTAGCAGGAATCTAAAATAATTTGTATATGGCTGACAGAACTTATGCTTGGCACTGTAAAATAATAAACACCTGAAATGAGAATAATGGTGAAATTTCCAAGCAGTTTCTTTGTGTTTCAAACACAAATATTGCTTTATTAAAAACTTGAATGAGGTGAGTAAGAGGAGTAAGCCTTCGAATTTTATACTTTCTCAATGATGAGAAAGGTAGTAAATTAGAAACAAGTGAAAATGATGGGGCATCTTTGCACTTTCTGAAATACCAAATATTAATAATATTTCTTGTTTGTGTATTTGTATGCATATTTTTTTTTATAAATTGAATTACCTTTTTAGTTGTAAACTGGAGGTCTTTTGAGATGAATACTTTTCTTCATTTATCTTGGTACAAAACCCAGAATATTTTAGGAATAAATTGTGAGTCAGTTGTTATGAATTCTTTACCACCGTAGGACATCTAATTTAAATAGATAATACCTGGGTTTAAAGATCCAGTTTCTATTCCCATCTTCTGTATGGAAAGAACTGGGAGGTATATAGGATGCAACAAAAGGGATGTTTTTGAGAACTCCAGAGTGTCAGTTTATGCACAGAGAAATTACTTGTATGCCCTTTTGAGGACATGGTCCTGACTAGATGCAAAAATGGGAAGTTGTGCAGTTTTTTACAATAAGTTCTATAAGAAGATGCTATTGTGGTGCAGTAACACATGGCTAATGGCAGAAACCTGTAAATGACTGGTCAGGTACAATAGACAGAAAAGCACAGAGGTAATATTTGCATTTCGTCTCACTTTTCACAAACTGGAGTTGTCTGTTACCTGTTTTACCATGACCTAGTACTAGAAAGCGAAAGACAACACCTTCTGTGATACTTAAAGACTAAATTCTGAGAAATGTGAGGACACAGCCAGGAACCTGAACATTTACCTTCAAGTGGTGTTTATAAGCTCAGCTTCATTTGACAGCCCTATGGCCACAGCAATCAGCACTGGTTGTTGCCTGTTGGCAGCTTCACTCACCCCTTTTTCAAATACAAAAATGTGGTCAACTTTTCTCTGCTGTTCATTCTGCTGTTTTCCTTTACAGATCCGCGAGCAAAATTTGCAAGACATTAAAACGGCAGGCCCTCAGTCACAGGTTCTTTCTGGGGTAGTTGTGGACAGGAGCCTTGTACAGGTGAGAGTATTAAATTCCTAAAACTATTAGCTTAATCTACAATATCCTCTGCTTTCACCTAATATATCACTATGAAATTATTCTTTAATTGGCAGAGAGTAACTGTTTATAAGGTAAGTCTTAGAGGTAACACCATTGTCTTTGCAAGAGTGCTCAGGGTCAGAAATTTAGAGGCTTCAGCCATGTAGCCCAAGCATGTCTGTGGAGGATGCTTCTTGGTTTTTTTGCTGAATGTAATGCATGAAATTCCAAAGCCTTATTTTATATGGGTTAGATTCTTGTTCAAAACTAGCTGGGCTTTGTGACAACTTTTTGTTTGTTTGATTTCTGAGTTTATGTATCTTGAAGGATTAATACTAGACACAGCAGGCTCACTGTGGGGCAGTAGTGTTTTGTGTTAAATATGGGTTTTCATGCTTCATAATATTTTATTTGAAGAGCAGTTTGGGGAAAAGCTATTACATCAATGAAACTTAAAAGCGGTATATCTGGATATACAAAAGACTATAAATCATAGCTTAAAGTAAAGTAAGAATTAGAGCTGTACAGTTATACTGTATAGCTGAATAAAGCTTTTTATATCCAAGTGCTTTCAACTGCCCCAGATAAGTATTTTCTGATATACTTTTTAAAGTTTGGCGAGTCTTATCATGACCACAGCATTATTCATGTTGGGTGTCATATTGTGTGCATGTCAATTCATTGTCATATGCAATTTCATCTACCAGTTACTGTTTCTTTGCATGTTCTTAGCAAGCATCACAATGCTTTCGGTTGATGTTTTAAAGCTCGGGCTCGGTTTGCTCTGTTTACTCAATTTACTGTTGCAGGATGCTCCCCTCTCAGACTGTACGGAATCTATTGAAGGGCTCGATCTCACAGAGCAGGCCTTTAGTCCCGCTAAATCTCTGTCTGTTAGAAAGGTACTGCCCTGTCATACTGCTCTAAATACTGTTGTTCACCCTTCATTTAACCTCTCCTTACCCTGACCTTTTTCCTCTGTTAGAAATGATTTGGCTAGAAAATTTTAAAAAATGAAAATAGATGGATCTTCAAATTATGTATATGCGATGGTGCAAACAGCTACTTTACCCTGTTAAGAGTGTCTTAAGGATCTTGATCTTTGTCCGTAGAAGCTGGTGAGGAAACACTTTTGATGTTAAGGTGCTGATCAGGTTCTGTGTAGAGAGGGTTTCTTTATGCATGCTGTTAGTGTTGAATTATTCTAATTTGACATCAATTTAGAGTTAGCTTAATCTTGGCCTGATTACACCAGTGTAATTCTGAGGATACCACATACTCTGTGTGTTACATGACAAACACTGCCAACTCTTGATCCCAGAGTGCTAGTGCCTTCCTTAAATCTTCCTGCAGTTATCTACGACAGCTGCTAAGTAATGCCCCACACTTGGAAAATCGATTGGCTTTCACACTTGTAGTCATCTCTGTGCTTACATAATATATGTTAAATGCAGAATCAGTTCAAGAGGTGTGGGCAGTCCTTGGGGCTGACTGAATGGAGCAGCTGCACAGTGCAAACAAAGTTTCTTAGAGCACATCTGGTGTGGAAGCACAGTGTGTAAATAAGCATCAGTGCCTCCTCTGCTCCAGTATTTTACCTAAAAGATTTTTGAATCTTGGGTTTAGGTCATGCCTAAACACCCCATTATCAGAATAGCTTTCACATGAAAGAAAACAGAATACTTTGTATTACACCATTGTTGGAAACCTTGTGGTTTTATAACTCTTTCTAGTGTAATGAGACAGTTTGTGTTATAGATACTTGGATCATACTGAGAATATGATAGTCATGTTTTTCACATTGTAGTTTGTTTTATCCATATTCTGAAAGGAAAAAAAATAAAACACCATTTCTGCATTTAAGACAAAAAATGCAATAAAGCCAAATTCTTCCAGGCAGTGCATGGCTTTTATTTTCTGCTTAATAATACCTTCAAAGTGAAAAATTATTTCTATGATAATTATCACAAAACAGGTGTTTTTTTCATTAGTGACATATTTCAAGTATTACTTTCAAACAATGATATAATTTTTCTATAAAAGTAGATTGATAGTTACATGCATTTTCATAGATGGCAGTGAACCAACAAATGGTCTACTAGTTATGTGATTTTGTCTAGTAGTATCATGTTAGGGTTTGGATGTCCAAATTATTTGTTTTGGGGTTTTTTTGTGGTGTCATGAAAGTGCTTTCTGCCTGAAATAGTGTGTAAAATTAGATCACAATGTAAATTATAGGAGTAATTATGAAATAGAAGTGGCCTATTTCATAATCTTTATTATTTTAATGTGGATTGTGACCTGAATGCTTAATAATTTCCAGTTTGGGGAAAAGGAAAAAAAAGAACAACCCAAGAAACAAAACCAAAACAAACAGACAAAAACCAAAAAACCAAACCAAACAACCTCCTTCAAAAAAAATGCTGCCCAAACCAGGAAATCCAATGAACCAAAAAATAACAGCAATAAAAAAAAGCCATGAGAGAAATTTCCTAGAAAGATTCTGCTATAAAACAATCATGTTTTGTGGAACAAAGGAAGTGTAAGCAATCTTATGATGCCCACATAAACCTCACCTGAAAATTTCAATGAAACTGCAGAATCCTGTACATCAAGGACTTAGGGTCTTAGCAGTACCAGATAATTACAAGTTCTCAGCTGACAAATTCTTTGACACTCAATGACAGCTCATGTAAAAAGTTTCATGTAACTGAAGTAACACAATGTATTACATTTTCAGTTATCATTGAGGTTTATATCAAATACTAATGCACACTATTTTGGATGAAAAAATCCCTCCTTGTGTACAGTATGCATGTACTGCTTTGAGCTCCTGTGCCTACAGCTGCAGCAGTGAATACTCCATCTTGCCTTGTCGCTTGCTTTATCCATGTTCTGAGAAGTCCTGGCCATGTTGCAACACAACCTCCTTGTCCATCGTGTAATTTTATTCCTGTTTGGACTTGGTTAACCAAGCTTCTGCTGCAGTCTTGGCTGATTGACAAGGAATGTTGGTTATTCTTACCAACAACCATTCTGCATAAGAAATAAAATTAATTCACATGAATTTTCAGTAATTTTAAATAGCAGAGGATTCACCCATTTTGTGTCTCTTCCTTTAGAGTGGAAATTCTGTGGCTTTGTTCTTAATGCAGACCCTCTCAGTGCCGCCCCAGAAGTGGCACTGGGTTTGAGTGGTGACTTCTACATGAACAGTACCTCAGGAATCTTGGTGTTTTGGATAAAGGCACTGCATTAATGTCAGATTATGTCAGGAGCAATTGTTAACTTAGTTAATCAGACTACTGTCTGATTGAGAGAAGAATTGGCATATATAAAGTGCCAGTTTTGGTCATATTTGTCCCTGAGAACAAGGTGAAGCGCTTGCCTGTTAAATAATGGTCAGTTTTGAATTTTTCTCTAAAAGCCAGATTTGGTGTAGAAGTTGCGAAATTACTTAATTATCTAAAATCTTCATGTAGGAAGTGTGAGGTCCATGTTTAATATGAAGGTATGTTGTGTATTATTAGCTATAAATGACTTTCCCTTTGTGTCTGTGGAAGTGTATGCCCTTACAGAGTGAAAATGCGTTCTCTTCCTTAATATAATCGATCCAGTGTTTCTTACAGTGGAGAAAATGCTGTTGACATTTGGGTGCATACACATGCAATCAAATTTCAGATAGTCACCTAAATACTTTTGGAATCATCATCAAGGTAATGCTGGTATCAACATAATCCAGATGAGATCACTAGAACATTAATTTTTTTCATGTCATCTTATGTTGAAACAGAGTGTGAGTCTATGGGAATTTACGCCCTCTCTACAGGCTCTTTAATACTGGAAGTAACTCCAGACCAATTCTCTTGTTCAGTTTTTCTGAACATTATTAGGGATCTCTGAATGGCATGGTCAGGTTGATAGCTCTGCCAAGTCTTGTCTATTTTAGTGTCATATTTAACAATTGGAAATACGTTCTGTTCTGTCATTTTAGTCCTTTATACTTGTTTTCATTCTGTCCCATATTTCATTTTGTGTTGTATATTTTTATTTGAATTCTTGGAAGGCTGCTCTGTGGCCTCTCCTGTGAAGTAGACCATCTCTGCTTCTTGATTTGTACATGGTTTAGAGTAATCACATTGCAGAACTTATGAACGTACTACTGTAATTTATTTCTCACATAGACCCAGTCCCTCCACCAGTATCATTTTCATTCGTGGCTTTTGAACTGCTTCCATATTATTGATACTGAATAAAACTGGATGTGTTAATCTGGAATCAGGTTTCAGCAGATCAAAAGTTTTCCTTTCTGGTCTCTTGTATAATTTTTCTGCTTTTATGATCCAATGTCATTGCCTCTGATCTTTTCAATGCTGCTTCTCTTGGATCAAAGCTACTCAGCAAGTACAAATACTGTTTGCATTGATTGTGGGTGTCTTTTGTGAGGGTTTCATTGTGGTTTCTTTTTTTTTTTTTCATCTAGTAAATGTGATAAGCTTGATTTGCTGCTTTCATTCCCAATATTTAACAAAGGTACTCTCCTAAGTAGGAGAACACGTCATGCCAGTGCACCAGGCATCTGCAAACTGCCTGTCTTGCTGTTTGTCATCATTAAATCAACAGGCATTTAGTAACATTCAGTTTCATTAGAAGTTGTTCTACCCAGTGACTCTGGATTTAACTTGCAACATTCGAAGATTCTTAGAAATGCCAGGGATACTGATGCATACTGTGTGTCTTGCTTCCTCTCTTGACCTTTGCAATCCCAGAAAACTCCAGAAACTCTGCCTGAGATCAGTGCTTTACGAGGTCCTGCTACTTATGCTGAGTTTCAGTTAAAACTATGGACTTAGTTTGAAGTGTGGGCAAAGATAGAAAGGGAAATATAAAATTGCTGTGGGCCTCAGTTTTCTGCCATCATTAAAAGCTGAGACCTGTAGTTTTAAGGGTGTTTTGAATTTTCTACAAAACAATTAGGATTTGTACAAAGGTTGATGTTTCTCTGACCCTTTCATGCATTATCTTCTGAGAAAAGCTGTGGCTATCAAATCAGTGCTTCATGGATATAGCTGAGAAAAAGCTTTTGACATTGTCCTGACATTCTGCATATAAAATGGAATTTCCTCTTATTTTATGGAGAAGTGGAAGCGATCTGTAATGTTTTAGAGATGTTTTTCTCCTGTAGTTCCTTTCGGGGTCTTACAGTGGAGATTTATTGTTATGCTGGTTTTTCTTTGGTACTTCTGGCTGATGTTTGCCTCCTGAAGAGCAGTATGGATTCTGACAACCATCTGGTTTTACCTCCCTGGATTGCTCTAGACCAGATTTCTGGAGATCTCTCATGAGGCTTTCAGAACTGCTCTTGTCATCGTTCCATCCAGAGACATTCTTCTCTACAACCTCTTCGGTGCTGACAATTTGTCCAAAGCAGCTCTTGCCATCCAAAACAGCATTCTGTCTAATTTCATCATCAGTTTTACAGTGGCCATCCTGTGCTTGTCCATGAAATGTGGACATGGGATGCAATGTTTGTCTCTCTGTCCAGGCGCTGCGTATTCTTGAACTGTGCTTTGTAATGCTTTCTTCTAAGTATTGGTACAGACAACATTTGAATATGGAGATGACCTGGGTTGGTCAGTAGCCCATATCTATTGGGTAATGCAGTTCAAATACCTCTTTTTGATAATGAAGACAGTTTGGGTGTCACCATGACATGGGGCACAGGTTGCACATCAGTCATTTCCAAACTAGTGTCAGAGTTCTGGGTATCTAATGGAAAAAACCCAATGCTCAGACAAGTCACTTGAGAGATAGAGCACCTATCTCCAGGCAAGCATTTTCTGTACCTGAGACAATGAAAAGCCAGTGGCTGTAGCCTTTACTATAGGATTAGAGAAGAAAAACTAAAAACTTCAACATTAGAGAATCTCTGATGCAGCTGCTTTTGTCCACTGGAACATACTGTACTTAGAATTGCCAATGTTATATTTTTATTTGTATAGCTTTTTATCAGGCTTTTATGACAAATGTTATAGAGGTAAATATGCTAACTTGTATCAGATTACAGTTAACCTTAATTGCTTAAAAATGGCTTGTAATCAGCTGTAAATCTGGTGTATACAGAACATATACAAGATGGCTTTTTACTATAACATCTGTTAGGTGTTATGTAGTAGCCGCTAGAAATGGCTTTTCTGTTATTAAAAAAATCCAAAGCAAAACAAAAACCCAAAGCAAAATAATAATAATAAAATACCAAAACAAACCAGAAACAAAAATACCCATGAGCTGAGTTCTTGACCCTTTACACTTACTCTGTGCCCAGACTGCCATGCAAGTGGGCCTGGTATCATGTTTCTTTTGTGGGGAGAAAAAGAAACTTGATATACTTTTGTGACTTCAAATATAATTCAGCTAGACTGTTTGGCTGCTGTTTGATTTACTGCTTAATGGTGGATATTCCCTGGTGGAGACCTGTTTTCTCCTTCATATTAACCTCCTGTGAATCAAATTTTAAAAAAAAAATCTGTAATAGATTTTTTTTTTAATCTAAAAGAGGAAAAAGTAGCATTTTTCAGGTTATATTTTTGTTTTGTTTTTGGTTGCTTTGTAGCCTCTATACCTCTAAGGGTTCTGCAAGTTACTGCTTGATTGCAGATGTATCTTAATTTTCTTTTGACAGGGAGAACTGGTGACTGCATCAAAGGCAATAATTGAGAAAGAATATCAACCAAAAGTCATAGTGAGCACAACAGGACCAAACCCCTTCAATAAACTCACTGATCAAGAACTGGAAGAATATCGCAAAGAAGTAGAAAGAAAGCAGAAGGGACCAGAAGGTTGGTTTCTCTCTGGGTGTTTTTTCTGCAATAGACCATAATACCAGCAAGTTTCTTAGTAAATGGAAAGTGGGTTACCTGCAAAGGCCATGGATAAATTGCCCAGCTTTTGTATGTTTCAGTTTTTCCAGCGTGGATTAGAAATTTGAAAGATATATTAGAGATAAGATGTGCGATCCAAGTGTTTTAAGTGTGTACTGTAAAATGCATAGATCTCACTCTAAAATTGTCCTTATAGACAAACTGGGCAGTAGGGCCAGTTACTCCTGCTGTTAAGAAGCTGAAAGCTTGAAACTTCAGTCAAAGAAGTGTTTCGGTACTGGTTTTGTTCTGATTTGTTTCCCTTGGCCCTAGAGCATAAGCTAAGGTGAGGGAATGGTGATGCTTTATAGCAACAACACTGCGGGTTTCTGAGTCACTGAAATTTGTGGATTTGAGAAATACGTTGAATGGAGAAGATACAGAATAACATTTGATTGTTGCTTGGAAATGTGACATCTTGGGGACTTCTACCAAAATTGACTTTTTCAATTATCCTAGAATTGTGACAGATTTGTGCTCTAAAAAGAGGCCATTGCTGCATCTGAAGTGGTTCTCTTGCTTTGCTTTTGTATAATTTTAAGGGACGATACTTACAATGCTCATCTGTTGTAAGGTCTTGAATTTGAGCGATGCAGGAACCAGAAGTGCTGTTTCTATTGCAGTGTGTGTTCCCTGCAGCTGCTTTTTGGGACAACAATGTAGGAAGCATTGTGTTTGGTTTGTGAAGTACTGGGTGGTGTGGGGTGGGATGCTGCGCTCTCATGCCTGTTTACTTGCATACCTTTATTCTCTCAGTAACAATGCCACATCCTTCTTAGATAAGGTATCAAAATATGGAGAGACTGTGTTACTGAGACAGACACCAGCTGGGGAACAGAGTGCAGTGCTTAGAAATCAGACCATCAGTGAGCAAAACACATCAGATAAAAAATCCCTGGATTTCAAAGGCAGATCAAGGAACTTTTCTACCTTTCAAGGAACAGATATGAAGACTTTACAGGATCGTGACGTATCATCACTGTCTAAGTCTTTAGATAACATTCAGTTTGCTGCTGCATGGGTTTCTTGTCAGACCACGCAGCAAGTCATCCCACACCTAAATGGAGAAGAGCCAGATGGGCAGAAGTCCTCCCATAAGGAATTTCATACGGCAGTGATCAAAGCATTAAGGTCCAATCCTGACCTTTTGGCTGAGGCCTCAGGTATTACTAACATGGTACAGCTGCTCTTGCAATCCAAGGAACAACCTCTTTATCTACACCATGTGGAGATTCTGTCAGTTGACTCTCATCTGTGGGGCTGATTTCACTTTAATTGTGCAGGTGAAGTGGATGGAACAATGCTTTAGTGTTGTTCCCGATATACGGTGTACTCTGTTAATGTTTCCTTTGGATCTAGGGCTATTTAAAGCTGGAAGCAAGGGGGACCATCCTTACTAATAACAAATACTCAAACCACCATGAAATCTGTTTGGAATCATATAATTACTGCATGTTTTTCTGATTATCTGTGCAGTCTTCTTTTCTTTTGGGATGCAATTTTGTTTACTCCAAATTTCAGCAATACAAAGCAAGCAAAAGAGTATTATTTTGTGTAGGCCTGGTAAAATATCCCCTCCTCCGTATTTGTTTATATCGTCCTTGTGATTTTACCTCGCAAGTTTTCTTTATAACAGCATGATAAATCAATTCATAAATGATTTCATTATTCATGCCCTCTTAAAGAAAAAAAAACCCCAACTCCAAAAAAAGCTACAGAGCACAACAGTGATTTGAACAGTTTTGTTAGTATCAAACTGTCGCTTAATTTTCTTTTGCTTGTTTTGGTATTATTTAATATCCTGGCAGAGTTTTGATTCAGAAAAATGTATTGATATCTTTCGTGCATGGAGTTAAAGAACACTTGTTTCCTCACATGCTGAGAGGTTTTATTTGCCTTTTTAATTTCCCTTTGCCTACACCTGCAGAACCTTCAGAAGACGGCAGGCCACAGAAAGAGAAAAGCCCCCCTGACCCCGCTGCAGCTCGCACTCCTCCCAGTACGCCGATTAAAATAGAGGAAGGTACGTTCTGCTGCCGTGGGGGCCGGGGAGACCAGTAACTGCATCCCTAGTGACTGACGCATGGGAGTACGTGAACTAGAGCCAATAACAGTAAATGACTTCTTGTATTTCATTGTTGTACTACCTACAAGATACTCCACTGAACTGTGAGTCTAACAGGAGTTTTGTTTACAATAATAAAGAAGTGTGCATTAATATAAAGACAAATTTCCATCTCTTCAGAATTGCCTTGTCATCTCTCGGTGTCTCTGAACTGATTTACCTTTTTGTACGTTTTCTGCGAGATAATTACTCTCACTAAATGAAATAGTGGCTGATGGTGAACCAGACACATATCTAGATGCTTTGGTAAATCTTCACTGATTGCACATTTCTTAAACATTATTGTACTTGGATTACACCTCAGTAAATATTTTTCCTACTCAATTTGAATCTAAATTTGATTATTTGCTCACCTTATGTCATAGTTTAGCAGCCCTGCTCTCATTTTAGTTAAAAGTTGACAATTCCCTAAAAAATGGATAAAATTATAATCTTGAACAGGTGTAATCCAATTATTGTCTTGTTTCCTTTACCTTGTACATTGGATATATCACTTGTCTGTTAGTCTGCCATTCACTACTTCATCTCATTCTGTTTTCTACAAGAATGGTTGCAACCATTCTTCTAACGTAACACAATGGCTGTGATGAATGCATAGATTCTCTACTTGTGCTTTTTTCTTCTTGTGGCTGCGTTACAAACAGGAGATGGATATGCTAAAGAATACCTGTTACCATAGTAAGTATCATTCCATACTCTGACCTGCTTTTGTGCTTTGCTTCACTCTTGCATCTTTGTTTACTAAGGCTTTTTTTGGTTTTGCTTTTTTTTAAAAAAAAGCAGGCTTTTTCAGTTGAAATGTTGATTTCTTTAGTTCTCAATTCCATGTAATTCCAGGCAGTTGCAGATCTCCTGTTAAAAGCACACTCCCCCTTTGAGAGAGACTGTGAAAGTCACCTTCCGTGTTTCCATATCTGTGTGTCCAATTCCTCAATTTAAAAAGGAATAGTCTGAAGTTGTCTGGCAGATATAGCTGAAACAGCCCTGGGAGTTTCTGCCCCAACAGTTTGCTGCTGCCCACACAGCTTGGGCCTGGTAACAAAATGGAAGAGTTCCTAATCTATTCCAGTGCAAAATCCACTGACATGGATTTAAATTTACCCAGCAGACTTCTGCATGGAAATGGATATGGGACTACTCCTATGTTTTGTGTCAACTCTAGGGAATTCAAATTCCAACCAAGGAATAACAGCAAGTACTTGGTGGCAGCAACTTCTACAGCTGTTTTGGCTAGCTCTGCAGGGCTCCTTCAGATTATACTTTAAAGGAATAAGGGTGTTTGTATGTCCTGTTATATCCAAAAGTCAGTGTGTTTGTCATAGGTGTGAAAGCCAAACTATACTGTAGACACCTGTGATGTTACTGATACAGTTCTAAAACTTGAAAGTTCTTTTAAACAGAGAATTGTGTTCCACAAACTCTTCTAGTTGTATAAGTTTTCCAGGACAAACATACAAAGCTTATTTTAGAGAGTAACTGGAAGTTCACACCATGATGTTTTTGGTTGGGGGAGGTTCTGTTGAATGACAATGTTCTCTGTATACAACCTCCTCTCAACTTTGATTCATCATATTCTTTCTATTCAAGTGTAGCTGAAATCAGTCAAGTGTTTTGTGTTAACTTAGTTATAGCCTCATTTGTATGTTTGTCCACATCTTTGTGTTGAAAAAAAACCAAACCAAAACCCCATAAACCTTTATTTTCATAAATAATGTGATTGTAAACACACACCAGTATTGATGTTATGCTTTAAACTCTTAAGCCACAGTATATATATAAAGGGAGAGCATGGATGTAAAAATGATTATTTAAAAAAACTTTTAAAATGTTGAGGTAATGCTGAGTTCTTAAACTGTAAATAGGTTTTGCAGCACGAAATATGTTTTTAAATCTTCCTAGTAAATTACTGAAATCCATCCAGTAGAGTAGAGGGCATTTATATATTGTGTGCTGGCTTTATTGAATGTGGAATTTGTAAATCTTCCTAATTCTGGTAAAATATTGCCCTTAGCAAACTAGATAAACAGATGTTTGCTTGATTCCAGCATCACGTTAATCCATTTAGTAAGGATGATGGGAACTTGACAAACTGGGAAGGACAGCAGTTCTGGGTTAATGAGTTATAAACCCATTTATATCTATTCAATGCTCAGGCCAGCTGGAAAATGCTGTTTGAATGCCTGTAGCTTCCTATTCTTTAATTTGAAGAATTTCTAATCCCTTTTTTTAAAACTTCAAAACTTTCTTTTAAACTTAATTTAAAAAAAATAAAATAAACCTAACTGACAGTCCAATATGGTGCCTGTTCTAAAAATTGGGCCAAGTGATTAATAGAATATAATATTTTTTACTTGGAAGGGACCTACAATGACCATCTAGTCCAACTGCCTGACCCAGTTCAGGGCTGACCAAAAGTTAAAGCTAATTGTCCTAATGCGTCTTGAACACTGACAGACCTGGGGCCTTGACCACCTCTCAGTAGGTGGGAAGCCTATTCCAATGTCTGACCACCCTCTCAGTAAAGAAATGCTTCCTAAAGTCCAGTCTGAGCCTCCCCTGGTGCAGCTTTGAACCATTCCCACACATCCTGTCACTGGATCCTAGGGAGAAGAGCTCAGCAATGTTTTCGGTCAATTCCTGAAAAGTCAAATGAAATCCAGAAGCAGTGTAGTGGTAGTGAAGAATTGTAACTGATGTTTCTTATGAATTTGTGTCTCCCATACATAGACTAAACTACAGCTTCAGGGGGCAGCTTATACTGTACATAACTGCTTTCTCTTTTTTGGTCTGGTTTAAATCCTGCCTGCATTATAACTTTTAAACTGCTAACTTGTGCATTCCGAGTGTTTGGCACTGGATACTAGTGTGTGGTGTTTATTTAACCTATTAGAAGTTCATGGTGCTCTAGGCAAAACGTGTTTGTTTCCTAGCAGGTATTCACAGAACAGAACCCTCTAAAATATATCAGAGGATTATTAATCCCATCTGGCAGAAGTAAAAAGAACACTGTCATTTTTATAGGAGAAATGTGAAAGTATCAAGTATTTCCTGTAAATTCTTGTGAAAGCCTTCAGTCTTTTCAAATTAAAACAAACAAGATCTTGAAAGGAGGAAAAAATAGTTGCCTTTCATTTGTGCCTCACAATGAGCATGGCCTGGATTTTGTTCTAAATTCCTCCTTATGTAACATCAGTGGGGATAGATGTGACACAGCTAACGGGACACTGCTCGGCTGCGGTGCACGGAGAACATTGCAGGGAGCTCCACAAAGTGCTCCTTGTTGAACCCATGCACAAAGAGGAGCCTTAAACAGAACATCCCTAAAGCACAGCGGTGAGTGGGGAAAGTGTTGCAGTTGAGGGAGGAGTGGTTCAGTTCCCCTTTGGACATCCAGTTACCACTGGACTCTTGATGTTCCCTTTTACAGGGTGAGTTTTGCTGTTGACATCGCATACAATAAACAAAACAAGCTGTATTGCATAACCTGCTGAGCTCATTTAATTTGATAAACTACATGGATTTTACTTATAGGAATCCATAATATGTACTCATATCTTGCAAAAAAAAAGTGAAGCCTTTGTGATAGGAAATTATATTTTGAAGCAACATCAGATCTCATGGAAGAGTGTTGCGAATATCCCTTCACTGTGATTATAAATTGGCAAGCCAACAATTTAGAAATGAATGGGTTTGCCTGTATGGGATCACTGCAAATCAGCAATTAGTTTAATCTCTCCAAAAGAAATAAGAATAAAGGTATGAAATTGCAAAACACTGTACTCAATGCCAATGAAAACTGTAGGTTTAATTCCTACTTTATTGCACTAAAATCTTGTGTTGCCTGCAAATGTCACAAGTAAAACAGGAGGGAGGTCTGAACAGTTACTTTAGTGCTGATGCCACTCAGCTTTCTCTGTTCTGTGTGAAGAAGCTTAAAAACAAGCAGAACTTTGGAATATCTTATTTCTTCTGTGCCCAAAGCTGGAGAACAGCCCTATGACAAAGGCTTTCATGCAAAGTAAATACATTAGTTTCTTATAGAGCGCGCTCACCATCCACTTGCTCCGCTTGCCCTGCTCCAGGGACATTTTGTAAACTGACTGTCCCTGTCTGTCCGTCCACCAGAGACACGGCAGGACCAGACCTACAGAGATGACAGTGATGCTGCAACTTTCAAGCAAACCCTCCCAGATCTCACCCCCGATGAGCCTTCAGAAGCACTCGGCTTCCCTCCCTTAGGAAAGGAGGAAGGGAGATGTGATCAAGATGTGCCCAAAAGCCAAATGGAACCACCTGCAGTGGAAAATAAGGAACCCCAGTCCCAACCCACTGAAGAGCCAGCAACACCAACAGCTGAGGAGGGGACAGCCGCTGATGCAGGTAGTGATGAATCTCCAGGGAAGTCCCCATCAAAAAAGAAAAAGAAGTTTCGCACTCCTTCCTTCCTGAAGAAGAGCAAAAAGAAGAGTGACTCCTAAAGGCCAACCCACTGCAGAAACACTGTCATATTTTAAAATCCATTAACCACTAGAATGTACCAGATCGTACTGAGTGTTTTGTCTTACTATGTAAATGAATGCCACAATTAATCCAACCAGCCCCTCAAGTTATGGCTTGATTGTTTAGGGTTATAACCAGAAACTAATGTCCAAAAAGGTGCTAATCCTGTGTGTTCAGCAGCTGCCGCAGATCTGATCCTTAGTTTGTAATCAAATGTAAATGACTTCCATTGGAAGGCATTGATTCACTATTTTTAATTTAAAGCCTGCACTGCTTTGCAAAAGAATATAAAAAATTCACAATTAAAAATAAAATGCCCATTGCTTACCACAAGAAGTGTTCTTTCCAATATTCTGTTCCAAGACACAAGTAAATTTCTTAAATTTTGACGTTTAGAGAGGATGTTTTTGCAGTGGTGTTCTCAAGGGGGGGTCTATTCTTGAACTGACATGTAAACCTCTGCAAGCTTGTGAGTACAGGTTGTGTTTTGGCCAAGCTTTGAGGCTCTCCATTGCTTCCTCTCTATCTCCCTTCTCACTGTTGTTACAAAATGAAGGTGTTTTTCACTTTGTTTTATTTTAGAACTGGCTGGTGAAATCAGTCTTTGATGTCTAGGACTGAAATGCCCGTGGTGTGTTCCGCTCATGTTGTGTGTTCAAAGAGCCCGATCTTGGCCTGTTTTTTTTTCTTTCTAGTGAATTACAGTTTAAGGGAAATCTGTCTTTGCTCTTGCCTCGCTGAGTCATGTGGTGATTTGGCTGTTAGAAAAGGTTAAAAAGTAACTGAAGTAAAAGCATTTCAGAAGTTTTTCAGCTGGTGGTGTGGAGCATGGGCAGGTGTATTTTGGGCCTTAGCACAGGTTTTTTCATCCTCTTAAAAATCCCTTTGTTGCACATGCAGCCTTGCTGTGCATGAACCCCGTGTGCAGCCTTTTGTGTTTGTTCCTTCCCACTGATCAAAATGTAAATGCATTACACTGAGTATTTCACCTTGTTTTATAGTAATTATATTTTCACTTACAAAAGCTGGCATTTCTTTAAATCTTTTTGTTGTTGTTGCCAGCAGTCAAGTACAGAAATCCTGTGTAACCTTAAAGGGTGTGTTTTCACCGTTTGCTATAAATGTTTGTTTAATGTGCAGCATGGCAAATCACTCTTGCCACTGAGTTCACTATTTCCCAGTTATTGCCATGCTTCTGTCTATCACTAATTGTAAAAGTAGTTTAAGATCAGGTAGGTCAAGCTTGCAGAATTCTCCGGAAAGCGGGTGCTGTTCCCCGGCCCAGGGCCGGCATGGCAGTGACCATTTCTGGTTTCTAGAATTTGCATTTCGGGTTTAACAGCAGCAAACCCCAACACCCCATGGGGGTGAGGGCAACACACTGACTCACAGTAAGTGTCTGTAACACAACAGAACACGGATGTAACCTTTTAGGACAATATTAAATGTTGCAATTGGTAAAAGAGCAGAGAACTAATGCCTTACATTCATGCAGCAGAAAGCACGGAGGGCCGGGCGGGTGGAGCGGCTGGAGGCAGCTCTGGGTGGGCAGAGCTGGGCCTGTGTCGGGCTGGGAGGTGCTGATGCCTCAGGCTGGTTTTGGGCAGCGAAGGGGCAACAGCTGGAAGTGGAATTGAGCTGTCAGTGTTCAAGTGAGAGGAGAGGTATTGAGGTGGCCACTGGTGCCGTGGGAAAGGTGACGGGGCCTGTGTGGGACAGAGCAGGCGGGCACTGGGCAGGAGCCCCCGGACAGCAGCGCTCAGGCAGGACTGCATGGCACGAATGGCTTTCAGCTTCTACTCTAACCTTGTATGTCCTTGTACACTAGGAAGCAAACAACACTTATTTTGCTAAATTGTGTTTTATTGCAGGGTCGTAACTAAATGACTAATTGCTGTATGTTTCAGTTCTTTACTGAAGTCCCTCCATTTATCTTGACCACATATGCAATGACTCTTAATTTCTAATTTTGTAGTTTGTTCTTTTAGTTCTTTGTATTACAATATGAAATGTAGTCATGTATGGTATGGTTACACACTTTGGGGCAGAATAAAGTCCTGTATTTTTCTTTCTTTCTTGTATCATTAAGTTCTACTCACAAATAAAACTCTTGAAAAAAAATCATGCACTGCTTTGAAAACTTGTGCACTTTTATTCTGTAGCCTAATTTGCTTTGTTTTCTTTTAATGATTAATATGTTGATTAATGACGGCTTTCATTCTCAGAAAATACTCAAACTGGCTACTGCAGGGCTCCCTTCCCAGAGATTCCCAGGTGAGCAGTGGGCAGAGCCTGGTGGAGGTTCCTTCCCCCACCTATTGCTGTTGTCAGCATGGTGCTGTCATCCGTGGCTGACTCCCTCAAGGAGGCCTTTGGCACCCTGGGTAAAATTCTGGCCCCACTTTGGCTCAGCCAGACAGGGATGCTCAGTTCAGACAGGTGTAACAACTGTAATGAACTGACCACAGGACTGTCCAATGTAACCGTTTATTGTAAAGCAAAAAGAACAGGGCTTGGTCATCAAAAACATCACACAGTATTAGAAATATAAAACATCTCTTCAAATTTAATTGTATATTAAAAACAGTCCACCTGTGCCAAAGTATCAGTGGGGTACCAGGGAGCCTGCAGTGTGCTTCTGCTTTTGTTTGACCATCACGTTTGCAGGTGTGGATGTAGCATTTGCAGAGCTCTTGTACCAGTTGTACAAAAACCCCATCACAGAGCGGGCCTGAGGGTTTGTTCTGTGCCAGCCCAGCCCCCGCAGAGCCCTGTGTGCAACAGCACCTGGTGAGGGGGGAGGGCTCCAGGCCTGCTGCTGTTGTGCTGTCTCTGCTTCTCTGCTGCTCTTAATGCCTTACTCAACTCTTTGGGGGGGTGTGTGTCTGTTTTTGTTTGTTTGGTGTTTTTCTATTTGCAAAGCTAACCCAGCTGGCTGGGAGGCCACCTTAAACAGAACTGCTGTGCGTTGTTGCTGCAAATGGTCATCGTCTGTCTCCTTCCAGAAGATAAAAATCCTCTTTTTCCTATTTGCTCAGCAGAGTCAGGTGCCAAGAGTCAGGTCTTGCAGAGGTCCTTGGAAGCTGGCGATAGTCTTGTGGTTCCTTCCTACTCCACCTTTGTCTGCTGTTTTATTGACCTGAGTAAAGCCAAGGGGACGAGGAAAAAAGCTCCGCAGACAGTGAAGCAAACCTCTGCCCCGGCCAGCCAGTAAACTGCAAAGAAAGGGGATTCACCTTGTTACTGTGCTTGTCCTTTGCAGGTGTGTGAATGCCCTCAAAGCTGTCGTGCTCACACGGTCCCCACCCAGCTGAACAGAATTACTGACCCCTTGGCTGAGCCAGAGGGTGGCAGGAGCTTGGCCCATGGCTGCACTCAGGAAACAGGTCCTGGCTTGCTTTTGGTGCTACCATTAGCCCAAGTTCAAGCTCTGAGGCTGATTTCCCTTCCTCTGTCCCTTTACCCTAAACTGCTCAGGGGCTCTGACCCCATGCAGGGGGTACCTGTGCCCCTTCTGCCCCACCCGGGCTGTCTGGTGCCAAAGGGAGGAAGGAGCACAAGGCCACACTCACCTGCAGCTGCCAGGATGGGTCCCAGGGCTCTGGCCAGGGCCCCCAGGCTCCTCAGGATGCCCATGACTCGTCCCTTCTGGCCGGCAGTGCCTGTGCAAGCAGAGCGTGTCACTGTGTGGGTTTTGCTTGGGGCAGGGCACAGCTGGAGCTCTGGGAGCCTTGTTCTCCTTGGGGTATTTCGCACTCGTGTCTCCCCCTCCCATCATTTCACAGCCCATGCCCAGTCTGCACTTACTTGTCCTCCACCACGACCCTCACAACTGCTTCACTGCATAAACACCAGGGCCTGGCATGAGTGCTTTTCTGGGACAATTTGTAGTGCACATTCTGCACCTCCCAAAAACCCCTATCCAAAACACCATACACAAGATTTTCTGAGGAGGCCCAGGTGTACAGTAAAAACAGAAGTGTGGATGCAAGTTAAATAAGAGCAACATAAAAATGACACTAATGAGCAAAGCCTTGCTCAGCAAGTACTGCAGTCCTGGCCCCCAGCTGACCCAAAGCCGTATTATCCACAGATGGCACCACAGCCACGTCTGCTTTATAAGGTTCCGTAGCAACCAGTGCCAGAAGGCTTCAGGAGGTTCCTTAGGAAGTCTTTTCTAAGGAAGCAGCAAGAAATGATTTCACTGCTGGCAGGGATGGCTGGTGTCTCTTTCAGAGAGCCCAGGCTGTTCCCTCCTCAGTGCTGTTTTTGGCCTTTGCCTTCTCATCATCTTCACCAGCACCAGCAATGAGGTTGCTGCAGTTTCCCCATCCCACTGGACTGTGTTACACAGTACAAAACTCAGGTGTGATATTGATGGTCACTCTGAGCAGAGCTTTGCTGCTGAAATTATCAGTTATGAGACAGGTATGAGCCAGGGGCTGGTTCCCTGTGCTCCCCTGCAGAATGGCCTGAGATGGACCCACAACTGTTCCTGTTGATGCTTCACTAAACTCGAGGTCAGTTCTGTATAATCTGAGCCACGTCAATACAAAGGTCATTGATGGGGCCAAGGGCAGCCGGTCAGAGCAGGAAGGACACTCACCATAGCCTGACACCACTGCTGACAAACACGGGATAACAATGGCTGCAGCTGGAAAAATCCACAGAAGAGACTGTCAGTGAACAGCAGAGCTCAGAACAGACAAGACCAACAGTGAAAAAAAACATGTGGCCCAAACTTGTTACTGCTGCAGAGAAATATGCTGAGCTCTGGGCACTCCACCACCACTGAGTCATCAGGTTCAATCCAGTTCCATGATGGAAACAGCCCCTCCAAGCCAACCTGCAGGAAGAGCCCAGAGCCGCGAGCACTCCGAGCAGATGTTTCACATTAGCATCCTTCATTCCCATAGCGAGCCCACGGGCCAGGGATGGACACTGCAGATCAGCCAGCTGGCAGATTTCCAAATCACTGCAGTCTTACCAGGTGGAGCAGGGAAGCGCTCGTGTTGCACACAATGAGGTGGCTGTACCCAGAGTGACACTGTCCCTGTGCAGGCAGTGCACTGGACTCAGGGATGAGAGGCTGTCTTGGGAAATAAGACTGTCACGTCCCAGAAGAAAAGGTTACAAAATTTTTTGGACACAAAAGCCAAGAGTTGATCAGCAATCACTGCCCCCTTACTGAAATAGGGGCCTTTTCTGCCAAGAAAGAAGCGCTTCAACCATACAAAGCAGAATTGTTTCAGGGAAGGAAGGGAAGGGAAGGAGAGGAAAGTACAATGGTAGAGCAGGAATGATCAAGGTTGCTTTAACTGCAGGTGCCCCAACTGCTGGGCAGAGAGAGGAAGGGAAGAGGAAGAGAATCCCCAGAGAGGCATTTCTAGCTGGCTTAACTGGGAAGAAATGGAGTTGTCCGCACAGGAAGGGGCCAGGGAAGACTCAAACGTGGTTAAACAAAATAAACACCTCCTCTCACTCCTCACCTGTCAAACACACAGCTGGCCCCAGACAAATAATAGACTCCATAGGTGCATGGTGTGGTTTACAGTTTACTCCTAAATCAAGCTGTACCATGCAAAAGAGAAGTCCACGTTTGTAATTAGTCATAGATGGAGCTTCTTAGCAGTTAGCAGCATTGGTAATACCTGAAATCTCTTTTTAGACATCCAGTAGATGGATCCAACTTCAGTCATAACTGTTTCCCTGAACAACAGCTTAGGTTGGCAGAACAGAATTTATGCAAACACTTAAAACATCTGACCCTCACTCTTGCCCAGTCCAAACACCCTCAGAGTGTGCAGATCTCCAGCCCATGGCCTAAGAAATAATCCAACCACCACACAGGTACAAAGATTCAATGTCTCGCTTTTTTGCTGAGCTGAACGATTTAGTGAATATTTTGCTTCTAGGTCTGGTAAGAGGGGGTTAAAAAAAGCATCCTCAAGAGCTCCCCAGTGAGACAGGACAACAGGAGCACTGGGGATGCTTCCAAATACCACCATGATAACTTCCTGTGATACAAACAGCATCAGAAAAAAAACCCAGACACTGTTTCTTTCATATTTCATAAACCAAAGTGTCAACCTTCTGTTACTTGTCGTTTGAAATTATAAGTGCATCTTTTTTAACAGTGTGAATAAATACATGAAGAAAAATCATTTGTGCTTAGCTTGCAGTGCCTTTTGAACAGCTCACCGAAGGAGTACAGCAACAGTCCAGCACTCAGCATGGTCACATTTGCAGCCCATCCAATTAAGAGGAACGCTGGAATCAGCAACATAATAGCCTGCAAAAGGAATGGGTCACACGGTTACATCTGAGCCGCGCTTGTTAAAGCCGGACTCTAGGTGTCCTGCCAGTTCCCTTCTGCTGATGGGACAGCACACAAGTGACCAGCAGAAAGCCCTTTCTTCCCAAGCAGACATTTCAAAGTCACCTGGATGGCCACACACCAGCCCAATGAACTTTTCTGTTCCCTCTCACTATCACATGATTGCACACCACATGCAAGTTCTCTCTCTACAGATCTGTCGTGTTGGGGGGATTTTTTATCTTGTTCTGTGTTGACCTGGACAGAAATCTGGCTTTAACTCTTCATCTCCTGAACTGGCACAAGAGAAGAAAAAGCTTGTGTGCAGCAGGACTACAGCTCCTCTGCTTTTGCTCAGCTGTACTGGCTGATTTTATCTTTAGCTTTCATATTTCTGTAGCCAAGAGGAAAAAAGGGAGGAGAGGGTGCATCTGAAATTCAAACCCCAAAAATAAAAAGCATTCTTCATCTCCTCCAAGAGCTGGACTTCCCCTGTGATGTCTCCCTCACTTACAGAGCTCCTGCAGAAAAGACAGATCAGATCTGCTTCGTGTGTGATAAAGGAGGGTATTCACTGCCACTGAGAGCCTCATTTTGAAAATTCAGTGATAAATGAGCTACTGTAACCACTGTGCTAAGAGAGGCCACGTTTGCCATATGGTGCAGATCGACAAACTGCCAGAGTAACTTCAGCAAAAGGGGGAACTCCCACAAAACCCACTGGCATCCCTGGAGAGAGTGCCCCAGGGCTGGGGGGTCACTGCATCGTGGCCATGGGTGCTCATGAGAAGCCATCAGCCCAGCAAATGAGGGTTTGAGGCAACTGCAGATCTCATGGCAGGGTGAGGAAGGAGTATAAAAATGAGAGATGCAAAGGGCAGTGCAGTGCCAGCACACACAGCAGGCTGGCAGAGCACACGGGGGAAGCTGACGTGGAGGATGAGGCAGCACCAAGAGCAGCTGATGTTCATCCACAGGGAAACGTGATACCAGCAGCCTGACATCAACTTCGCCTGCCAGGGACCAGGGTGGAGGTTGTTTCACCAGCAGAAATCACTTTAGGAGAAGCTGAGTCAATTCACTGGAATGCAGTGGTTTGGAAATCTTCTACCCTGCCACCACTGAAATCACAGTGGCCTCAAAAAAATGTAAAATACATGAATCAAGTCTCTAACAGTCCAAGCAAAGCTATTGCCAAGGAGCCAAGGTAGTGCTCTGTTTAGTTCCACACACAAACGTAAATGACAAGACATCTACTGTCCCCACAGCTGTACAAACTGCAGGGAGCTGTTCCCTGTCACCCCAGTACAGCAGCTGCAGCATCTCTGTGAGAAAAGAGCCAAGCAAAACAAAGGAATGTACACTTCTGTCAGTGAAACCTCGGTCTGAACATTGGTACATGCTTTTGTCACGTGTAATACTGATGATCACAAACCAAAGACTGGAAAAAGAAACTATTTCTCCCTGCCCAGCAGTGAAATATACCTTAGGGAAAGCCTGTCAAGCACAAAGATAGCCAGATTGAAAATAATTTCCCAGAAAGAGAGTCAGAGATCAGCCCTGAAGCAGCTTTAGTAGTTTTAATGTCTGCACTGCAAGAGAAATCACTGAAATAAAGCATAATCTTCAGAATATTTTACCTAACTTGCACAGATGGACAATCTGCTCTCATTCCTTACTGCAATTAAATACGAAGAACACAAAGTTTCAATAACAGTGTTTCTCACATCGTAAGAAAGGGCTCTAATGTTCCAAAGTTTAGTTTGACAGGTAAGTGCCCAACAACCAGTTTTGAGAAGTCATTTAGCTGGATAGATGATACAGAAATTTCTTTTGATTGGACAAATACAGTTATAGCCTCCAAATACCCTTCACTGCACTTTGGACTGAAAATTAACGTATCAGATTTGCGGGGGGGAAAGAAAAAGAAATATTGATTTTTTACCCTTTTTACAGCTCTGATTTCATTTCCTGGCTTGATTCGGCGAGCATAACCTCCCTGGATCACAGCCATTGTTATTCCAATGAAGAAAAACATCTTGCCCTGCTGCATGCTGGAAGGGAGGCAAACCCACAGATTACGGAGTCACACTTGGAACATTCTGCCCTGGGATTCACCACTCCTGTGCCGACCCTCTCTGAGCAAGGGAGACAAAATGCCTTTGGGGCTCACAGCACTGCAGAGCTCTCAGCACACCGACAGCAGCTGCCATGGCAAGCAGAGAGCGAGAAGGGAAAGCTCCGAGGCCTCACCCTATGGATGGGACAATGCTGGCAAGTGCTGCAGCCACCTCCGGACTGCTGTGGGGTAGGTCAGGCTTTCTGGGGTGGCCCGCAAAGACTCAACACATAAATCACCCAGTGCTGTGAACATCTGTGCCACGTGCATGGGAGTTGTTGTTTTCCAAGGTGCAGCTCATGGAGGGTTTGAAGGAGGTCAGCAAGGCACAACGTGGTGGTGACCAGGGGTCACACTGGGAAGTCTGAGACATCACTCCCTCCATCCTCCAATTTTCTTCAATTTTCCCTTTCCCCTCTCTTACAGACTGAACTATGTGGATATTCTCAACTGAAGAGCCCCACCTCCACAACAAGCTGGCTGTCTCAGAGCTGTACTGCTGGCACACAGCTCTGCAGCTCACTGAGAGCTGCCCTCAATGCACAGGACACAACAAAGCTCAGTGCACTACAAAACCTCTCCTTGACACACAGGG
Source organism: Edolisoma coerulescens (assembly GCA_013397115.1). NCBI lineage: Eukaryota > Metazoa > Chordata > Aves > Passeriformes > Campephagidae > Edolisoma > Edolisoma coerulescens. The sequence continues at coordinate 1,736,859 of VWZW01001826.1, forward strand.
ATTAGTTAAGCCACAAACTGTAATGAAAGACAGAGAGGGAAAGATGAGACAACCCCCTGAGAATTACTCGAAGGGAAGGACACGGGCAGGAATCAAGTTGCAAGTTCACGTTCCTGGCTGGAATTCTTCCTATGAGCTGGCAGGAAAAGTATTTCAAGCTGAGCTGTTGGTGGATTCTGTTCTCTTTCTTCTCTGGTTTTGACTACAGGAAATCAGGCTCTGTGACATGACTGCACACCATATGCAATGCAGAACGCTGGTGAGCAAATATCATCACGCAGATATCCCCCCACCCTTCACCTCTTTGAGCTGCAAAAACTCTTCTGAGCAAGAAAAGGTTTTACTATAATCAATACAACTAGCACAGCTATACCCATTTCAGGAGCTTTAATTTAATCTTGGGTATTTATATTCCCTACTTATTAGAAGCTGTAGCTTGAGTACTTCCTTTCATGATAAACACTGTGCCTATATTTCATAAATTCTTCTCACAAAGCCCAAGTGCCACTGAATGCAGGGGTGGCTTTACTGAGTGGTTTTACCAACATCAGAAAGCCTCTCTTGAAAATACATGAAGAGACCTTAAATCAAGATTTTGGAAAATATCCTAGTCAAAATATACAACATTTATATTCTAAGTGTGAAATACCTGCTGAAGTGGAATCTCTGGTGAGTGAGAAAACTCAGTGTATACTCCAAGCCGGAAAACAGGAACAGGTACAGGAAGTAAGCCAGGCCCAAAATTTTGAGATTCTGAAGATCTAAACAAACAAACACCAAGGGGGTGGGAGGTGGGGAGAGAAACACGGTGGTGTTTTTCAAGCAAAGCTTGAGAACAAAATCACAATAGAAGAGCAACATTTATCAACTGTACAGGGAAATGTTCTCAGATGCTCATTTTAAATATCCATACAAGACAGGCCACAAAATGAGTCCTATAGAGATGCAGAGAATCCTACATCTCCAAGTCATGAATTGAGAAATAAAATTCCAGTCTGAAGTTTTCTGGTTTGCAGCTTGAATAAGCAAACTCACATCTCCCTTGCTCATGCCTTGCTCTATCTTTAAATCACTTCACTTACTACAGCCTCCCCCATGCTGCAGCCAGTGGCTGAGGAAAACACAAGTATCAAGTCAGATATCTTCAAAACATTCATCTTCAAAACCTTCTTTTGGGAATAACAGGACCAAGGTCCAAAGGAACTTCCAATTGCCTGTTCATAAGTTATTAAGGTGGGTTTTAAATGAGCAAACAGAGTACTGCTTCTGGAATGGTTTGAGTACAGTTTTCACTTAAAGACCAATGCCACACACAAAAAGACACAGAGTATTACTGTAAAAAGCCATCTGACACTTACTCTGCTCTGAAGGGGATTCCTTTCCTCGGGTGACTGCAGAGAACTGAAATAAAGCCAAAGGACTGAGCAAGTCAACTGCTGCCTGAAACCCAGATGTCACAGAAGAGACCTGATCAAAGACAGAAAGAGGTTTATTTAAAACCCTAATGTAATAACCACTGCTAGGAACTGACAGGCACCACCAAATGTGCCTCTACACCTACACAAATCATCTGAGATGAAACAAGGCACCTGGCACTGGGATTTGAGTGGGCCCCAGTAACAACCCAGACTTTCTGAACTGGCTCCAGCACTGTGACTGAAAGGTAAAGCACTGATAGCACCTTTCACTGAAGACAAAAGAGAGGTTCTTCTTTGGGTTCTTACAAAGCAGAAGAGGCTCATTCTGCACAGCCTTGAAGGTGGCTTTATTTGGTTCACCTTTTGCATCATCCCTCATGTCCAAAGAACATTTACTGGGAAAATAATGGCACATCTGCCTGCAAGCTCACAGGAAGCTGAGGATTTGCTCCTGTGCTACAAATCTGAGACCAGTATGCACAGCAAACACTGCTCTGTTTTGGTACTGGTTGCTATTTTAGCCAGCCAGTGACACCTCCTGGGGAAGAGAAGGAAAATATAATTTTTAGAGAGATTCTTTGGAGATATTTTAGAGCAATTTCCACTGAAATTCTGCCTAGCCACAACGTGTGGCTTTTTTAAGAGGAAAATTTATTTTGTAGCACTTCTGGGCCTTGTACTGTGTACATCTCAACCTAATTATGCACCTAGTGGCACTCTCCCTGCTCCTCACCTACAGGCACTTGGAAGATGCTTATTCTTCCATCTATACATAATTTACATTTTTATTTGGTTTTTTTTTATTCTAAAACATAGAAAATTAGATGAAACACTAAAAGAAATAATGTCTAAATTATTAGAAATCAATTTCCCTACATTATTAGGGAAACAGGTTTTTTTAGAGTAGAATTTAGCCTGTCACTTTACACAACAGTCCCAGGAAGAGATAAGACACTCAGGAATCCTGAATAATCACACGTAGTAATTCACGCCTTCAAAGCATGCAGGCTTTATCTGATGAGCTTCCTTCTCTTCCCAGATAGGGAGGGAGGAAGGGAGGGAACTATTATCCCTTTGAGGGTAGAGATTAAAGGTCCCATTATCAGTGGAACTTAATCTCAGTCCATGACCTGGGGACTTATTACGGGCTGGATTTAATGAAGCTGTAAACAAATCAACCTTCAATATGGTATTAACGTGACCCCTGTCTTGTTTTGATAGTCAGAGCTTCTGAGTACCCGACAGCAGAGTCTGGAGCCCATTAGTCTCACAACAGCAACCAGTTCAATAGACTGGGCTGGTACAAAGCCATGAAGTTGCTGATTCACACAGAACATACTGGGATATTTATTCTCCCTCCCACTGCATTTATTGCAGAGAGAAAACAGACACGCCCAAGAAGTTTGCTCATGCTGTTGAGAAGTCTAAGAGGATTTCCTGAAGCTGGCTTGTGGCAATCCCCAGTTCCTGCACGTGTTGGTACGATGGGGTTTGCACTACAGCACAGAGAACCTGGGCACAAGCAATGTGGCCTGCAAGCATGCTTGCCAGTAATAAAAATACCCTGTAGTTTGTACCTGTTTTGAATTATTATCCATGTCAGACAGGATGCCAAGGCTGATTTTAGTTTGGTCAAGAGGACATACATTAGATATGCATATGTTTAAAATCTTAAGTGTTTTATGAGATATATGTATCTATTAGATTTTTTAATGCAGGTGTGTGTGCACACAAATTTTTTTTAATTTCTCCTATCTTTGCCATAGAAACAGTGGTCTAGAAGTGACTTCATCCACTGATCCTTATTGAAAACATTGTCCTAAAACTGGCTAAAGTGTTTCACCATCCCCCAAAAAGTAGACACTGCCAATTTTAGTCAATGTCAGCAGCTACACGAAGTTTAGTTTCTTCACAGGTTCAAACTCTGCAACATCTAACCTGGATTTAATTTCTATGCTTATGATTTATTACACCACAATTGCTCAATTTTACTTCATGATCACCCCAAAAGTCACCGTGAATGGCAGACACTTTTCACAGTGTCTTTGCTCATTCTGTTTTCCTCTAATGCAGGGAGACAGAGAGAGACTCAGCAACATGTCTGGAAGGCAGAGTCAGTCCACATCAGGAATGCAGCCTGGGCCTTCCAAGCTGCAGCCTTACCTTGCAGACCAGACTTGTTCAGTATGCACAGAGCACAGCTTTGTCTTTCCACAAGTCTGCTACTGATACTGCACAGCCCTACACATAGTCCAGAAAAAGAGAGTTGCAAGATCCTCCCTCCAAATAAGCAGCCTTGCTCATGGCTAGCTTAGCTAAAAATTAACTCAAAAGCTGTTAAAGGGGACAGACCTTCCTATTCCTCCCTTCTCCCAGTCAGGTCACAGCAGGAGCTGTTTTGGCTACCATAAGGCCAGTGTCTGACTCTCTTCACCTGATCAACTCGTGGAACAGTTGACAAAAAGAGGAAGGAAAGGGTGTAAAAATGCTGTTCTCTTTGGATGAAAGCACATCCTTGTTCCCCATCCCCCTCCATTTTCCCCTTCCTACAAGTTAATTCCAATATGAATCAATATGAAATACTCTCTCCTGTGAAAAGCAGACTGATAGGGAAACAAGGGCATAATGAGAACACAGCAAACTTCAAGGAAACAGATGTCTGATCCCAGTGGCACATCCTCCTGCCAGTTATCATGATGATTTCCCCTCTTTTTACAGCTTTGTCCTTCCAACATATTCCACTCCTATACTGCGGGAACAGCAGCTCCAGCCAAATTCCAGAAAGGCAGCCAACATACCTGCCTTTCCTGTGTCATCCACAGGCCGAGAAAACCACTCACTCCCACTCAGAAAGCGGGAGGAATTACCAAAGAAGAGAGCAGAGCAGCCTAATAAGTGAAATTACAAATGTGCTGGAACACATGGATCACATGCCCAGATGCAGGCTGTCAGCACACTGGAGCACTGACACCAGCCACAAGAAGCCCCAAACCACTCTCATGAGCAGCCAAACACCCTGTCCTGCGTCCTTTGTGCGACTGGGACCCAGCCCTGCACAGCACCTCATGCAACACCCACTGCTGCACAGGGGCAGAGCCCCAAAAGCAGTGACAGAGAGCTCCTTTCCTTACCAAAATTCAGTGGTGTTGACTAACACAGACCAGCAGATCAGAACTTTCAAGAGGATAATAAAAGGGGGAGGGATATATTCAGTCATCACATAGTCCTAAAAGGCACTGAAGCCATTTAACCACTCTACAGCAAAGGAGGAATTGTTTATAGAACAGAGATTTGCTCTGCTGCTCTTCCCTATGTCACCATGTTGCCAACTTCCCGGAGTGTGCAGCTCTAACTAAGAACAGAATTTTATCCAGAATGTTTAGAAACAGCCAAATAGGAAATAGGAACAGATGACACATGGAAGAGTTGTTAAAAGAAAATAAAACAGCTGTAGAGCTTGGGAACACAGCGTGAGCAACAGATTTCACATGGGACACAACTGCTAGGAAACACTCAGGGAAGGTGCAAAGCTTTGCCCTGCTAGGATCATTGTAGATAAAAGTCTCCTGAACAATTCTCAATGTCAAATGGACTTGGCTATCCAGAGACCAAACATGCTCCAAAAACTGAGTGCTGCCTAGAAACCAGGGATCACAGCAGAGACCCAATCCAGTGAAAGCCTCAAGTCGAGTGCAGATACCCAGGGCTGAATGCCACCTCTCATGCTACAAAGGAGACTCTTCTAAGACACTTTTAATCAGATACACCTTGGACAATGTCCAATCACACAATATTAAATCATAATGTTAATAAATGTTTGGCCCCACAAATCCAATCAGTCACTGAATTTCAGCACATGTAGGTATTTTCTATCTGCAGAAGACAGAACAGCTCAGAAAAAAGTAATTTGCTACTCTAGTGTTCAAAGCATATTCAAGTAAATACAAGATAGCAGGTAAGAAAATTTCTAACATACACTGGATAAATGAAAGAAAATCCAGTCTCTGATGCATTTACTTTTATGATTTGCTGAAATTCTTCCCCAAGGAATCCTTGTGGTCATAGTTTAAAATTCACAGTCTCCCTCCCATGTTCACATTAGGTTTTGAGAAATTTAAACCTAACAGCAATTAAGCAGTCATGTTAACTATAAAGAACTTCTTATATTACACTGGGCTAGGAGATAGGACCATCCCTGGAAGTGTTCAAGGTCAAGTTGGATGAGGTTTTGATCAATCTGGTCTAGTGGAAGGTATCCCTGCCCATGGCAGGGTGTTTCAAAATAGGTGATCTTTAAGGTCCCTTCCAACCCAAAATATTCTATGATTCTATGATCATACAACTGCTTTGACACCAGCCTTAATAATTATCCTAATCCCAGGAATGAGCTAAATTTCTGAGACACTGGCTAAGCCTGTTCTTCACTGTTTCCAGTATTTCAACAATTCTCAAATCCTATTTTTACAGAAAACACAGATCTTGAGACTGATCATCCATTTACCCGTTTTTCCTTGGGAAGTGTCTCTGGAAGAAGGAGGAAGATGAAAATAAAATCAGCCACAGAAAACACGAGAGCTGACAATGCTGACCGAAGGTAGAAGACTTCTCCTTTCTCAGTCTGCATGGCGAGGTAAGCACCCATCATGGGGCCCAGGGTAAAGCCCAGGGAGAAAGCAACACCAATCATGGCCTGCAGGGATAGACAGAGAATTTTAGACACCATTTTTTCAGGTTCTGAAACAATTTGGATTAACTAGGTACAGAACTTAGTCACCCTGAGGATGTAGGAAGTGCACAGCAAAAACATGAAGTGAGAAAAACCTGCTGTTTCCAAATAAACGATTTTGTTTTCTCTCCAGTCAGAGAAGTGGCAGGAACAGGCAGTGGCCCATCACTGTTTGAGAATAGCTTCAGTCAGATGCTGTTTGCTTCCCAGAAAGCAGAATGAACATGCCTACCTTGCTTTGGAAAAGAAGAGAATACAAGCCATGTGGATGTGAGCCATGCTGTACTAAGTGACTTACTCTCAGGCCCTAAAAATAGGCCCTGACCCATTTTATTTACTAGTACTGTATGGCTACCTCTCTCCACAAATAAAAATGCATTTTGGCTCACCAGGATTATAATAAATTGCTTGGAAGATTCATTAGCTATCACTGTGAAGTGTAAAGCCTTCCCCTCCCAAGAAGCAGCTGTCCTCTGTAGTGGCTTACAACAATCTGTTAAGAGAAGCCTGGGCCTCCAAGGTTTTTATAGGATAAAAGATATAACTGGCAATTCACAGGCCAAGTTCAGTCTGCAGGGTGTTTCCATCTGGGCCACTGCCTTCTGGAAGTGGATAGGGCAGCTGCTCATACTTCTCAGTCAGCCAAATGTCACATCCTTTACCCACTGAGCTCAGATCTGAAGCCAGTGCAGCGCGCAAGGAAGTCAGGAGCACACTGTGCTGTGCTGCTGCTCTTCCACAGCTTGGGAAGGCAAGAAAAAGGGGTTGCCCTGTAAGTGGCTTCCAGCTGCCAAAACTGGGCCATAAGACCTTGTGATTTCTAAGCTATAATAATCAGAATTAAAGTTACCAGCAGGAGTAACAGTTCTAACACTGAAACAAGATAGTTTTCCCATCTCTAGAGCATCTGTGTTTCACTTGTAGGTGAAGGTCGTTGGCAAAAGCCCAAGAGCTCCCAGGAATATGATCTGGCATCTTTCCAGAAGCAAGGCAGAATGTTAACTCATGTTTTCACTTCATCAGTGAATACACACCTGAGGAACACACATACTGAGCACCCAAAATCAATTAAAAGTTGCCCGTTAAAACTAAACGTGTACCCCACAAATGTAACTCACCATGCCCTTGCTCCGTGCTTTTGGGGAGTGCAAGTCAGCAATTATAGCTGTGGAGAGGCTGACATTCCCTTTGCTTATTCCACCTATGATCCTGGAGAGAAGAAAAACGCCAAAAGTCCGAGAGGCAGCCCATAGTGAGTATGATGCTATCAAACCCATCTGCAGAAGCAAGAAAGGGTTCTTTATAAAGCAAAGCAAAGCTGGTATATAATTTCTGCACATTTCCCAGCTAAACATTTATGTTTTTTATTTGTTTTCAATGGCTGCTCCAAACCCCATGTAACAGAAATGGCTGAATACACTGACACTGCACTGTGTCCTGAACAGTGATATAAAAGAAGTAGAAACAAGTCCATACAAACTACATATAATTGTGATATTTCTGACAAAATTAGAAGAGCAAAATTCTGTGGAAGTTAAAGCAGTCCTGGGCACAAAACATTTTTGTACATCCCACTCTATTTGTTTCCAAATTCAAGAGAAATCTGGGTTCAAAATAAGGAGAATGTTCATGCTCATAATACATCTTGCAGTGCTATATAGCACCTCCTAACCAGCAATTCCCAGGCTCTGTGGAACAGGTCATAAAGTGATCAGCCCTCATTAATCACTTGATGACCTAAAATACATAGGAATTAAGTCTAACATTTGTCAACAGAGCATCTGAAGTCATTCTCCCATACACAGGGGAAAGGGATTTTGGAAAATGACAGAAACAGGTAAGTATTTTGGTGTCTTCTATGTACAATTCTGGGTCTGGGAAATTCAGTTTAAGCACTCACACCTGGAAGTGTGGCCAAGTGACTTGGCAAGAAAGAGTCAACAACCAACAGATCTAGAAAATTCAATTCTAAAACTGAAGTCTGGCTGTCAAAATTCACATGCAAGTCAGTTTCTGTGCTAAGCATAAGATCGTGGTGCCTTCCACTGTGTATTGAGATGCTGTGACTGAGATCAGCATGTGACACATACCACTGTCATCAGGATGACAGGCCTTCTGCCCCAGTGGTCTGACACAGCACCGGTGAGGGGAGAGGAGAAAAACTGCAGGATGGAAAAGATTGAGCCAATCAGACCTAAAGAAAAAAAAAAGATAAAAAGATATGTATCATTATACTTGCTGCCTTCATCTTAAATAAAAAGACAGCCAAGCTGTTTGAGATCTATCATACAATGTTTGATAAAACCTTGAAATTAAATGTAAAACAGCAGCTATGAAGAATACCTTTGTCTCTGAGACCATGCCACTCTCAGAACACCAACCTTGCATGGTTACTTAACTGAGGCAGCAGATACAGAGTAACAGGCATAAACTGGATGACTTACTGGTTACTTCACTGGTGAGAAAGGGTTTGACACTCACTGGTTATTATGGAATGATGATTCTCCAATGTTTCCCTGCTGACTACATAAATTTTCTGTTCTTAAAGCAGAGATAACACAGTCTTTAATAGTCACAGTTCTTTTTAGACTTTTTTGATTGTTTGAACCTGATTCTGTCACACTTAATTAGTTTTTCTTTCCTTTTTATCATGGAAAGAAGGACTTAAGCACTGCTGTTACTTAGGCACCCTAAGAGGTAGGAGTGACTCCAACAGACTCCAAGAGTCTTTTGAAATCTGCCTCCAGCTTCTGTGATCTTTAATTCGTCTTTTCTCTTGCCATTTCTAGCATCACAGACTTATTAATTTGCACTACACTCTCAACAAGCAGGCAAAAGATGCCTTGCTGTCACAGCTTTTCTCTAAAGGAAAAACTGGGTTATATGTTTCAGATCATTCAGCTATCAAAGCTTTAAAAGGCAGAGAAGAGACAGACCAGAAGTTCTGCTCCCATCAACTTTGAGAGAAGCAGAATATTGATACTGAACACCGTGTTGAGAAGAGCTGCTTCTGATAACTCAAAGCTCAAAAAAGCTGTGTAAAAAGTCTTACAGACTTCTACACTGGCAGTTTATGACACACAGTTCCTTTCATTGTGTTTCTAGCACTGTAAAAACACCCTCTCATGCCAAATATTTCCAAGCCAGCATGCAGCAAAAGCAGGGCTGTTCCACATGTGGGAAGGAGCCGGGAGCTGAGGGTGACCACAGCAGTGGCAGTGCCCTCACCAGCCTGGGTGCCCCACGGTCTGACGGGCTGGGCAGAGCAGGTGCTGCCAACAGGGCCCACTGACAGTCCCAGACAAGGCAAGGGTTATTCAGCACGGCCTTCCAGGGAATCCAGTCTGGACCAGCAGGAGCCAGGGGCAGAGAAAGGAGTGGAAACAACACTATGGTGTAGGTCGGGAGACAAGACACCTCCAGCATAGGTTCCATTTGAGAGATGGGGACAGAGACAGCCCTGGAGACAAAGTCTGAAATACAGCTCCTGAATCACTAGGCAGAAAATGTGTGGGTGATGACTGGTCACAGCAACTAAGTATGGGTGCCCTCAGGGCCCTGACATGGGCAGAGAAGTTTCTGCCTTGAAGAAGTTGCAGTCTAAGCAAAAATGAAAGAGAAAAATACATCTGGCACTGGGAGAAACACCAAGGTGATCTTGCAAGCACCTTCCCAATCCTATGCTCCTTGTGGAGGATGAGGGCAGTGAAGGAACACAGGCTGCAGGAAGGCTGCAGCAGCCTCTGCTTAACATCACAACTCTAACGGAACTTTCCACACAGCACTCCCAAGAGTACAGGACACAGCAGGTAAAAAAGCAACAAATTGGACTCGACTGGAAGTTCCCACCCCTTGTTTAAGCAGTCTGAGATGGTGAGAAGTTGAAAGTAGGAGGCTTCTGGTCAAGCCTTAGAGGAGACAGAAAGCAGCTTCTGAGGGATCAAAGAAAACTGTTTCCTAGCATTCCAAGCCAGTAATTTGACTAAAAAATGAGCAGAGAAAGAAAAACATGCCTGCAAGGATAGGGCGGGAAAGAGGAGAATGGTTTATAAACTTCCTAATGCCTGTTATACCAAATTAAACTACTTTAAATAGTAACAATACATTCACACATATTCTAATTAAGTTTTGTGTTTAATTTAGTTTATTTTAAAAGCCTTTTGCTTATCTTGGGGGAGGCCTCAGCTCACTAAAAAGAGAGGGTAGAGAAGGTCTAACTAAAATTAACCCAGATACCTTCATATCTTCATACTCTGAAATCACAGTTTTGTCACAACTGTCTAGATGGCAAGAAGCCAGAAGAGTCTCCGATGTGTAACATGACATATTTCCCTCACTGTTCCTGCTGGAGCTCATCCACACCAGTGTCCTAGTGACAGCAAATGCTGATGGGTCCTGCAAGCCAGCGGCTCTGCTGCTTTTAATAAGACTAATGAGATTTAGAAGCAGCGCTGCACTATACCTGCCCAAGGGGCAAGCAAGGCTGGCACTCACAAGTTCCTATTTCCAGTGCTTCCTACTGATTGATCTCTGATCACGTGCAGATCAATTGTGAAGGGAGAGTAATTTCTGTGACTGGCAGGGCCCACCACAGCAGACTCCTGACCCTCAGCTGGAAGTCTGACAACAAGGAACAGCAGGCCTGTATTTCCCTAACAATCTGTAGAACAAATTGAGTAAGAACATAGGGTAATTCAGGTTAAAAAGGAGCTCTGGAGGTCACCTACTCCAACCACCTGCTCACAGGGTCAGCTGTGAGGTCAGAGCAGATTGTTCAGGGTTTGACAATCTGAGGATGGACGCTGCTCTGGGCAGCCTGTTCCACTGACCATCCTCTTTGGAAAAATGTTCCTCCCTATTTCCAGTCTGAACCTCCCGTGCTTCTACTTACACCTGTTGCCTCTCCTTCTCCCACACACACCTCAGTGAAGATCCTCACTCTCCATAACCTCCCCACAGGTGTTGGAAAGCTGCCTTTCATGGCAGACCAGCCAGGGGCCCCAGAGTCTCCATCTTCAGAGCTCTCCACTGAACTCACCATAGTGTATGGACACCCGTCCTTGTACTGGGGACCAAAATAATTCAGATATGGTCTGTCAAGTGCTGAGTAGAGAAAGATGATCACTTCCCTTAATCCACTGACTCTGATTCATTTCATGCATCCCAGGAGCTGTTGGCACCTTTGCTGCCGGGGCTGGCTCTTGCTCAGTTTGCTGCTCACCAGGACCCCCAGGGCCACAAGTCAGTGTCCAGTCTGTATCATTCCAAGGACTACTCCTTCCCACAGGCAGGACTTAAAATTTGTCCTTCCTGAAGGTTCCTGTTATCCCATTCCTCCTACCTGTCTAGGTGTCTCCAAATGACAGAGATGGGGCTGTCCAACTCTTCATTGCTATCAGTGTGGTGAAAACAAAATCATTTATAGCCTACTCTATGTTTTCTGTGTTGCTTAAATGTAGAGCTAATAACAGGCAAGCATGCTTTTTGTATTTCTTGTAATTCTTCACATCAACATTGCAAATAACTTGGAAAGAACATTGTTTTTTGGCTGTTAGCTTGTTTGTTTGGTTTCCCTACCTCCAAACAAGACACTGTTGTATTTCCGCTCTGGAGGTATCCCAGCCATCACTGCAAACCAGTCTACACCACGTTGCAATGACACATAGAATCCATCCTGAAAAACAAACAACAGGGAAATAGAAGCAGGAAGACAGTCTCTCTGTTTTATTTTCAAAGACAGCATCAGAGCATAGTGAACTAGAGACAGTGCTGGATGATTCCTTCCCTTCTCCTCCCCACGAGGGAAAATTTCCTCACTGATCATAGGCCAAAAATGGCTTGAACTGTGAATGCCAACAGACAGCAGATAATTGGGTGTGTATGTTTGGGTGGGGAATGTCTGAATTTGAACTTTTTCAAGCCATCAGGCTCATTACTTGCTAAATCCTGAATTAAACAGGCATGCCCTGAATCTTTCAATTAAAAAGGTAACATGAGACACACTCTGTCCTTCTGCACATAGACTGTTAAGCCTGGGAGAACCAGGAGCTTGCAGACACAGAAAGAAAAGGTGGTGCAAAAAATGAATGATTCCCAAAAAGAGGAGGATTTGAAAAGAAGAAGAGGGTCTGGAAAAGCAGGTGAAGACCTTGGCTACTGGAAATACACTGGAAGTGGGGGAAGACCCTGGAGATCAGAGCCCATGGTCTGGGTTAGAGATTTGGTTGTAAGAAGGACAAAGCCTACAGCTGCAGCTGGAGCGGGGTTAGAAAGGGGCTGAGAGACAGAGGTGTGGGCTGCAAAAACCATTCTCCTGTGACAACATATTCATCTTGACCAGTAATGCCAGTAACACCTGAGAAGGGTAACAGTGAGCACCTGCACAGCCAGGATCCAACAGGACCTTCTGCTCTGCTCCTGGAGCAGCAGCCAGCTCCCTGCTAGGAATGGAAGCTGAGATGGAGCTCCACACTAGGGGAGGGAGCAAGTGACTGTGTGAAATACTCTGGTGGGGTAAAAGTGCTCATCTCTTTGGTTCTTAGATAAACCCCAGCATGCAGATCCATTATGAACTGTCTCACCAGTGACATCAGTGTAAGACACAAAAGCATTGGTAACTACAAGGACTAGTCCCTAAGAAATACCTGAATTTTCATCAAAATAAATCTCTCATTTTAATGAAAAAACAAGGGTGAGCAGGTTCAAAAATAAATTCAGTCCATGAACCATTTATATGTGCTGGGTAATTATTAATCTTCCTACAGCTGTTTCGTTTGCCCCAAGGCAAGTGATTTTTCTTCCATTCCTCCCTCAAGATCCTCTGCGGGCTTTCTCTGTTACTTACCTCAGTCTGGCTGTAATAATCAAGGATGGAAGGGAACAGTGGCAAGATGAGAGCAAATCCCAACAAGTCGATGAAGAGTGCCAGGAAGACAATTGTAATAACACGATTATAGTTCTGTTCTTGCTTGTCATTGATGGAGCTGCTGCTGGTTCCTCTCTCTCGCAGGGCCATGTTCCCAGTGCTCTGCTTCTAAAAAAAATTACATTTATATCCAGTCAACAGGAAGCCTTTTGCAGGCCTTTCATAAGAGTATCTTGCTGATGCATTCTTACTTTCTACAGACTTCAGAAAAAAAAAAAATCAGGCTGTATTAAGCTACCTGGGAACAAGGGAACAAGAGCCTCAACTCTCTAGTCTTGGTTATTAATTCAGCACCAAGCTTGCTCCCATCAAGAACAGGCTACAAAGGCAATAAAACAACAAACTCTATTATAAGAGCACCTCAAATAGAACAGAACTAAGGAGCATTTGAAGTTTGTCAACATGTGAGCAACACTAATATGACTTTCCTAAATGTTTTCAACTCAGCATTTTGGTAAAAAAGGTATGAAAGGGCACTCTATTCCAAATATTTACATCCAAGTAAGAGTTTATTTATGCCTTGAGTGTATACTAGAAATGACCAAAATAATAACAATTAAAAAAAAAAAAAAGAAAGAAAAAAGCAGACTTCCTAACTATTGCAGGAATGATGTCTTCAAGATAAACACCAGATAGGAACACAAGAAACAAGAGAAGAAAATTTTGAAACTTCATTTTTTATTTCTTTCTCCAGGTGATAGCCACTGAGCTGGGGCATCAAATGATTAAGGCAGCATTTTTATTTTGTCAGAAATATCAGAACTACTAACTCTCTTTGATAATACTCCAAAACTATCTTAAGGCCATATATTGTTCAGTATTTAACAAATGAAAGAGTTGGTCTCAATCCTGAAAATAAACTCATTTTCAACATACATCAAAATCAAGGAGTAATACATAAACCATGGAACTGCAAACTTCAGACTTGTAAAACGTGCAGGATATCTCAGTCGTAAAAGAATCAAATTTACAGTCCCTTCTACAGCAAAAATCCCTGAACATTTGTTGCACTAAAAGAGTAAAAAAGGAAACAGAATTTCATCCAAAGCAAATTAATACAAAAACATTAATTGACTTTGATGAGTCAGGACTGAAAACAGTGAGCAATTCTTAATATAAATTTTATTCCAGACCAGATGTACCACATTACATACATAAGGCACTTGTGTATAGAAAACAATACTACACTAATTGAAGGCCATAACACTTTGCTCAGCAATAAATATTATTGTGACATTTCTTTACCTGTGAAGTCAGTTTATTAGCATTGAAGCATTATTAAAGCTCAAAGGCCATGAGGTAAATAAACACGGAAGGGGGCCACCTGCAATCTATTTACTAAACTCTTGGCCTAATGCTCTTACCCAAACAGATCTGATCACTAGAAGATTTATGTTCAAGATCCTTTTATTTAAAGTAGCAAATCATCACCACTACAGATATTCAGCATTATTTGCTTACCCAAATGATACAAGAGCACATGGAGCCAAAACAACCATTCCTTTAAGCAAATACTCTCTGGCCCTCGGTCAGTCCAGCCAACAGCTGAGGGATGGGTTCATTGGGGCAGATTCTATCTGGATTTTCCTCACAATTTGTTTATTCATCCACTGAATTGTATGACCAAGCTGAACTTTATTCCAGGGTTATTTACAAAGGTAACATCCTTCACACCTTTCCCTCACAAACATTTCTGCCAGTGTGCAGCTTGAACCCATCCATGCTTGCACTGACCTTTCACTCTGCTCCAGTTTTGGCTGCGTGGTTGCAATTTCCCTTACGCAATGTCCCACGGTACTGCACGTTTCTGCCTTTGTGCTCCATCAGTTTTGTTGTTCAAACCTCCCCATAATTTTTTGCTAGGCAGGAAACCACGTAACATTTTACAGGGCCTTGGCACCCTGACAGCAAAACCAGAACACTTCAGCTCCACCGCGACATCTGCCTCGCGTGAGGGGCGCAGGGAGAGGCGGGCTGTCAGTTCGGGGAAGCTGTTTCTCCTCACACGGGAGTCCCTGACACTCGCTGGCTCTGCCCAGCTCTCCCCAGCCCTTCCCTCGGCATTCCCCGGCCGTGTCTCGTCGCTTCTGTCCCCGTCCTCCGTCCGCAGGGCCGGGGGTTGATGCCGTGGCTCCCAGGAAGGGATCGGCACCACAGCTGGCCCTGCCCTAACGCACGAACTGAGATTTGTCATCTGCCGCCAGCCAGAATTTCATCCTTTTGGAGTTTTCTTACCTCGCCTTCTCCCCCTTTAAAATTTCCCGGGCCCGGCTTTACCTGCTCAGCCTCGGGAGGGCTCCTCTGCCTCCCTCCCACAGCCCTGGCTCAGGCCAGGGCAGGCGCTCGGCCGGGGCACAGAGACAAGCCGCAGTTCCCCAGGGCAGGGAAGGGGCGGCCCCACAGAGATGAGGCGGAGGACGCGGGGTCCCTCCCNCCTCCGCGGCCCCGGCCGCCTTCCTGTTCCGGCGGGGATGGAGCCGCTCCCGGCCCGCGCCCGGCGCCGCCGAGGACGGACCCGGCCCGCCCGAGCGGCTCCGCGGAGCGCGGCGGGGCTTGAGCCCGCACCCAGGGCAGCGGGGATCGCGTACCTCACACCACAGCCCTTCCTTCGCCCTTCCAGACAGTTCTTGGAACACTTGTTCCAAGAGGAGAGCGATGTTTCGTTTGTTGCTACAGCAGCAGTTAGCTGCGGCTTTGATAAGGGCTATCTGACAAACAGAAAAAGGTAGTTGCAAAAGATGTAACTCTGTTCCCAAACGAAACTTCTCCCTCAACACTAAGTTTTTTAGCCCGGAGAACATGAATAGCTGTGGTATTGTAAGCGCCACCGAGCACTGTTCCCTTATCGCGGCGTGTCTGGTGTCCAGGTGCCTAATTAAATGGGAGGATGTGGTTACAAGCGGACTTGGGCAGATGCATCACCACAGTCTTAAACAGGTAAGAATCTGCCAACCAAGTGTATAAAGCAAATTAATACAGGTATTGAAGAGACTTCTGGTTCCCTCGAAGGCAATGCACTTTGGGGTGGATGTAGTTATTAGCACTTGGACACAGACCTTCCACTCAGTGACATCTCTCTCATGGATTCCCATCTGATGAGATTTGGAGGAGCTTATGTAAGCGTAACATCAGGATTAACGTGCCAGTTACATCAAATACTTATCTAACTGGCTAACTCAAATAGTGAGCTGCTAATCTCACGTGTACCTGAGAATTTTATGTACTTGGTTTGGTGTGAGAAGTATGGTAGATCCAATACATAGTCTGAAACCTGAATGATTACACAATGATTGCAGCCCATTCGGAAGCAAACTTCTTTTTTGAGGTGCTCTAGACTAAATATGAATAATCCTTCAATGTATGAAAAATATATAGATGTATTCTTCTGGCTGCTAATCACTGTATATAACTGATCAAGCATCATCTGAATTCAGATACATTAAAAAACCCCAATGAAACACCAAAAAAACCTGCTCTTCCTGTTCTTAAACCTACTGGCCTAAAGCTTTTGCAGTTCACTGAGCCCAGTTGTGTTACTGCAGTCAACCATGGCATACAATCCTGCATGTAAACACATTGCACTCTTTCTAGAAGTAGATAGGTCATTACCCACTCCTTTACAGTCCAAACTCCTACACATCTGACAAATAATAACTTAAATTTCGTTTCTAGACTGTATTTATTAACACTGGCTTTTTTCTTATATCAGTCTTGTTTTTATACTGAAGTAATGTCTTATTTATTCTGGCTTTACTTCCCTGCTCCATTGCTAAAAAGCAATGTTAGCTCTAATATCAGTATTTTAAATGATTTAATGCCATACAGTGTCTTCATCATTTTTCAGACTCAGCCAGTGTTCAGACTGCATGAAAGATTTTAGTTTTCCACTCCAGACCTAATTTACTGAAGAATAAAAAAAACCAACCCCAACCACCCCCCAAACCAAACCCTTACAAATAACCAGTCATTTTATCTAAGCAAGATGGCATAGCCAATATAGTTAGGACTGAAATTGTACCTGTTTAGCTCAGGAGACAAACCTGGAAGACCACAAGGAGCACATTTACAGAATGCTTTTGACCCCCTGAATATGTAGCACCTCACAGTCTCAGAGTGATGATAAAGCTGCCAAAAATTCTATGTCACACTGGCCTCTGCCCAGCAGAGCAGCCAAAGTGCCCCTGCCGAGCTCAGGAGCAGCCTCAGAGCCTGCACACAGCAGAAAGCTGATGGCCAGAGGGGAACCGTACACAGAGCAGGGATGTACCATGGTAGATGGTAACTTCTGCAAGGCATGACTGAGAATATCAAACTGCTTACCAGCTCCAACTGACAACCAAAAGGCCAAACTACTGAGGAAGCTTTTCATGCTGTCATAAAAAAGGTAATTTATGCAGTTTCTAGCTGAACAGTTTTGTTCTCACCCTATTCTTTACAATATTCATATTCAGGGTAGCTATTCTCTGGGACAGCTGATGTTGACAGATAAGCTACCTGAAACTAAAGGCAAAATGGTAATTTTCCTTTTTTGTGTGTGATGACTTGATTCTAGGTACAGAATAGTTTCTTTTTTTGGCTAATTAAATACAGATTTACAATTGATAACTGATGTGACAAAAGGCCTGTTATGACAAGTCCTCGGTTAAAAGAAACAGAGAGACAAGACAGTAACTGGTAAATGTGATGGTGTTCAAGAAGCTCTGAGAAAGGGTCTGCCAGCACTCAAGCATGTTCAGACCCTTTGTAGTCCAAATGACCAGACTTTCCTATCACATCAGAGCAGCAACACTGCCCAGCTACTGTGGTACTGAGCAATGGCTAAACTGTCAGACCAGATTGACTTAAGCTGAGGCAGGTCTAGGTAGTCCTGCTCTCCTACTCATGTAAAATACTGTGTGTTAAGCATCACAGTTAGTCCCAGGTTTATAATATTAAATCTGACTTTAAACATTGACAATACAATCTGTAGAAGTGCATACAGTGATTTTCATTCAACAAGATTTCAAACAGAACTACTTTCAGTCTGGCATTCAAAAACAGTTGTGTAAGTTTATCAGCTGAGGTTTCCTCATCCTTCATCTTTGTTCATCAGCATCACAAGATGTTCCTGTTCACTCTCTTGTCCCAGAAAATGTCCTGTCCCAGAAACATTGTCTCTATACCCTTCTTCTTTCTCACTTCCCTTACTGAGGAATAAAAAGCAGCTGCAAAAATCAGGATCAAAGTGCCTCTGTCAGCCTCTCTGGGATTCTAACTCCCTGCTGGATAAAATCTCTGAAGCTACTGCTACAGTCACATAAATAAATAATAATACTTATTAACAGTTTATTTGTGCTATATAGACTGTGACTAAAACTCTGAACTGAAAGTACTAATTTATAGCATGAAATAGGAAGTTAGCTCCTTCCTCATTATTTTGCTCTCAAGTTCTTGACTTTAAAAGAAAAAAATTCATACTGTGCCAAATGGAAATAAAACAGGAGGTGTACTAATCTCCTGAGACTCCTTTGAGGTTTCAGAAGATAACCTTTCCAAAATGAGCAAAGCTAACTGGAAATGAATTTATTTTTTAAAAGTGTGAATGGATTTCAAACATAGGACTAATTTTAGTCCTATGTTTACTAATTTACTAATTTTTGCATGACACAAGTATCTTCCCCACATGTACTTAGCATCCAGCCTATTTTAACACTTAATACAAGTGCTTTTGCAAACCAAAAAAAGCTGATGACAATCACATATTACTTGCATTATTTGTCACACTGATAGTTAATAAAAGCCTTTTCCTTCAATAAAGTGCTTTTCTCTTTTAAGAAACAAGACTTGCCTAACAAAGACAGTTTTGTCATTAGAGACTAAATGTAAAGGCTGTGTTTCAACTCATCCCCTCCTAGTTTTAGTCCTGCTTCCATTACAAGTTTAATTTGAAAAAAAACCTCAAACCAACCAACAACAACAACAAAAAACCCAACCAAAAAACCCACATCCCCAAAAACCCCCCAAAAAGCAAACACCAAACCAAAAACCCCAGAAAACAGAACAAAGAAAACATTCTAAGCCAGTCCAAAACAACCCAGCCTAACTGTTAAATCAGATTTACTGACAGCATGCAAGTTCTTCTTCGTGAACAGTAGGTAGAGCAGTATGATGTCTCAGTTACCTATTGGCCAAAACACAGATCAGATCTAGGAACAACATTTGAAAACAGAGGGAGCTTTGGGGGTTTGTTTTAGTAAAGAACCATGGCCATTAGTTCATTCTTAATACAGGTCTTATTTTATAGTTTGTCTTTCAGATTGAAATCGAAAGGTTAATGTAAAAGAGAATTTTGTTTTCCTATCAGTTTTCCATGGAAACATTACAATTTTGTTCAATGCAAAACAACTATCACTGAATTTACCAAATAGGTAGTGAATACCTGAGCAGAGAACCTAGTTCAGAGTAGCACCCATCAGTAACTGTGATGCTCTTTGTCTCATTGCAACATTTCTTCGCAAATACAGTACAAAAAGAAAGGGTTAGAAGTATTTATTGGCTCTGTTAGAAGAGCAGATGTTTTTCAAAGTCACGCTGGGCAGTTATCAGTGATTAGACATACATGATAAATTAAGTGGAAGAAAGTTAAGGATATCACTGTTCCCTTAAGTCAGACAGTTTTGAACACACTGAGGAATTCTAATTAATCACCCTAGATTATTAAGAACTTCAGAGCTGTGCTCAATTCAAAACTTCCTGAAGAGATGAATGGATGTACAGCTTTAACAAAGGAATTCTACTTAAAAGTTGATTCCATTACCCAATACACAATTTGGCAAGTCCTGATGCTACAGACTGATTAAAATGTTACTGTTTAAATTATACTACCATTATGAGAGCTGCCTGCAACTATTCAATGTTAAAAAAAGATCATAGAATTTCCTACCAGGACCATCCTCAAGAGTCATACCATGTGCCCGAGTTTCTTGAACTCTGCCAGGCTTGGTGCTGTGACCGCTTCCCTGGGGAGATGTTTCAGAGGAACCTTTTCCTAATATCCGATCTAAACTACCCGACACAACTTCAGGCTATTCCCTTGAGTCCTGTCACTGTCACCACAGAGCAGTGTCTGCCTCCCCACCTCGCCTCATGAGGAAGTTGTAACTGCAATGAGGTTCTCCCCTTCTCCAGGCTGAACAGACCAAGTGCCCTCAGTCACTCCTTACACGGCTTCCCCTCAAGGCCCTTCACCATCCTGGTTGCCCTTCTTTGGACACTCTTTTGTAGCTTGATATCCTGCTCCTGAGGTGATGCCGCCCCAGTGCAGAGCAGAGCAGGACAGTCCCTCCCTGGCCCGGCTGGCCATGCTGTGCCTGATGCCCCCCAGGACAGGGATGTCCCTCCTGGCTGCCAGGGCACTGCTGGCTCATGTTCAACTTTCTGTCAACCAGGACCCTCAGGTCCCTTTCCACAGCGCTGCTCTCCAGCCTCTCATTCCCCAGTCTGTTGGTACATCCAGGGTTGTCCCATCCCAGGTGCAGAATCCAGCACTTGCCCTTGTTGAACTTCACACAGTTGGTCAATTTGTCTGCAGGGCCTTTCTGCCTCTGAGGGAGTCAGCAGAACTCCCATCTCATGTCTTCAGCAAATCTATTTAGTGTAGCTTTGAGTCCCATGTCCAAGTTGTTGATGCAGGTGTTGAAGAGAACTGGCCCTGAAATGAAACCTGACTAGTGACCTGTCGCCAGCCTGATGTAACCAAGGGTTTCTACTGTGCAATGTTTGTGTGTGTGTGTGTAGGTCAAGTTAGGTGTGTGTGAGCAGGTTTTAGACTTAGAATTCTGATTATTTATCCAAACGTTCTCATTAAAATAAAACAGAAGCATGCCACATACAAAAGTGTTACTTTTATTTTCCTTATGAAAAGTTGTGGATTTTTCTAATACGCAGGTTCATTTTTTCAAACAGATCTGATGATGTCTCCTCAAAAGGAATGCATCCAAAAAACGCAATTAAAATCTGTTCAAAAGCCATAAGATTGGAGTATTTTATATGGCAGTAGGTTTCCTGCTGTAGACAGTCCCAATTAACTCTTCCATTTTTTCCTTTTCATTGCTTTCCATTCACCTTCCTGTGTAGCAAGGCTACCAAGAAGCTCTTTCACTTTTCTTTTTCTAGCTGAATCTCTGTAAAACAATCAACATATAAAATATTTCAGAAAGATTATATTAGGGAAATAAATATACTTAGAGAAAAATTATTAATTCATAAAGAGCCCCAGAATTCTTACATTTCATCAACACACCATTTAAATAAAACCATTTTGCATCCTCTTAAACTAGAGAAATGAAACCACAAAGTTGAAAACACTTTAAATGATCTCTATTGAAAATGTTTGGTTTTCCTCAAATTGTCCCATTTTATTTAAGTTTAGTATGGTTGATCATTAATGGCAGTCTTGGCACACAGCAAGGAAAGAACACACAGCAGAACAACCCCAAAGGGGTGCTGAAACAAAGGCTACGTTACCTCTCCATGATTTCTGACAGTTGCATTCTAGCCAGAAATTGGTTATCTTTCCGAATCTCACGAATGGCTCCTTTAAGTTCTCGTTTATGCCTCTGGATCAACTGCTTTCTTTCTTGCTCCTTCTTGCTGCCTGCCTGCTTTCTTCCAAACTCTAAGCTGAAATGACAATGTATGTGTGAGCACAGAACACCTTAAATCCACAACTTTTTCATATTTATAAGGAGAGTTTTTGTATAAAAATTAACTCAGTATTTTACTTCCTGCATAAAATTAAATTGCAAAATAAGGAGCTGCCCAATGAACATACTGAAAACACACTCACCAGACCTTCTAACTGCACATCATCACCATGCCAATGACCACACTTCAATTCCCCATATGCAGCCTGCACTTCCAACAGACTAAAAAAGCTAGAGTAGAAGAATGGAAGATGTCTGGAGAAAGATGGAATCTCCCAATACATCTTAAATTTTTGCAGACCTCTGCAGATGCATTTTACAGAAAAAGTCTGATCAGTTCCTTGGGGGATAAGTGTGTACGGCAGAGCAAAGCTGTCCTCCTCAATTACTAGAATAAATAAAAGAGACACTTTGTGCCCCTGCAGATAACCAATATGGTTAAATAAGTCAGCAGCCAATATAAAGCAGATTTCCTGAATCAGAACACTGTTCTATTACCTGCAAAACTAAATTAGTGTTTTTCCCATCCATCTTTTTACCTTCATATATTTCATATACATATGGACTACTCATTTTTGTTCTTCTGACTTGAGTGCCTGACAGAGCATTCAGTAAAGCACCTGACTGGATAATAACTATCTAATCATCTTGAAATTTGTGAATTTACAATTCATTATATGGGCAAGAGTTGACCTCCAGTGCTATTTTTCCTACAGGATAATATTTGCTCTTAAAATTCCTCTTTCCTTTTTTTCTTTCCCTCCCTAACACCCAACTAGTTGGCCCCTCGTGAATTATGCACAAAATCTAGCAGAAAAAGTTCTGCTTTGTGTCCTGCTTTCCAAATCCATTCCAGCTTGTTAAGATAAGGTTTAAATGCACCTTTCCTTTGTATCCAGTGTTCTTTACTTACACTTTCACAATTTTTGGAGTATACTGTTTCAATGGCACTGGCTTCTTTTTCTCACAAATCAGTGGGGTATAGTGTTTTACTTTGTTCTCCAGCTCTTTCAGAGCACTGTGATACCATTCCTGAAAATGCAAAACAAATTACAATTGTAAAAGTGTATCAAAACCACCATAAACCACAAGCTATTGTAAACTAAAACAACAGTAATGTTCTCCCCACGTATTTTTTTCCTGGGTTAAGTCACAGCTATTCACTAGGACAGTGCTAACACTGACATGCTGAAATCCAAGCTGGATAACTCTTAAAAGCTTTTGGAAGTCTATTAAAATGGTATCATGGACATAAGAAAGGTCTGCTGGTAGTTTCACCTAACAGAGGAAGAAGCATGACTAAAGCCAGTTTAACTCAGACTCCTCCTTTCATGGTAATTTTAAGAATGATTTGGGTTTTTTTTATTTTGATGGGAAAAACCACAGGCCATTTAGCATTATCTACATAAGAAAACTTTGTTCTCTAAGGACATTTTATGATGCTTCTTTGAGGAGAAGACAATTTTGCTACATTCAGAAGAGACAGATTAAAAATTTTAATCTCATTGCTAGAAAATAAGCAACTGTCCTAGGTAAGGTACTGACCAGCCGTATCTACATTCATTTTATCTGTACAGTTACAAGTTTTACCTCCCCAGTTTGGTACCTATATTTGTTTTACCAAGGTCTTACAGATTCACTACAAAAGCACAAGAGCAACCAGATGCCCAGATTACTCTTCTTATAAATTATGTCACTCATGGAATGCTACATTATTACAAGCCAAGTGCTGCTCTCGTTATTTAGATGGGCAAGAAACAATATGCAATGGAAAAATACCTTTTCTAAACGTTCTCTGTTCTTTGTTTTTTCCACAGAAACATCAAAATGCCTGACCCTCAAAAAAATCTCACTAATGCTTACACTTGTGTTTTTTTGTTTACGCACAGATGAAGATCACAGAATTTATTCATAAAACAAACGTATTGATTATTTAAATCTAAGGAATACATACCTGCATTTTTTCAGGATATTCATTAACTGGCACATGTTGTGTAAGGAGTAGTCTGACAGGATGCATTATTTCATGGAAGGATGGCAAGGACTCATAAAGAGCTGCACATTTTTTAATAAGGTCAAAACACAGGGCTAGACATGATAACCTGTTAATGCACAAAAAAATTAAAAATTTCACTTGCAAAAACTGCAGTAGATTTTCAAATAAAATGAACTGAATTAATTAAATTTGGTCTGTTAGCAGAATCCATTAAGACTGCTTGGCAGAACCAGTTACAATTAGAAATAGTTGTTAATTCAGACTAAAAATTTCACTCTCCTAAGCAAATACCAAAAGAATTCCATCAGCAATGAATCTTTATGTCAGTGCACTGAACACAAGCCAATATTGTGTCTTTGCCACTTACGAGGAATAGGAAGCTTGTATACTGGTTCTAAAAGTGTTCTGCTATTGTTTCTGAAGTTGTAAAATTTTGTTGAAAAAGAACTAGTAATTTTGGCTTTCAGGTCTCTTAGAACTTAAGAAAAGGCTCACTTATGCCAGAAATAAAGTTATACCATAACACATGTGTGAGATGAAAAAATGAGGCTGAACATGGTTAGTTGACATGTTTCATTATGGTCTTCCCTAATTTCATTGTTCTATTTATGTTACACTTTCTAATGTAGTGTTTGTATATACATACAGTCATTTGAGTCTAAGGAGCTCGACAGTTTAAAGTACTGAGCACCTCCTCTGTCCCTACAGCATCCTCATCAGTTCAGAGCTGTACCAAAAAGGAATGGAAGGTCTGAGCACTCCAACAAGAGCTCTGCATGATGTTCTGGCAAAAGATTAGCACACGTTCTATGCTACAGAGTAGCATCATAAAAACACAGCAGAACTATCCACTACTCTTATTTTTACTTCTGAAGAGCACTCTCACTGAGATGACACAACAGATGATTTGGTATTTTTTCTGTTCACACTTCTTACATACCTGATATGATTTATCTCTGTTTTGCTGGTTTCCTTTAATCTAGTTACAATACTCAATGGCACATTTTGCTTCTCCCAGCTTTTCAGATCCTCCTTATCACACACGAAAAGCAATTCTAGATTTTTCCCCACTGGTGTAAATGGATGCACTACAGTATAGCCTAAAAAACCAAGAACAACAGTCATTAAACAAGATCAATTCTAAGCATTCTTTCTGAAGAAAAACAACCAAGTCATTTTACCTTTTTAATTGTAGTATCTTAAAAAATACTTCTATCAGTATCACATTTTTCTAAAACAATGGAAAACACTGGAGCATGGGGACACAGGTCAGTGCGCTGTAGCCACACTGCCCAAGTCACAGAATCCAAAGGCAGGGACCGGGAAAACCAAGTACTGTCCACTGTAGAAGGTCAGGCTTGAGACTAAGGAACTCAAATGTGCTCAAGTCCATGGGACTTTAGGGATCTGAGGGTCCTGGCAAGATAAAGCTCCTAAACCACTTTCATATTTGAAAAGTTGTAGCGAACTGCTGAAGTTCCCAGTGACTGGAAAAGAACAATCCCCACTTTAAAAAAGGGAAAGAGGAAAAATCCAGGGAACTACACGCTGATCAGCCTCACCTCTGCACCCAGCAAGATCATGGAGCAGATCCTCCTGGAAACCATGACAAAACACATGCAAAATACAGAGATGCTTGGTGACAGTCAACATGGCTTCATTAAGGGCAAATTATGCCTGACAGGTTTGGTGGCCTTCTATGACAGGATTACAACATCAGTGGATAAGGAAAGAGCAACTGATGTCACATACCTGGATTTGTACAAAGCATTTGACACCGTCCTGCACAACGTCCTGGTCTCTGAACTGGAGAGGCATGGATTTGACAGGTGTATGACTCAACAGATAAGCAATTATCTGGATGGTCACACTCAGAATTGTGGCCAGTGGCTCAATGTCTGGATGAAGATCAGTTATGAGTAGGGTCCATCAGGGGGTCTGTCCCGGGACCAGCCTTATTGAACATCTTGGCAGGGGACACGGACAGTCACAGTGGGAGTGAGTGCACCCTCAGCAAGCTTGCAGATGACACCGAGGTGAGTGGTAAGGCTGGTACTTTAGAGGAACAGGGTGCCATGCAGAGGGACCTTGACAGGCTTCAGAGGTGGGACCATGTGAACCTCATGAAGTTCAATAAGACAAACCGTGAGGTCCTGCACCTGAGTTGGGGCAATCCCACACATGGATACAGAGTGGGCAATATGAGCAGATTGAGAGCAGCTTTGCAGAGGACTTGGGGTAGTGGTGGATGAAAAACTGAATTCTGAGCTGACAATGTGCCCTTGCAGCCCAGAAAGCCAATGCATCCTGGGCTGCAACAAAAGCAGTGTGGGCAGCAGGTCAAGGGAGGGGATTCTTCTCCTCTACTTCACTGTCATGAGATCCCACATGAAGAATGTGTTCGGCTCTGGGATGCCCAGCAGAAGGACACACAACCAACTCAAGAGCATCCAAAGGAGGGCCATGAAGATGACCAGAGAGCTGGAGCACTTCCCATATGATAACAGGCTGAGGGAGCTGGGGTTGTTCAGCCTAGAGAAGAGAAGGCCCTGGGGAGACCTTACAGCAGCCTTCCAGTATTTAAATGAGGTCTACAGGAAAGATGGGGAGGAACTCTTTATCAGGAAGCATAGTGATAAGACGAGGGGTAACAGTTTTAAACTGACAGAGGGTAGATTTACAGTAGATAAAAAGAAGAAACTTTTCACTATGAGAGTGGTGAGACATTGGAACAGGCTACCCAGAGCAGTTGCGGATGCCTCAGCCCTGGAAGTATTCCAGACCAGGGTGGATGGGGCTTTGAGCAACTTGGTTTAGTGGAAGGTGTCCCTGCCCATGGCAGGGGGGTTAGAATTCGATGGCCTTTGAGGTTCCTTTCAACTCAAACCATTCTGCGATTCTTTGATTCATTCTGTGGCTGGGGAAAGTCAGGACACATTAGGTACCTGTTTGCCCTGTGGGAAACAGGATGCACAGTTAAACTGCAGGTTTGCTCCAGCAGGGAGCACTGGATATGCTGAAGAGGATAGGGCAGGCACAGGACTTTCCTGTGGAGTCACAAGCAGATGGCTTTGACTGGAAGGTGGTCATGAAGCACAGTGAGGGGGAGCAGGAAGAGCCCACAGCTGCAGCCAGAGAGCCCCTCCTGTAAGCTCACAGCAGGGGCCCCTCAGCCACACTGTAAAGTCTTCTCCCACTCCAGTTAAGGGGTTTTAAAACAGGAAGAGTATGGAACGCAGAATATATACTGGAGCAGGGCATATGGAAAACACTGAAGAATCCCTATGCTTCTGACCACAAGCTGATCTGTGAAACTACTTACACAGCAACATGAAAGAAGCATCTGAGGAATTTCATGGCTAAGGGACAAAATAATTTGCATTCTCTGTGCTGGACATTGGAGTTCTTTTCCCCCCTCCTCTTTGTTTTCCTTATGTCCTGCAAGCTTGCAGTGGAATTTATTTCAAAACTTTTTCAAACTCTAAGTTCAGATTATTTACGTGCTCTAGAGCCTGTTCGTAGCTCTTCACAGACAGGCCAGAAGACAGTATACTTAAAAAAACGTTTTTTAAGGTTTGAGACCCAAAGTTGTAAGAGATTATGACACACAGAGACTTATGCAAGATCAGGAACTAAGATATGTGAGTTTTATTATCTGCTTTACTTGTGAAAAGCTGGCAGATCTCATGAACAATTCCATTAGCTAAAGCTATCAACCACTAAAACTTCTTCCCACTCCCTCCACCTACAGCTTTTCTTTTTTAAGGTAATAGTTTTTACTCTAAAGCAGACTGTATTTCAGTCTTTGATGAAACTGTATTCCATATATCTTTCTCATGTGAGAAATTTATGGATCAAGATCACAAAATTAAAACATTAAGAGTATTTGCTGACTCTATGTACTGTTAAAATTGAACCCCAAGAACTTTTTTGGTGTGATGGTGCATCAACATTCCAGAGAGCTGCATGTCTGCCCATTTTAAAATATTCAGTGTTGACAGCTTAACCATTACAATCACCAGCCATACGTCCACCATGAATATTTAAAACCACAATTGGATACCTTGGGAACTTCAAAACATCAGCATTGACTGGAAAGTTCTCAAAGAGAACACTGTGCCTCTAATGTATCTTTTATTGAGCTTTCCCTCACTGTTAACAGAAACCAACACCATGCAAATTTAACTAGTGAAAAATCATTAACAGAAATATAAAGAAATATTTTTTAAAAGGTAACAATCGATCATTAATTACCACCAAATATTTTTCAAGTTTCTTATCTAATTTTGCAGAATCCTGTATTTTAACTGTACCAAACCCCTTTGTAGATCAAATATTCCAGAGAGTACACAAAGGAGAAAATACTTTAAGTACTATGTAACCCACCCATTTCATAACCTCTTCCCACCTCCTTCTAAGAGTTCAGCTGTTGGCGTTCTGAGAACCCAGGGCTTAGCTCTGATGCAGCCCAGCTGTGTAACCTTGGCTCGCACTTCAGAGGAAACTGCCAAGCTGTGAGAAGCAGCTGGGGAAAGGTCTGTAGAGTACAGCCATGCCAGATAATAAAGGTGAAACTGCAGTGATAGGTTTGTTGAGAAAATGGATCACGGGTAGCTCAAAAATTCAAAAGAAAAAAAAAAAAAACACCAGCATGGAAAGGCAAAAATGTCCTGAAGGGAAAGGAGCTCCTGCTGAAGATGTACTGGAATACTGACAGAAGCTAAACCTTCCTCACCAGACTGATGACTATTTAGAAAACAGACTCTTAAGGGTCTTATCAAGAGTGATGAGCACACTAGTACATAGTCTGTAATTCATTAAATCCCAGATATCTTGTGTATCAAATAATTGATTTTTTCACTTGGTAATATCCTGCCTGCAGAGTCTCTTCCTGCGTGCTGTGCCCAGACAGAGATATTAACACATGAATTAGTTACTACGCTCTGGCACAACTCCTCAAAAGTAAATTATTGTCACTGAACTGGTCAAAAAAAAAGCCCCAGGACTAGAATAACTTTAAAGACAAAAACTAATAGAAGAAAAAAATTGAAGAGAGATCGGCAAATTAAAAAAAATTGCTAATATTTGGATTACACTGAAATGATAATTTTATTATCCCTATTGTCCGTGCAAATTGTTAAGTTTACACACTTATGTTACTAATCCTGCTTGTGGGGATAGCTGCCTTCTATTACACAACTACAAATCCATGTCAAATAAATAAAAAGGAAAAAGACCAACTTTGTGATACACATCTCTCATTTAGCTTGGTGACATGGCTATTAGCTGAAGACGAAGGGTATTTGCAGCATGAGCTGCTGCCTCACTGTGAAGTCACAGGGTACTCATCAGGAATCCATTAGGAACTCTGAATTTCAGAACACAGTCAAATCACACAGTCTGTTTAGAACGACAATATTGCAAAAATACTGCACTGTGGCCAACATGACTTCATTTCCTTTAATAACTTCAGTCCTTTCCTTCCTGCCAACAATACTAGAGGACCTAGTTCGTAACAAGGTGCCCAAGAATCAAGGTTGTGTTTGGCTGAACTAGCAGATGATTTTGGCCTTTTGTTCAAAACCAATGAAATCAGTGTGAAACATTTGTATTTAAAAAATTTAAAAGATAAACCCCAATACTAAAATTGACTCTAAGCTAAATACTCATTTACTCTAAACAAACTCACCCTGGGCCTGGTTTTTGGGTAGAGAGATGTGAAGTACTCCAAGAAGGAAATTGATGAGTTCTGGTACAAATCTTCTGGAGAGAGATATATATTCCAGGAACAAACAGCATATAAATAACCCTTTAATAACATCTTGCAACGTTGTAATGCGACACTAAAAGAAATAAAAAGAACAAAATATTCCTAATTAGAAGTCTATACATCACAAATACAGAATCTCCCAAAAAGATGAATTATTAACTACATTATAGGCTTCAAATGCTTACAAAATTACACCCTTTGATCACTGATGAGAACCACACTGGCTTTCCCGGGTCCTCACTCAAAAGTATCTGCAGAACTAAGTAACAGGTTTATCAGAACTCATTTAGCCACTAGAAGGTGCTAAACCACAAACAATAAATTCTTCAGAAATGAACCAGTGAAATACAAGGCTCAGAGCAACTTGGCAGCAATAGAACAATTAGCTCAAGACTTTAGAAACATATAAACAGGATATTAGGATAGAAAAACAAGGACATACTTTAACTCAGTGCATTAGGTACATTTTCAAGGAAAACAAATACTGCCAATTTTTAAGTAAATAACCTCTCAAGTATGAGGAAAATGCAATATATGGAAAAGAAACCACTAACAAATGACTTCAGATTGTATTCAGTCTGTTCTATTAGTCCCATGTAATTTACCATAGAAGGAATTCTTGTGTGACAGCTTGAAAAATTGAGGAGATATGGTTTTGTGAACTGGACTATACCCTGCAAGGGTGTTTTCCTCTTCACCCTTTCTTCCAATTACTATCTGTGGCTATACCAAACACAAAGCTGCCTTTTCAAGTACATTTCCACCATATACATTAACGTTAACATACATCTTTGGAGTCCTAAGAAGAAATAAGAAAGTGAAGTTACATACTGAGGTACAACATCACAGACATACCTTAGTAAGCAGCTGACTCATGTACATAAAAGCAGGTGTTACAACTGGGTGCCAGAAGTCAGAAGTTGGAAACAGCAGAGATATAATTTTCAAATAAATAAGCTGATTGCATATAAAAGAGAACAAGGCAAAATACAGTTAAGACATTATTCCCAGAATCTTGACTTTATACATATTTAACCTTTCGAATTAATAACTGCCACACAGTAGTCAAAAATACTACAATATATATAATTTCAAGAAATCTGATATGATACATGACCTCTTTATTGCAACAATTGTTTAAGTTAGATGAGAAAAGGGTATCCATTATGGGATATCCATTATATGTAACACTGGAGATTGAGTGAGGCAGCTGAAAGAACAACTAAGAAGGAACCATGCCTCCCAACCACCCCATTTACTCCATGAGGACATCTCACCCCTTCAGCTCACCACAATCACATACTCTCACACCACAAAAACAGGAGCAAGTGGCCACACAAGACCTGTGACACCTTCCAACCAGTCCTCAACACAGACAATGAAGTGGCCAGAATGCTCAGGCACTGGCACACACCAACAAACAGCTGCAGCCAAAAGAACTAAGCAGTCATTAGGTACCCTTTTACTGAGAGGGACTCGAGGGAGCTACAAGTGACCTGTCAAGACCATATGGAAGTTAAACATCAGCTGCAAGGTAATTATGAAAATCATTTAAGTGGATATTTACACAGTAAAGCAGATGGAAGTAAAGTTTTATTGCTTCAGCACTACTCCTCTCTATAAAGCTTCTATCGTGAACAAATACTCTCCTGAAGTGTTTTGGTTACTAAATACTCTGAATTTCAGGCTAAGGTAATAGTAGGTTTATGAAAAGCCAATCAAGAAAACTAATCTATGGAATATTCATTCAAACAAGTGCTTTGAGA
The DNA here is from genome assembly GCA_013397115.1 of Edolisoma coerulescens. Taxonomy (NCBI): domain Eukaryota; kingdom Metazoa; phylum Chordata; class Aves; order Passeriformes; family Campephagidae; genus Edolisoma; species Edolisoma coerulescens. Next base: position 1,768,144 of record VWZW01001826.1, read on the forward strand.
ATACAAAATGATATAATTCCACCCTAAAAGAAAATGATGGCCTGCAACCTGGAAAAGTCCACTGAAGGGAATGAGAGCCAGAAGTGTGACTGGTGTTATAAGAGTGACAGTGACAAATTAAAAATAGAAGTTAAAAGCTCTCTACAATACATTTTCTGCAAAATCCAAAACATCCTGAATAAAGACTCTTCAAAAGAACTCAATATATCTTCCAAGCTGTAAGAACCAAGCCTTCCAAACAAATCCTTCAGTCTATTTTCTTTCAATAGTCTAATTATTCCATGAGGCAGCAGCAATTCGTCAAGCTGACAGAAAACAAGTAACTCCCTCTGAATTAGATTTATTGTCTTTCTTTGAAACTTCACTACAATTAAAAAATACTCATTTTCCATATGCTCCATTCTTGAATTCTCTAACAGACATTTACCTAGACACTGTTCACATTTAGCATGGCCAGTGAAAATGGGATACTACTAATACAAAAAGGAAAGTTAAATTTTTTCCAAGTCACTAGTTTGGCCATTATCATACATAAAGTACAAAGAAATGTTGTATTTTTATAACCATAATAATATTTTCTTGGTTGGTTGTTTGGGGTTTTTGTTTTGTTTTTTTAACCTAAGAGGTATTGCAAAGATACTGCACTTCTATGGAGCACTTTTTGAAAACATTTGTACTTAACACAATTAAAGAAATCACAACATAACTGATAACATCACTTCTTCCTAGAAGAACCTCTTTAAATTTCATCAGGAAAACAAAAAATGTTCTGCTATAAAAACTGGAGGGGCAATTTTAATATCTTTTCCTCTTATTAATTCTACAGTCATGCTTCTATTCTGAAGAATGTGTGTGTGTATTGTCTGTTTGTTTCTTAGGAGTGGGGTTTTTTTGTTGTTGTGGGGATTTTTGTTACAACTTATCTCCAGAAAGGCAATTTAAAATACTGAAAACCCTAGAAAGTCATAGATGCTGATAATTCACTACATAATGTCATCTTGCACTTATTGCCATTCTGTACTAATGCAAAGAGATTATCCCAGCAGTATGCATTTGTTACCGTGTCTAAACCTGGAAATGCTGCTCGGCCTTTGACTTCAATTACTTCTCCCAGATCATGTGCAGCGTCTCGAAGGATAAACCTGATACTGTCACTGGCTGCCTCAGGAAACATCTGGCAAAGATTGTACAATGGCCTATTAACAAAAAATGTAAGTCATAATCAAGTTACACCACTGATGTTAATAAAAAATTGATTTTTAAGCACTCATAGGAAGATTTCTCGTGTTCCAGCTACATTGTAACAATAACAAACTGCCTGCAACAAATGTTTCTTTTTTAGAATACAGATTATTATGGTAATAATAATAGCTTACAGAGACATGTATTTTTCATTAGGCCTTGTGAGAATCCTTGAGTTGTAGGTTTCCAAATCTCAAATAAAAATAATTTTAAACTTTTAAATACACTCCTAAATCATTTGCTATGGTTATGACGTATCCTTCTGAATCTCCTAACTTTAGGTATTACGGCATTGAAGCATGCTGGCTTATACTAGACAGCTCACTATTCTAAACACTCTTAGGCAATATTAAACAACACGTAAGGCAGCAATGTAGTTAGCAAAATTATTGCTGCAAACAAGAAAAAAACCCAAACACAAGCTGGAGCAGCTCCTGGCCAATGGTTAGTGCCTACAAGCATATGCAGTCTGGAGCCTGCATCTGTTTGGTCTTCCAGCATTTTCAGTGAAATATGTCTGTAGTGATATTAATAAATCCCAGTTCTAAAAGACAACCAAAACATATTTAGCCTTTGGTACAAACCATGTGTCACAGTATCAATGGGTCAGAGCTCTTCCTGATGAATGAGACAGAGCAATGAATGCTAATACTGCATGTAACAGATTTTTAAAAACTTAACTGACTTAAGCATGAAATAAAAAACATACGCTGAAAACTATATAAAAATAACTCCTTAAAAGAAAGCTGTCTATCCTGCAAAGTCAAGATAGGAATCACAGACTAATTTTGTTTGGAAGGCACCTCTGGAGATCATCTGATGCAACCCCTGCTCAAAGCATGGCTAACTTCAAAGCTGGATCAGGTTGCTCATAGCTTTGTTGAGTTTTGTGTATCTTCACAGCTTCTCTGGGAAACTCATTTTAATGTTCAGTACCTTTTCAGAGAAGATTTTTTCTTTAAATCTAATTACAATTTCCCTTGCTGCAGCCCTTGCCCACTGACTCTTGTCCCTTGCTGTATACCTCTGAGACAAACTTGGCTCTCTTCTCACAGCCTAACTGCCTGTCAGGTGTTTGAAGACAACAATGCCAAACTGACTACTTCCTGCTAAGTGTTTACTTGGAACTTCCATATGAGCTTACTATAACATTTTTAATTCCATTTTCATCTAGCTCCCTGAGTGAATTCGAAGAACTAAAACCCATGTAAAAAACAGATTGAAACAGAAACTGCACAGTGTCATTGCAAAATTTAAAATCCTTTATCAGCAGGCTAAATAACTTCCTATACAGAAGTTTCATGCGTATATGGTATTACTTATCCACTACCCACAAAAAGCATTTTGCAGTTAAAAAAATACATGAGGTTTTGAAAATCTCTTGGTACAATTAATAGATCAAGTAACACATGAAACAAGTTAAAACATTATAAAGCCTGATAGCTACCAGCTGCCAACAAGTTCTACAGAATATTTGAAACAAACAAGCTAAATGCTTTACTCTAGGTAAAAGATTTTCTCTTTAAGAAGGAGCAAAAGTCCATAGGATTTAATACTTACAGGACCAGTTTGTCAATTGTTCTGAGTTCTGGTAAATCCAGAGTTGCTAACTCTCCAATATATTCCAAAAGGAAGCCAAACAATTTCTGCAAGAAGCATAATATGTCAGAATTACTAGGTTTTTCTTCATTGCACATATTCTTAAACAGCAATACAGACTTAGAAAATGAAGATTAGCATGTTAATTCTACTGTAATTCACAACACAGAAGCATGTATATTCTATACTGCTCCATGAATAGTTACTAAAACTTACTCTAGAATTAAAAGTTACTTTAAACACAAAACAAAACATACTTCCAACTTTGCTTTGTTTCCCACTGCAAGGCTTGGATGATTGCATTTCTGAACTCTCTCCAGTATAATAAGCTGTTGTTCCATTGTTCTTCCAGCCAATAAAGACTTAAATGTCTCGTAGGACTCAGGAACTAGAAAATATAACCAAAAATTGACCAGACAAAAATATCAAACTTTACATCTTTAATTCAAGTGATTGTGCAACAAATTTCCAATCTGAAAATGCTATTGTTCAGAAAAAAAAGATACCATAGAGGTTTTAAATAATTCCTTTTAAACACTAATAATCTATTAGCATATATGTAGCACTATATCTATGAACACAAGTCAGAAAATAACATCTTTTTCAATGCTTAAAACTCAAGTCATCCTCTACATACCACCTATGCTGAGCAGCACAACTATGTTGACACAAAGCAGAATTAAACCTAAACATACATTCAACCAAAAATTTACCATAATACAGTTAGGTCTATGTTTAATTCACACCCAATTTGCTTTTGTATGAAGAACATTAAGAAAAGTAACAACATGGCCACTAATAGAAAATTATTTTAAAACCCCCCAAAAAACCTGACAACCCTGGCATGTATTTAGTTTTTTACAGAAGTCCACATGCTAGAAGACATCTTAACTAGTTGTGTTTTTTTGAAAATGACTGCTTTCTGGCTAAAGCAAATCCTGAATGCAATTTAAAAGGCTTTGTGTAATAAGTCATCTTCTTTTGATGGAAAAACACAAGCACTTAAGGAAGTTGTTTGAAAGGTTGTTTAATCTTGCAACAGATACTTTTGTTAGAGAAATCTACACTAGGACAATAGTTAGATAAATTATGTACTTAATATGAATGAATGTTTTGTGCACTACTTGAAACATGTCTCCTCCTTCCTGCTAGGCATGGACCCAAGACCAGTCAAACTTTGAGTGTCTCTACAATAATGCAGTGTTACATCACAGGGATTAAACTTCAGAATCCTGCCTATCCAAGCATCTTCTGACAAAAATGTCAGTCCAAACACCAGAGAAACTCTAAGTATAGATCACAGGATACTGTTCTGGCTTCTCTTAGGTAAAATAGTAGCACTTTGGATTGGATATGCGGGTTGCCTTCAGAAAGGAGCACAGGTATTTTTATTTTAGACCCCTGTGTTTATCTTCCAATTCTGATGCTGCTCAGAGGGGCAGAAACTGCTTTGGGATGAAACAGATCTGGTTCCTATTGCTCCAAGCATGACTAGGGCTGCTCACTAAGAACAGCAGTTACTGGCTACTCTTTGCATAGCGGAAGACAACTGTGAAGCAAAACTTCATGAACGAAGGTAAGACCTACAGGGCAGAGAAAGTGATTGGCTGTTATAGACCCCCTGACAACAAGTGATCTCTGGATCCATCCTTTGCTTACCAGCAAATGTATACGGAAGCTCTGATTTGGCAGCTTTGCTCTTTGGATCTAATTTCTCCACATTCTGTGATTCATTTTCATTTGCCTTGTGTTTCTCCTCTTCTTTATTCCCTGCAGCTTCTTCTTCACTCTCAAGATCAGATTCAAGATCAGAGTGGCTATCTGCAGCATCATCCTCCTCATCTTCACTTGCAGATTCTTCCTGACTTTCTTCTTCATTGTCATTATCTTCTTCCTCTCCTTCCTCCTCTTCTTCTTCCTCTCCTTCCTCCTTTTCTTTCTCCTCCTCATTTTCAATATTAATTTTTCCATCCTGCCCATAGAGAAAACAAGCCCGTTAAAACACTGATAAAGTGACAGCACCTCACCACAATCACCATGCAAAGCTGTCTTAAATATGCATGAAGAGAATTTGAGCCTTGCTACCCTGACCAGGCTGTGAATGCCAGCAGTACCAGCCAAGAACGGATATTAGGGAGAGAACATACATAGAGATATAAAAAAAGTAGGGCATTTTCAAGTGGCTGTAAGAAACTGGAAGAAGAGGTAGTATATGAGGATTAAAAGAAACCACACAGAAGAAAAACTAGCAGATGATATGAAAAAGAATTCAACATCACTTACAGAAACATTCTTCGTTAAAAAGTGTATTCCTTCTATGTGTTAAGATGGCATATCAGATACATATTTGGTCCCATCCTGATTTCATTAATCATCAGTTTAAATTCATGTTCACAATTGGTATTCTCCCCTTCAAGGAGAACAGCAGTTCCCTTGTTACTCGTGTACGAGAGGAGAGAATCAGTACACACATGTGCACCACAGTCAGGGTGACCCATAACATCAGCTTTAAGGTTATGCTGCTCTGCCACCTTAATCAAAGCTATTTCAGAGGGGAAGGGTTCTTTCAGAAATCTACTCATCTTTAGACTGAAATTTGGTGGAAGCTGTATCAAATACAGTGAAAATTAAAAAAAAAAATTACCAGAAGGGCTAAAGAGCCTCCTCTTCAACCCAGTAGGCCAGTGGCAGAGAAGGCTACTCTAACTGCAGGAATATAGTTAGTAGATTGAAGGAAACAACTATTTACTTGACACTTGTAAGACCACATAGAACACACCATCCAATTCTGGGCCTTCAAATACAGTAAAGATATTGATAAACTGCAGCAAGTTCAGCAGAAAGCCACCAAGACTACTGGGGGCTAGGGCACCTGCTCTGTGAGGAGAGGCAGACCTGGGCTTATTCAGCCTGGATATTAAAAAAACCTCTTCGCAGTAAGGGCAGTCAGTGCACATCTCTCTGAGCAGCCTCCATTCTTGGAGATTTTCCAACAACAGACTGGATCTGAGAAAACTGGTGATTTCATAGCAGACTCTGCTCTGAGCAGGAGGTTGGACTAAACGTCTCCACAGAGTTCACTTGCCAACTGCTTTTCCTAATCTTCTTTACAGACCTTTGAAAATTCAGAAATTTTAAACCTTACCTTATAAGACAATAAACGTCTGTCATCTTTATCCAGGATAAAGCCATCAGCTAGATCATCAGCTGACATGTGGCTGGGTCTCTTTTTATTTGCCTGTTCATCTATTCCACGCATTCGACGTAATCGATCTGCCTGTTTCACAAGAAACACCACACACAGATGTGAGGTAATCTAGATCAATCAGGTAACTACACCAAAATGGAAGATCTCTCAAATGCTACAGCTAAGAAAACCCAAGAAAAAAACCAGTTAATTTTGATTACTCAAAAAGTTGCTGAAAAGGAAAAACTAGCAACTTGAGAAATTATTGGCAAAAGCTGACAACACCTTATTTTCTTGTAGGGAGTACAATCTGATAACAGCACACAGTCAATTGGATTAGTTTATTTTAAAGGCTTTAAAACTGGATTAACCAGAAGCATTGTGTTCTCTCATCTTAAAATTTATCTGTTTTTCTTATGGGTCATCATTACTAGAAAATAAAAGCTTCTAAACTGTTTCAGGATTCTGCAGTGTTTATCTGTTTCCCGTGTGTGTAGCCAGCTTGTAGTGAACACAACCATATCCTAAGATTTTTGGGATACAGACTGAGCATCAAACAAGATTATAAGAGCAGAAAAGAAAAAACAAAAAAAAAATCTTTCTGTTCTGCTATTAGATACTGAGCTGCTCTGATGTAATCTGAAGGTAATAAATTCCCTACAGTCTTAAATATGTTCCTAGTACAGCAAAACAAAAAGAAAAAAAAAAAGTGAAACATTTACCAAATTATTCAATCTTCCCATCAGACTCAGAGCTCCATGTAACAGAAGTAGCATGCAACATTTCCCAAGACAATCTTATTCCTCTGCAAAGCAAAGCTATATACATGCTACAACTGAAAAGCTCTTGCAACATCAGAAGAAAACAATAAAAGACTTGCCCAGTATATTAATTCAACTGCTGTGCAACATGATACTCCACTAACTTAGAAGCACCTCTCAACTCTGAATAATTTAAAACATTTAAAGGCAAATCAAAGTTACATTACATTTTTTTATTGAAGGAAGATTGACTCATTTCATAAACCTCCACAGTCACATACTAGGCCTATGGAGGTTTTTTTTGTTTTATATCAGATTACAAACAGAAGATTTCCTGAATTCACTCTCTGACGAACTGCAGTTTAGCACAGCCACTTACAATCTAAGGTCAAGCAATGAATATAAGCAGTCACTCCCAAAAGACAGGCCCCAAACAATCTCAGCCATAAATGGTATACCTCAAGCTTCTGGAGTCGTGCCTGCTCCTCTTTGGCCAATTCTTCTTCTGTCTTCAGCCTTTCTGAAGGTTTTGCCTTCATCTCAAATCCAAGTTCTCGAACAATCACATCGTATTCATCTGGCTAAAGAAATATTTATGCAATTATTTATTATCTTAAGTTTCATTATTCTGCTTTGCAGCCATCCCTCTGCCAGACTAACTGCTAAGAAATCAGACTGTTAAGACAAAAGGAAAAGACTGCTTTCCAAAACAAGCTGCGAGAACATTCAACTCAGAATTAAGACAAGGAATGGTAAGAATAGTTGAAGAGAAATTCTTCTGGAATTTCCCTCTTTCTTACTTAAGTTACTCATAGCTGAAAAACTTAAGGAGTACCTTAAATAATAACTGCCTTACTTATTCCTTAAAAAAACTTTAAAATATTGTTTATTAACAAAACACAGCTGGAATTAATAAATTAATCACTTTATAATTTACATTTAAATTTACAGTCACATGAGATAAGCCTTTGCTAGTTCCATTACACAGAAGTCTAGCTTAAAGAAAATAAAATGGGATGCTGATATTCAATGAGTTTCAGCATGCCATGAAACAACTTAAATGTAAAAATCAATACACCAAAATATGAACTTTTGGTCCAGTATCTTCTGTTGTACTTTGAGATCAGTTTTAATGTAAGACTGAACTAATTAACTGATGTTATAAAAACTGGATTCTACTGCAAAACAATAAATGGAAATTCACAATGCTCTGCAAGATAATACACATTTCTAGAAAAAAAAGAAAAAAGCTCAATATAATAGCTATTCTTAGATTTAAAAGTTTGTTTCCCTTAGTATAGAATACAAATGATAGAAAATGCATGAGACCGTAAAATACCTACTCAAAAGTAAATTATTTTCATTGCCTTTTTGAAAGGGGCAGAACCCAATTTCAACAAGGAAATGTCTGTTGCCAAGTGCAAGTTGTTTTATCCAAGGAACACTCCAAAGGCACTCAAAATAAGTCAGTGTTCCCAACAATTTTAATTCTTCAAGGAAATGTATTTGTCCTACAAATAAGCTGTAGTCAAGAGTGTTGTTCAGCCTGCAACCTCCCTTTCACTTGATAACTAAAGAAAAGCAATAACTAATTAAAATCAGAGAAATCATACAAAACCCTATATTCCTCCAACTAATCAGACTGTCCTAAAATTGTAGCACTCCTTCAATGTAAACAGCAGGTAACATTTTGTTTTATGAAGTCATGAACTTGCCCTTATACTTCAGCCACTACAAGTCAAAACTACAAGTTACTATAACCAAGGAAATTAGTCTAGTCAAAACCTCACCTTGGGTTTTTCTACTTCTTTGTCCTTTCTCTCTGACTTTGGGGTTTTGCGGGCAATAAGGGTTTGGATTTCCTTCCAGTCTTTGTCAAGTTTTTCTGTCAGTTCTAAGGCACTTTCTCTCCGAGTTTGCCTCTCTTGCTAGAAAAATAAAAACAAATGCAGCAGTTATGTTCAGATGGACATGACATAGCATTTACAACATAAATGCAAAATGCTGTCTTTAACAAATGAATAATTTCAAATATTTAACATTTTGAAGCTGTAAACATTCTTTGTGGAAGAAGCAGTACAGAGCTATGCTAAGTAGTACAAGGGTTGCATACAAAAAAGAAGTTAGGTGTGAACAGAAGGGGAGATTTGGGGATACAAAAGAATGGCAGATATACAGGTTGTACCTAAAATGACTACAAAGTAGACTTTATTCAAGGAACTTGGACTTTCCTCTTAGACAGCTTCCTCCTTTGTTTTCTATGCCACTACTATTCTATTCTACAAACACAGGAATGGTGACAGCTTCTTAATCACGCTCACTTCAGGGCTAAAAACTCACCTTTTCTTGTTTAGATTTGGCTATCATCTCTTCTATGAGTTCTTTCCTAGACTTGGGTTTTTCCTCTTCTTCATCTTGCTGCTCACTTGATACTTTTTTACGAAGGAGGCCTCCACCCCCTCCGAAGTGAGCAGCAGTTAATTCAGCTAGGAAAAAAAAGTAGAAAGCGAATATTTCAAATCCACACATGACTGCAAGAGTGCTGCTGCTGGGACAGTATCTCCCTATTCTTTGAGAATGGGAGCAATTTTAACTATTGAACCAATCATGCATTATTCCCATCCCTATGGGAATGGCCATACCAAAAGAGATTATGTTAGACACATCATTTACACTGACAAATACTTGGTACGAGGTAGGAACACATTTTTTTCTGTGAAAGCAATCAGAAAACTCACACTTCAGATTCTGGCCAAAGGGCTCAAAATCCAGGTACCTGTTTATGCTGAAAAGCTCACAGAGTAGAGAAGCTTGCCAGAAGTATGTCCAACTTAACCCCTGCTAAAATCCAGAGAGCTGGTCTGTGTGTGGCTAAGAAGCAATCCAGTCTGGTTTAAACATTCCAACCACGTACATGATAATTCTTTCTCCCTGAGAGACAGTACTGAACGAATGATGTACACATTTACCAGTAATGAAACCAGCAGTGGGACACCAGCTGGCACTTCTTACCTGACAGTGTTCCTCTTTCTTCTGTGTCACTGTCACTATCAACAATATCATTCAGTTTTTCAATTTCTGCCAAAGATTGGCCATAGTGAGTCAATTCCTCATCTTCGTTAAGATTATAGATATTCTTCTTTCCATAATTTTGCTAAGAATAGTAAAACAAACCAATGAAACATCAAAAGATCTTTAATTCCCAGGCAACAAATCAACACAGCCCTTAGTTTTAGTTCTAGTTGAGGAGATTCTTATTCCAGTGTTTGGCTGGAACTCAACACTGGAATAAGAGCACTGCCAGACCAGTATTTTCATTCAAATACATCAAATATTACGTGAGTCTCTTATACTAATGTACAAGTGGACTAACTCAGGAAGCCTAGGGAAGCTTAAGTTTTATCTATGTATCAGTAACACCAATTTTTAATTACTGCATTTCAGGCCTAATGAAACAGACTTCAACCTATAAAAATCACACTACTCAATTCTGGAGACTGAGTATGTTGAGGCAGAAAGGATAGTACTGCACATTCAATTCACAGTACAGAACGACAGCAAGTTACAGAGTTCTTCTACCCTGCTACTGAATATACTTGATAGTGACTGCCTTTTCCTAATTTAGCATCTAAATCAAAGCAGTCAAAGAAAACTAAGTAATCAATGAATCTGCTTATAACTAACTTCTTTGCATGTCAGTGCTCAAAGAAATCTCTGCTTCAAAACGTTGTCTTGCAAAACCAAAACGATTTAATGAAAAAATTTAATGAAATTAATTTAATGAAGAAATTAATGAATTTAATGAAAAAATTCCTATTTCCACAAAAAAATTCCTTTTCCATAAGTTCCAAACACATAAAATCAAAAACAAAGCATTACCCTGCAAAACCCTCTATTAAGGGGGCACTCCCAACTTAAAAATTCAAGTGTGTCTTGTGGTTTTGTGTCTGGCTTTGTTTTGTTTTCTTTGTTTTGTTTTTTTTTTTTTAATCATTTACCTGTCTTTCCAGAGCAAATCGTCTGATCATCTTTTCCTCAGGAGTTATTTTGGTGTTATATTCACCAAAACGTTTATCTTTAAACACATTGGTCTTTTCTCTTTCTTTATATTCTTTCAGTAATGTTTGATTGCGCTAGAAGGAAAAAGAAAAAAGGAGATAAAATTAAAAGAACAGAGAGTAACTGCTTTCAAAGTCAAGATAAAAAAGGCTCCATGGTATCCTGTCAACACAATACTCTTTATATTGCCATCATATCATAAAGAATAATTTACCAGAATGCAATGAAAGAGAAGGAAAAATTAACGTGAAAAAAAGATGGGAAGCTCATACAACACATTCAGGTTCATAAAGTTCTGTTATAAGCTCCCATGTGAAGATGAAATGTTACACTGCATCTCACCTTTATTTTATCACATACAAAAGCTGTGCATTTCCATTGAAGCATTCTGATATGTCTGAAGCTTAGTAAACTAAGAATAACTTGTTAAAGAAAGCAAAAAATGCCTATCTCTTTACTTTTGCTGCATTTGCCCTTCCAGTAAGTGCTTTAAATTCTGTCCAACAACAGCACATATGTAATGTGTCAGAGAGAATCTCAGGGACATACTTTCAAATTACACTTTTTTCAGCTTTAACTTAACCTACAGAAGTTTTAACTTCTTTGCTGGTTTGTCTGAAGTGACAGACCACTGAAAAGCCCAACGTTTCACCCAAGGATAAGGTAGCCTGCTGGAATCCCAGATGCATAGTATGACACATGCTCCCTTATGCAGTACAGATTTTGGTCAGGTAGCTACTGATGGCAGTAGAGAAAGAAAAAGGCATTTTGAAAATGGTGTAAGGGTTGAAGATAAAAAAATTACTCTTCTTAAGTTGTATGGTCATTCTTATGACAGCAGGGGACAGATCCTTACATCCCAACATACTTCCACAACACGACTATTTAACCAGTGTGCAAAAAACACCTGCATTTGTTTTCCAGATCAACAGTAGTTTCTTTGCAGCTACACGTTTCTCACTGCATCCCGGCCTTATCTTTCCCGACCTTTCAATCTTTCACTATTACACCAACGTCATAACATATCAAGAAGCTTAACACCCTGTGATCACCAGGACCGACCAACGTCATGAACACTGACTCCGGTCCAGTACTTACTCGCCGACAACACGTGCCACTGTATTCTGGACCTGGGTAACTTGAGAAGAGAACCACTCCCACACAAGCAATGAGGAAGGCCTGTGCCACGGAACCCTGTGGGCTGCACTGGCCGGAGCCATTCCCCGCGCTCTCCATCACCACCCGAGCAGTGAGAGGTGACCGGCCACTTCTCCTGTGCGCAAAAGAGGTGGTCGCTTATTTCACCTGAGAGGGCCCCAGCCTTATTATCTCCCCACATCCACAGATGCCATCCTTCCTCCCTGCTTTGGATGTCCTCTTACCTTCTTAATGGCCTTGGAGCGTGAGACACCAGGCAGCCCCACATCATTTTTTGTCTTCCTCCCCAGGATGTCAAACTTCTGCCTGTTGACTTTCACCTCAAAGGGGTTGCTCTTGACCACGGCCATCGCCGACTTCACGGTGCCCTTTGCTGTGGAGGGCACTGACACCTTTCTCTTCCGCTTCGCCGCCTTCCCCATCTCTGCTCCGGCTGCCCGGGGGGTGGCGGTGGGGAGGCAGCGGCTCAGCCCTCAGCGTGCGGGGCCAAGACTGGGGGTGCAAACGGGGAGCGCAAAATGGCGCCCGGGGGGGCAAAACGCCCCGAGCTGCCCCTTGGCCTGACCCCTGCCCCCCGACACAGCTCCGCGAGAGCCGAAGGGGCGTGGAGCGGAGGAGTGAGCGGAGGAGGGAGGCGAGCTAAGGACAGAGAAGAGAGAAGCGCAACCCCAACGAACCCCTCAACCCGCCATGCCTATCACATGCGCACCGGCAGCCCGGTACCTCTCGCGAGAGCTTAGCCCAAGTACCGCGCTATTTAGCTCCCTTCTCCCCGCCCGCTTTGGGACGGGGCTGGGGAAGGTCTGGCGCACTACATATCCCAGGAGGCCCACGGGGCATCGCGCGCGTGTCCTCAGCGCACGCCGCGCTCTGCCTGCTGGGATTTGTAGTCCCCGTGACAGTAAGGGGGTGGCGGCGCAGGGGCGGTGCTGCCTGAGGCGGGCGGAGGAGCCATGGCCGGGGCGGGCGGGCGCTGTCCGCTCCCCGTCTCCGCCCTCGAGGAGGGGGAGCGCGGTGCCGGGGCGAGCAGCGGGTGATGGGGAAGAGGCGAGCGCAGTGCTGAGGTCCTCCGGGGCCGGATGAGCCGAGGCTTGGCGCCGCGGCGGTGGCGGGGCTGGAGGAGGGGGCGAAGGAGGCTGTAGGGGCGGCCCCCGCTCCGGCTGCCCTGAGGGGAAGGAGCCCCCGACCATGGAAATCGAGAACATCGTGGCCAACACGGTGCTGCTGAAAGCCCGGGAGGGTGAGAGCCGCGGGGCGAGGCGAAGAGGGAGGAGA
>VWZW01001826.1:1781919-1822565 GCA_013397115.1 Edolisoma coerulescens
GGGCAGGGGGTCCGGGCGGGGCGGGGACCCCTCGGGGTGGCGGCAGGAGCCCTCCCGGGGCGGGCGGTGAGTCCCGGGCAGTGCCCCGAGGCACCTGCCCTGCTGCTCCCGCGGGATCTGTTTGGAGTTACTGCCTTGTGGCTTTGCTTCTGAAAAAACACCCCTTCCTCCTTCCCGCTTGATTTTAATAGTGTTTTTACCGGATGTTTTAAAAAGGTCGTTAATCTGTAGTTCTCAGTGTATTATAAATATAAATGCTAATGGTTTTAAAGGATAAAGTGACATAAATCTTCTCTGGAAAAACCTTGCACTCCATCTTGCTGAAATTCCTGCCTGAGAAAAACGTAGCTGTTGAATGAGACCTGTACTTTGCAGTCGAATATTTTGTATTATCCTAATACAGAAGTGTGCTATTTTCCATTAGATTAACATTTACAGTTTGATTCCCTAGAACACTTTGAGTTGAAGATTCCTCCTCTCAACTAACAAACGTTTTGGGTAGATAATTAGTTTTAGTATAGCACGTGGTTGCTGTTTAAAAAAAACATCCTGAACTAAGATTGTCCTACTGTTTTTTCGTGTATATAACTGTCCATTAAATGGCCACTTGAAAGTCTCCCCGGATTACCCGTGTACTTTGTGCAGAGTATGTTTTTCAACTATGAAATGCGCATATTCTTTTTGGATTGGATCCTGCTTGTCTTAATTGTGCTGAGAAGTCCCATTAGTTAAGCTGGAGCTGTTTAAAGTGAGTAAGAACAGCAGAATCTGCCTCTGTATGTTTTGCAAGTTCCTCCAACTCTAAATGGGTTTGGCACTTACGCCATATGTGTATCCAGTTAAATTTGCCTTAAGCAGCAAGAGAGGAAAATCAGCTTTTTGACTTTGAAGTGGGGTTTAGAAAACAGAACAGTGATCACAATTTTGGGCCATTTTCCAACCTTAGTTGAAGAGACCACCTCAAACTAGAGAACATGTTTTGGCTGGTTTCACTGACGGTAACATGTCTGTGGTGGTGCTGCCTGAATTTGGAATTTGCATTGAAGTGATCTGAGAAATGAAGGGAAAGTGGAATCTGGCTCAAAACTTTACTGTGCCCAAACCCTCACCACAAAGAGCGGAGTGGTAATCTGCAGAGGCTTTTAAGTGGCTGCTTAATGTCAGGCTGCCTCTTTAGTTAAGGTTTCACTATGTTTAAAATAAATTATAGTGGTAGAACTGACCAAACAAGATATTTTAATGAACTAAATGGAAGTCTGAGAGCAGCTGATGTGAAGATCAGTTCTACCTGATGTGAAGCTTATAAAAGTAGTGGTAATAATCTGTTACTCTCTTTGTACCTTCAATTGGCCTGGGCTCTGTTGTGTAAGCATGCTCAAAAAATGTGAATTCTGGCTTTGAAATTCTAGAACTCCATTGATCAATTGGTAGAAGGTCTTTTACCTTTTCAGGTCTCAATCCCTGTGCGTGGGGTACTTTTTATGTCACATTTTTCAAAACGCTTCTTGAAATTAAAGTATTTTCGGTCTGTTGCATGCTCTGGCTGGTCTGGGAATGTCTGGTTTACTCCTGTCTGTCAAGACCATTCCATAAAATCCCTGTCCCAGCTCTATTCTTATGTGCCTGATGGACTGCAAGGCAATGGAATTTGCAAAGTTAGTGTGTGAGATAGATGTTTTACCGAAATACCTTCTTTGCTAAAAGGGCCTCACGGCTGGGACAGAAGAGCAGACTTTCAAATTACTTTCCTTCCCACATTTCTATTATCTCACTGTATAGTGCTTGGAGAGGTCCATGGAAAAGTGGAAAATTACTGTTTGTTGTGGAAGAAAGTAAAATCCAAAGCTAATATACAATAGCAGCTTCACTTCTTTTCATGTACAGGCTTGAGCCACGTCAGTAATCCTTCTCCTCAGTGTGGGTAAGAGGTGCTCACCTGGATAAATATATCAGTTGTAACAGCAAACAAAATAACATGTAAACTACTGTGCTCTTATTTTTTGTTTGCAGTGCATGTCAAAAGAAATCAGTGAGGTTTAATTACGGCTTGCATGGGTCAGTCTCAGTCTGACTTGAGATGCTTTTCTGATGAAGATGAGAGTAGTAAGAGGTTGTACCCTTGAATGTGTCTTACAAAGTCTTTTAACCCCAGAGATAGGTCATTTTCATTTTGCAGCTATTGAAACTGAATAAAAGATGTTGTGTACCTGTCCACTTCTGGTGAAAGAGTATGGCAGATGCCTAATGAGAATTCAGAAATCCCCAATAAATAACACCAAATCTTACCTGAGCACATAAACTAGACTTAACAATCAAAACCATGATCCCAGGTTTGTACACATAATTTTCCTCTAATTTTAGGTACTCTAATACTTCTGGATGTGAGTGTTGTTAGGATGTGAATGTCATTTGGATTTTACATTTGTAGGTGTGCAGAATCAGCACAGCTTGAACAGCCAGGTTCATGTCTACCATTTAAATATGATTTGATGCATGGAAGGTAAATTTGATGTATATTATTAGAGAGTGAGGAACTCAGGTAAAATGAATATTTTCCTGCTACTTTCTTCTCCTATACAATAAAAATAAAGTGCTATTGCTGTCTGTTTCTAGACTACCCACCTTCTGCCTTCTCACTAACAGTCTTACTGTTGATTCCTTTCATTAGAGGCGTGAATCTTCTAATTCAATTTGCATGAGGATAACATCTGTTTATAGGAGTCTGCTAATTCCGTTTTTCAGGTCATATGAAACCCCAGCTTCCCCCCAGCCTCAAAACTTTAAATTTTGTCAGTGAGGGGATGTTCACAGCTTTTAATAAAACACCATTTTAATAGAAGCCTTTCTCTTTTCATTAAAGACTTGTAATGTCTCTGTAGCAACTGCATCAGTTCTTTATGTGAAGAAGGGAAGCCATCAGGATTCCTTATCTTCTTTTAAATCAACTTGGTAAATAATCAAATGCCAGTTCTCTGCACATGTGGGTGTTAGTGATAACATAATATATGATTCTTGAATGTACCTACACCTAGAAGATGGTACAGTGACACAAAGTACCCTTTGGCACTTCATGGATGAAAGATTTAGGAGTCAGGAGCTACACTGGAAGTTTTTCTTTCCTTGTCCAGTTTTTCAGTTGACCTGCTTGTGCTGAAAGCTGACCTGTCCTTGGAAGGATTTGCCTTCAGATGAAAACTGCAGTTCAACTGTAGTGGAAAGTGTTTTGGGATTCCCTGTCCCAGTTCCCTGGGTTAAGTGGTCCTCTGCGCCAATCCAGCTCTTCCCTCTTGTGCATACATTACTTCTTGAGAGAAACCTGTAAGTGGGAAAGGAAAAGGGAAAACTTCCTCTTAAGGTGAACCCAATGGTGGAACAAGCACAAGTGACTCAGTAGAAAAACAAGAGATTATAAAGCAAACTCAAAGTTGGTCTTATGAGTGCTGAAGTGCAGGAACTGAGATACAAAACCAGCTAAGTGTTAAGTGACAGTGATGTATGAACTGAGAGGTCAAGCTTTCACACCAGCTATTCCATGTTCTCCTTACATCTTTATGTGTAAAAGAGTAGTGTATATATACATAAAGAGAAATATGTTTTCTAGTTGTGTACAAGAGCAGAGGAATTAACACATTCATTTTTTCCCAGCAGAAAATTTTTGAAATTAGTAAATATAAACAAGGTTATTCTGGGGAGAAAAAAAAAGTTCCCCCCCCCATTTTTATTTTATATTCACTTTTCTCTTCGTATCTTCTGTTTTTATTTCAGTCACTCTCAGTAAATCCTCTGAGTATATGTAAGCCCCAAATTCATTTCAGTATCCCACACATAGTCTGTGATGTTGGGAAGGAAAGAAATTAATCCCTGTATGTTTCAAACTGCTTAAGAGCCTTTCTTTTTTCATTGCCTAAAGTAATAGTCTCAAAAAAATACACCCATAGGGTAGATACATTGTTCCTTTGAAGTCAGTGGCAGTTTACTCCAGGTGAAGATCCATGCCAAGAGTACATTTTAAACATACCTGGTCCATTTGCATCCACTTTAAAATTCATTTGTACTGCTATGGCAGGAGCAGTTTGGGAATGAGAATTGGGTCTGCTGTTAGGCATAGAATATCCTGCGTGTCATGGCTGATTTTGGCTAAATTAAGGTCATGCCTCGAGCACATTTCCCCCCAGCTCTTGGTTGTATGGTGGTTTGGTTGTATGGTAAGCCTGTGGTTGCAGAATGGGTGAGGTAGTTTCCAGCTGGATCCATGAACCAATCTAGGGTGAGTGGGTTTTTGAGGTGGTTTTTGTCTTATGTTGTTAGGTGTTTTGGGTTTGCGGTTTTCTTCCCAAAATTAGTTTTCAGATGGATCAGTAAGCTCCTGCAGATTTGATAATTGCTATGTGCTGTCCAAGGATGGATTGAGAAGGAAGGAACCTTTCAGTAGCAGAATGTGGTCACAGTTTGGCTTAAGTGAATCCTGCAAGATACTTGTTTCAGAATTGAAATTGTCTTAATGAAGTACTCTTCACAGAAAATAAGCAGTCCACTCAAATAGTGATTTTTATCTATCTAGGCTTGAAAGCAATTGAAATCATTCTGCAAGCAAAATAAATCCCACTTTTGCTTGCAGTATAAGGTAATAATTCAGTATAGTGTTGATGATACAAGGAAGGTATCTTGTTTTGTATGTGTTTGTAACTAGGAAGATAATTCTGTAGAGATTGCTCAGATCACTGTAGTTTGGCTATTGAACTGAACTAAATTCTTTAATTATTTCGGAGGTATGGACAAGAGGGAAAGCAAGGCACACTCATGCCCAGAAAGTCCACTGGCAGCAAATATGAATTTTAACATGAGAGTGCCGAGAGTTTTTGTAGTTGCTTTCAATTGTTGTCAGTTCTTCCCTCATTTGCCTCTTATGTTCTGTTGCACTCTTATTGCATTGTGCTTTAAATTGCTGTAAACTCATTGTGGCAGGAAACATGTCTTCCTGTGTTTGTACAGAATTATGCACAATGTCTGCCTTTTTGTCCTTTATTTAATGAACTGTAAGAAGAATGCATGTGGGCATGTTGGAATCTTAAATAATTACATTTACTAAATAAATACAACACGAGAGGTCTAGTTATTGATACACGCTGCTGCTTTGCTTATTTCAAATGTGGCAATTACAATAGAGGTTTCACAATCAGCTTAAAGGAATTTTATTTCTTTAAAATCTGTTGCACTCTTGGTGTACTAGCATGATAAAAAAATCCTTGTTTGTTGAGTTGAGTGTAAAATTGCAGTGTTCTTGGTGTTTTTTTCCCCTAGTACACCCCTTTCACTGATTTGTTAGAGACGTCTCAAAAGGAAACGTGCAAAGATGTTACATTGTTTCACTGTGAGAAAAGATATATATAAACTTTGGTTCAGATCAGTTACATTTGCTTGAGTTGATACAAGCTTTCTGTTCCGCACCTGATTGGTGAAGTGCAGAGGCTGTGCAGCGTGTGTGCACTGGCATGCCTAGATGTACACATGATCACTGGAGCTGGATAGAGAGCCCATGTGAAGAACCAGTTGTTCGAGTGGTTATAGCTGTGGGAACAATAAATGATTGTGCACATAAACAAATGGCACAAATGTTCACGTAGAGAGCTGGGCTTTTAACTGCTTGCAGTGTTACTGCCTTGACAGTCAGATGAGCAAGAGCACTCGAATATTACCTTGCTGAAGTCCAACTCCGTGTACTTGAATCCAGGAGTGTGAGGACTATTACCTTATAAATGCCATAACAATCTGTAATCTATGGATATCTTTTGTTTATTTATTGTACTACTTGCATTTTTGCTTCTGTTTGCGTTCAGAAGTACCTTGGCCTTTGTAATGCTGGCAAGTTAGGTGCTAACCTCGTGCCAAACCCTGAATATTCAGCCAGGTGATTCTCTAAGTTTACTGAGAACTGGCCAGATTGTATTTGTCATATGTCTGGAGGAAAAAAAAATCTTTCTTCATAGAAAAGTATTGCCTCTCTATTTAATGTAGTTGTTGAGCTGTGGCCAGGCTTGTTTTTGAAGGAATAGAGATGTCAGAAAATATATCTGACCTTCAGAGTGGAGAAGGTTGTGGTGACTGCCCAAACCTTATGAGCTGTCTCTAGAACTGAAAGCATGACAGCTTTCCTCAAGTGATGGTATGTGTGAGCTTGTCTGCTAGTCTGAACTTGGTGCTATTCCAGTGTTATGGTCTGATCTGAGGAGCTGAGGTATTAACTCCACACTGTGTTGTGTCTTTAAGGTGGATTTTGCCCAGTGAGGGCATAAAATCAAAATTCGTTACTCAATGGGCAGTGTTTATAAATGTCTGTATAGCGTAAGGCCATAGTTAAACAGGAATGTTTTGATTTTTTTTCAGTGAAAGGTTTTAATCCTTATTGTGAGTGGTTTGAAGGAAAATGTGTCTGGAACTAGGAGAAGATTTGAATTCATGTGAGTTTGAAATCTGTTAGGAAATCTGCCTGCAACTGCCTCTGCTATGGGAAAGACGTATTTTAAGGCAGTGTATGTACCCGGCTTATTTTCATGCATCTCAGTGCAAGTGATGTAGAGCTTCTGCATCAATTGTTTTGCATTTTTCATTGAACCAATTGATTTGATTCATACACTACAGGCGTGCTGTAGGTTGTCATCTTATTGCAGTCTTAGGCTTTCAGAGCTTATCTGGGTGTGGTCTAGTATGAATTTCTCAGCTGGTATCGGACAATCTGGTTTGTGGAATCAGTTTTGCAAGAATCAAGTTGTAGCAATCGTGCACCCCAGTGCTGTAGAGCTTGGTGCTTCTCGGCCTCTCAGCGCCTCTCAGACACATGGTGCTTGCCCTGCACAGGGAAAGCTGAAGCATGGAGATCCCCAAAAAACTCCATGCCAGGATATCAGTGTCAGTGTAGTAGCCAGTAAAGTAGGATTCTGTATGACAGAATCCAAAATTTTTGTCTCAAGGAAAACTGACTTAATAATGTTTGGTGAACATTGTGCTCGCTGAAATGAGAGTCAGTCTGCAGGTCAGGTCTGCAAGGAAGATCTCTTTGGCTGTGAGAAGTGCATCTGAGGACTTGAAACATATTCTTATTTCTTGACATAGGTTGCTGCCACAGCAGTTTCTTGTTTTGCAACTAGTTGTGGTTTTACTGATGAATAAGCCAACTACATTGCCTTACATACATTTTTCAAATATTTCTCTGAAGTTTAAAAAAAAAAAGTTGAAATGAAACATCTAAACATTTTGCCTATACCATATTCTAGTGCAGTCATCTAACTGAATCTGGTATGTATCTTTTTAAGAAGCAAAAATGGGAAAAGAGTTAAATGTTGAAATTATAACTCTATGAAGTAATTTGAGGAGGAGGAAAAAGTAAGGTTCTTGTGTAGCTGAAAATGTAATTGAAGTTTCTCCTCACTGTAATGGTGTATTGCTGCATCCACCTTTCTCTTTGTACAAGATGAGTTGCTCCAAGCTGGGCATTGCTCTTAGCCGTGATTCCATCTGAAAGAGGCAAGCGTGGTAATTCATCTGAGCCACAGAGGTCAACCAGAAAGCACCTTAACCTAATGGCTTTTTGGCTGTTCTGTTGGAAAGTGAGCGATTGGTCTTTCTGGAAGAATTTTATCTGAAGTGTTTTAGAATGAGATCCAGAATAGAAGCTCTGAAATCAATATTAAGACACTTTCAAACCACAACTGTTATAATTTGATTTGATACTTCTTTTTAAACTGCCTCAGAAATGGAAAAGGATTTTGCAATTAGGGAATAACACGAGAAACAAAGTGGCCTCCTGCCATGACTTTTACCAGAAATGGCTCTTTACGTTACTGGGACCTACAGACTTTTTCAGTGCATTTGCTGTAAATATAAGAACATTCAGTTCAGAGAAAAGTGAGAGCATGTTGATTTAGTTGATACTGCTAAGCACTTGATTCTTGTCTATCATTAATAAATTATATGTAGCCTTTATTGACTTCTGCAGGATGGTGAATTCAGTTGCATTCTAGCGTGTGGTCCCTTTTTGTAAAATGAAGTTCATAATGGTCACATCGTAAGTAACTTGCCAAATATTTGGGCAAAATACAGCACTTTTTGTGTTGGACTTGAAGTATAATGCACCAGTGATCCTCTCCTTTATTTTGGAGTTGGGATGGGCTGGGTTTTTTCTTTGACAGTGCTTCAGAAGATGGTATTCTTGATATATATCACAGTTCATTTTACATTTTCCAAACAGTGTTGTGATATGAATTTGGGGTCAGTTTATCATTCTTGATCAGTACTGATTGTATGGTGTCATGCACAATTGAGTCTTTCTGGGCAGTTTCTAAAAGAAGAAATTTAACTTCTGTGGACCTTGCAGCTTAGTGTATTTTTCAGTTACTTGGCTAAAACTGACACTTCTATCCATTGTTTTTCATGATCACATAATCTATATCCAGGCCTTGTTATTCAATGTACTTGTATAGGCTATCTATGTTAATATTCCTTGATTTCCTTTGTGTTCAGTTCTCGTAGAAAGGCTCTATGCTTTGTGTGATTTGATTTTCTTCAAGCATATATTCAACTTCTTTTCAAGATCAAAAATATTTTGTTAAAATAGTCACAGTTTGTTTTAATGACGCTGGTAATTACAGCCTTGTTACTACTTCTGGTACTGCTTGAAATATGGGATGGGAAGTAGATTCCCTGTTTTGTATTCTAAAACTTTATGGAAGGCAAATGACCTGCAAAGTGATTATTAGAAAATGAAATGCAGAAGTTGTTTGGGTATTTTTAGAGAGTATGTGTCAGTTCAAAGAATATCCACAAGCCAATGTTTGCAGGTGTTTTATTCCTTACTTTTTAACCTTTCTAGGGATACTAGAGTAGAGAATGTTTTGTTGCAGCAGCCCAGTAAGATGTCAATATTCCTGTTAGCAAGGATTGTATAAATTTGATATGAACCAAGGTACACTAAGCTGGGACCGGTCTAACTGCATTGGAGAAATGGTTCAAGAAGCTGTGTGTTTGAGTAAAGAGGGGATTTTTAAAATACATATTTTCTTACTCTGAAGATGATAGTTCATTTCACCCTAACGATTTAATTTTGAAAGAGTTTGGTACCCTTTGCTGCTTAGTTTCTATTCAGGTTACATCGGGTAACTCCCTTCCTTTTTGTCCCATTGTGGTTAGCAGTACACACTGCTTTGGTACGGTTAGAAAGCTTCTCTGCAGATTTGCTGCTGCTCTGTCATGCAGAAATGCATCTGATCATATTGCTTAGTAAAATCTTTTAAAATATTTTGCAGCACTAAGTTACTTTTCCACAGAAATATTTTGGATCTGAAAGTGTGTATATGTTCTTGTGTCTACCTCTGCTTTTTTTATAAGTATGAATGTCTTCTGTAAATGAAATTGGCCAAGGTAATGCACTGAAAGTCCAATATAACATAGAAAATGTAGCACAGATATATTTTTTTAGAAACTGAGAAAAATACTGTGGTAGTTTTTTAAAATCAATACAAATTCAATACTAGTGCTGTGAAGTCTGAAGCATTGAAAATATCTGAATTTTACTACAGCCGAGTTCTTCCCGGTATCCTTGTATGGTCTAGAATAAATGGTTTGTATTTGAGCTATGCCCTCTCATTTATTAGTGGGGTCTACTCTTACTACTATTACTGCCCTTAAAGAGAGAATATTTATGTACAACTTTATTATCCAAAAATGTGTTTAAGCACTTTGTTCTTGGTATTTTGTTACTCAACTTTATTTTCTTCCATTCTTTACCATGGTTGAGAGATGATTCTCAAAATTCTTTTGGTTCTGTTTTCAATGTTACAGTTTTGTTTGTGATTTTCAAAATACCTAGATATTTGCCTTTTCTCTCAGAGATATTCTACATACACAGCCAAAATGTGAAATATTTGAGTTGGAAAAGACTTTACACAAAACACGAGAAAAATGCGTAAAAGTTCTTTTGTAATCACGTTGGTCATTGGTTTGGATATCCTTGTAGATGGATTTCTTTCTAGGCATGAAAAGCAGTCTGACACATCTGTGTAGATCTGACCTAATTTTATGCTGTTAATGTTATGTTCAGTTCTATTTTGACATAGTATTTTGTTTTACATTATTCATATTTTCTGCTAGGCAAACGGAGTGGGCGTAGTAAGAAATGGAAAGAGATGCTGAAGTTGCCCCCTGTCAGTCACTGTGAGGGTATTCGGTGCTCCATCGGTGAGTGTCCTGTAGAATAAATGCTCTGACTCTTTTGAGACAGAAGGGTGAGAGTTTGGTGCTGTTAATGGAAAGGATTTTGTCTTGCTTCTAAATGCTAAATAGCAAAAAAA
Source organism: Edolisoma coerulescens (assembly GCA_013397115.1). Taxonomy (NCBI): domain Eukaryota; kingdom Metazoa; phylum Chordata; class Aves; order Passeriformes; family Campephagidae; genus Edolisoma; species Edolisoma coerulescens. The sequence continues at coordinate 1,792,263 of VWZW01001826.1, forward strand.
AAAAAAAACCTATTAAACTTCTAATATGATGGAGAATTTATGAGAAAATAAAATTTATGAGAAGATAAAAGCTGTATCACAGCTCCTTGTTTGTTAAAGGAAACTGTTCCTAAAGAATAAATTTACAAAACCTTGAATTAGAAGAAGTAATCACATTACAAATATATTTTACTCTTTTCCTTAGTATCTTGTAATAGATGTTTTAACCTTTTCTGTTATTATCTTGTATTGCCTCTTTCCAAACAATTTTGTTTGCTTTGGTATTGCAGTTTCGCTGTATGGTTGCTTTCTGCACCCTAACCTAAATGAAACTCAACCATATAATTCAATGTGTTTTTAGTAAATGGGATAGTCTGTAGAACACAGAAACAATGAAGAGTGTTTCACTATTCTTTGGGATCATTGCATATTTATGGTATCTTTGATAAATATGTTAATGTAAAATCTTCACTTTGTAGTGATGTTTTTCTGACCTTAAATGGAAGTAATGACCATCCTATTACAAAAATTAAAATAAATAAAGATATTTATATGTTATTTTTTTCCCAGAAAGAGACTATAACCAGCTTTGTGACAAACAGCCAATAGGAAGACTTCTCTTCAGACAGTTTTGTGATTCCAGACCAGATTTGAAAAGATGCATTGAATTTCTGGATGCAGTGGTAAGCAGTGAGAAATGGAGGATGGCTATCAGTAGACAGTTGCTTATATATTCTTGTATGTAAATATTTGATTTTTGTGCTGGTTTTGGCTGGGATAATTTTCTTCATTGTAGCTCATTTTGTGCTGTATTTGGAGTTTTAGACCGAAACAATGTTGATAACAAGGATGTTTTAGTTCTTGCTGAACAGTGATTACACAGTGTCAAAGCCTTTGTGTTTCTCATGCTGCCCTAGAAGTGAGGAGGCTGATGGTGCACAAGAAGTTGGGAGTAGACACAGCCAGGCCAGCTGAGCCCAAGGGATATCCCATACCAGATGGTGCTGTGCTCAGCAATAAAAGCTGGGGGGAAGAAAGAGGAAGGGGGGAAGTTAGAATTTGCCAGCTAGCTGTTATGCGTGAGTGTGAAGCCCTGCTTTCCTGGAAATGGCCAAATATCTCCCTACCGATGGGAAGAAATGAATTAATTTCTTACTGTGCTTTGCTTGTACCTGCAGCTTTGCTTTATCAAACTGTCTTTATTTCAAGCTGCAAGATTTCTGACTTCTGACCTTCTGGTTATTCGTGGGGGGCAGCGAGCGAGCGCCTGTGTGGGGTTTAGCTGCCTGCTGGGGTTAGCACACAGCCATTTAATTGATTTTCTCTATACACTTCACTTTCCTAATGCTGCTTACTTGAAAACATAGTGTGGTGTTCTCTTTGCCAACTGTAAAGTTGTAACTTCTGATGAATGTCAAAAACCTGTCTCTGTTACTTAAAGGAAAATGTTTAATGTTTACTATAAAGTCTCTGCCATCTTGGTATGGTCTGAGCTACAGAAATGGGCATGGTGGGAAAGAGAGAAGCAATTTTAGGAAGACATGCTGCTTGGCTTTTAGAGCCTGAAAGGATGTCTGTATTATGAATATTACTTGCTGTGTTCAGACTTCAAAATGTTATAAACATAGACTTAAAGATGTTGCAACTTGCATGGAAGCCCTAGGCTACACAGCATGTGCTAATTAAAAACAATACAGTGGAGATGGAAATTTAGAGAACCATCTATGGAAGGAGAAAAAACAGATTTTTAGAGACTAAGGGAAAAAGTCTTGATATATTTACATCTTGATATCTGATGCTGAAGAACAAGGGGAGGAAGGAAGTGGGCCCACAGCTATATTTTACAAAAAATCCTCAGCCCAAAGCCCTGTTGGGGAGGGGGAAACTAATGAGAAGATTAGGCAGGCACAAAACAGCCCTTAAGAGCAGAGAATAATAGCTCAGAGCTTTTGATTCTTTGTCCCTCACAGTTAATCCAAGAGCAGTAAGATACAGTCTCAAACTGGGGTTGCTGCTGAAAGAACAGGTTTTCTCATTCCAGCCATTTTTGGTCTTACATTCAGAGAACAAATGACCAAAGAAGACAGAAGTAGGGTAATGCTGCTGCTTGCATGCATCCCAGACTACAATACTGGAATGCAAGATGGCTCTTAAAGAGGCAGGGTGTAAGGAAGTACATGGGATATACCGTGCCCCCCATTTCACTATATCTTCCTTCCCCCGTGGCAGCAAAAACTGAGACACTAGATGAGCTAAAAAGGAATTTGAGTGTCAAATAAGTGGAATTGTTTCTATTTGTCAATGAATCTGTGTGCAGTTGGGCTTACTCCCCACGTGTTTTTCATTTCTGTGACTCCCAGGACCTGTTGTAGCACCACATTCCAGAAACTAGTTTGGCAGTTGGAGACCGAATGGATTGAATGGAAATCCAGAACAGTGGCACTTTCATTCCTGAAGTGAATATAAACCAGAGCCCTTACTGAGTGCCATGCACTGACAACTGTGGATGTGTCCTTAATGGTTACAACTCCTGTACACATTTTAATCCTTAAAAGCTTAGATAAGGAGTAGCAGAATCTTTGGCAGCACAAAAGAGAATGAATCTTAGGCATGACTGTAAGGCTGGTGTCTTTGCCGTACCGATGTAATTTTTCAGGTAAAACTGTCACTAAGAAGTAACTGTTTTTCACTAACTGAAAATTTGAATTGTTTTGAAATATGCAACCTATAATGTGTGGATTGCAACACTTCTGAGAATTAACAAAGACTGGCATAGCTGAGATAATCTGAGGGATGGTAAAGGATGGTTTCACAATTTACTTTTCTCTTTTTTATTTGTTGTTTAACTTCCATTTGAAAAATCAGGGTGAGGAATTATACTTGGGAATCACTGAAACAAGATAACCTTTATTTGGTGACTCTCATCTTCTGAAACTAGCATACTGTGTTGATCAAGGATGTGAGATAAAGTACCTACTATCTCTTATAGAGGGTTCCTGAGTTAGCCTGATTCACTTTTGTGGACTGGACTTCAGCAAGCTTGTTCAAGTTCTTTTGGGGGTTGAGGTTTTTTTTTTTTTTTTTTGTATTCTTTGGAAGGCAATACAGGAAGAAAAAGCTGAGGGTGTGGGGTTTTTACATTGGGTTTTGCCAAGTTTAGCTTTTTAAAATGTTACAGAAATTTTAGACTTAATCTTTTGGAAAAAAAATTTCCAAAAATGAAATGTCATAGCCTTAAAAACCTTGCATCTTAGTTAACAGAGTTTTCTGACTCTTTTACATGAAGCAATGTGGTTTCAGCAGTGTGATTATTTCAGGAGTCCAAAATCAAGGTAGTACAATACTATGTTGTCTACTCGTACTGGATACTGAATCTGCTCAGCTCCAGTTTTTGGGAAGGTGTGACCTAAAAGTCTGGAGTCAGCTTGGCTTTACTAATTAAAAAAGAAGAGTTGTGAAATAATTGAATGTAAGTGACAGAAGTTAAAGCGAGGAATTAAGAGTTATCCAATCTAGTGACTCATTTCACCAGCTGGGGATAAGGTTACTCACATATGAAAAGGAATGGGTGACAGCTCAAACTTCCCTGTAAGTAACAGAATTATTTGGAAAGGCCATCTCTTAAACTTCCTTTTAAATTACACTAACCACTTAAAACAGTATGCCTAACTATTTGTATGACATTAGTGTTAAAGGTGCTAAGTACACTGCTGAACTTTACGTTGATGAACTTTTTTGACCTGCTCAGGTTGATTCTGCTCTTGCAGAAGACTTCCTTACCATTAGACTTTTGTTGTGGAATTGAACTAGCAAAAATAATGGCTTGCATTTGGATTGATGGATTTGAGTACCGTGCTGAAGTGGGTGATACCATAAAGTTTCAGCAGAAAAAGATGTTGATGACTTAGTAGTGAGTCAGTGTGGATTAGTTGTGATTAATTGCAGAACTGGAAATCAGGGATTCTGTTATTTCCAGTATTGTGTGTGTGTTTGATTCTTGAACTGTCGTTTTTTAGTGTTCTAGTTTTCTTTATAAAGGTAAATACCTTCTGATTAGATCAATTACTTGGAATTTCCAGTGAGGTTCCTAATGATTGTTGTCCACATATGCCCAACTGTTGTTTTGTTTGATACAGTCCTCCATTCTGGAAGTCTGCCATGTATTCTTTGTTCCCAGGTGCACGCATTTATATTTTGAAATATGAAACAAGCTTTAATTGCATTGGCCCAGCTCACAAACCTAAGACACATTGCTGTTTGAGATTGCTCTTTTCTAATTCATCTTTCCCCAGATCTTGTGTTGCCTTTAAATGTTGTAACTTCTGATGTCTGCTTCTAGATTATTCCTTAAAATTATTAATAGTAAGGAGTCCTTGGAGTTTTTCAATAATAGTATCTGTGTGATGATTTGTTGGCTGTGGGTTTTTTACTGTAAGTAGCTACTTCTGGAGCTCTGTTCAGCTGCCAGTTGTTTTTCTGGAAAATGCACTGTATTGCACAATTCTTTTTCTACATCTCCGTATCAGATGTTACTAAGTCAAAAACTTAAAAAATTTGTATCTACTCAGTTTTATTTTTTTTAAGAATGATGTAGGGTTTGGTTTAGAGCTCATTTATAAGCTTGTAGAAAGTGGTTTTATCCTGGTGTTACCCAGGACTGTAGCAAAGAATAATACATGAAGGGAAAAAAGTACAGTGAAGAAAAAGCTGATTATTGCACTCTTAATTGTTTTACATCTGGGTCATTCTGTCTGACAATACTACATAAATACTGTTTCATTGTGATTGATCTAGTTTAACCTCCAGGATGCAGTTTCTGTAATTGCCTTTAGACCAATTTTTAGGTTTTGTATGTTTTCTAAAGATTAAATTCCATATGCTTTGTTTTTTCCCTAGGATTGTTCCTCATACATATTTCACTATATAGCCTTCTGTTCCTTTTATATTAGGAGTATTGTGTTATTCATGATAAAATTTACCTATCATCATGTAAAAGATGCCAAGTGGCTCTGAACATAATATAATTTTCAATTCCATTCCCCTAGGCAGAATATGAGGTATCTTCAGATGAAAAGCGCATAGACTGTGGCCTCAAAGTTTTAGAGACGTACTTCACTAATGGGGTAAATATATTGTGAAATATTTTCTCAAGCGCTTTGTAAGTGTCAGATACATAGAGAGATCTAAGTGGTTGCATTGGTTTTAGTAAATTGACTTTCAAACTTCATTAATCCCATTTTTGTCTTTCTGAGAGGTGTGCTGCCTTCTAAAATTCTGCTCAATCAACCTGAGCAGAAAACTTGACTTATTTCTGCTTTGATAGCTACTACATTTACAATTAATTTCCATTTAGCACCTAAAGAAAACTTAATTAACTCAGAGTTTTGTAGTCTGAAGAAGTCTGAAGTCTTTTAGACTCCTGTGTGGCCTTGGTTAGTTTGCTGTAAATTTTCAGAATTGCTTCAGGTTTTCACAAAGTGAGATGCTGTTTTCTTCTGAAGCATTCTGTTACTTTCAGCTTTCCATGATAATCATTAATAGCTGATTTTTTGCATTTATCAAGAGTCTTTTTTTTGTATGCAGTGGAAGCTTTTCTGTAGGTATATAATTAGATGTTTGCTCTTTATGAGTAGATGCTCCTTCTGCTTCTCTTGCTTTGGTCATCTTCTACCAAAGGTCTTGAAGATACTTTAAAAGTAGGTAGAATATAAATTTGCCACCTCTTTTTGAGAATTTCTTTGAGACTGCCATAAGTCACGTACTTTTTTTTTTCAAAAAACCCCAGATTTCTTTGGTCTGGTTTGAAACAGTTTCCCAGCCTGTGGGAAAACTGTGTTTGTTTTTGTGTTTCTGTCTCCTTCTTTCCATCCTGCCGAGCCAAATAGGTGACTTGCTTTTTTTGGTGGTAGACTTCGGGAAAGAAAAAGAAATTTGACTTATTGCCAAGATTGTTTCCCCAGATACTGAAATAGTAAATAACTGTAATAACTTCCAATGCATTGTTCTGTAACAGGAAATAAATAAAAATTTTGTTCAAATATGACTTTCTTGATTTTCTCTTTAGTCAAACCATTCCTTTCCTTTTCCTGTATTAAAAAAATTAATTTCACTTTGAATACAAAACTTTGAGGTTTTCTATTGATTTACATGCTTTCATTGTTGCTTTCCTTTCTTTTTTATTATGTCAAGTCTGCAGCACACTTGCCAGAAATACCTCAGGAAACAGTAAATGAATGTAAAGCAAGACTGGAAAAGAACCCTTCTAAGGATCTTTTTATGGACTGTACTAGGTAAGTTGAAAATGCCTTGTGCTAAATTTGAAAATCACAAGAGAAATTTGTGTGTTTCTAAGAAAAGTGAAATATGAAATTGTTATACCCAGAAGTATTTAGTCCCCGAAATGAGCATAAATAAGAAACTTGGAACAGATTTATTAAAGGACTAGGTTTCCTTCAAATGGGATTTAGATGTTTGACTTTTGCAGAGCTTTTTCTTTAATGCTACTTTTGCATAAAATCACACTGTTGTCTGCTACCAAGAATTCTTTAAGTTAATTAGGATTTCTCTTTATTGAATTCTTACTTTTTGAGTGACTTCTCTTCCATGGCGAAGGTACTCAGAGAAATATGAAGTTACAAGTTGAAGCTTGAAAGGTTTCTGAGCAATGTTACACGGTTTAAGATTCTTGAAAACAGGTTTAACTGAGGCCAACACTTATGTTCCATTAAGATGGCTGATTAGAGGATCACTTGTGATAATTAACACGGAACAATACAACGTGGTTTTGTTCTGCAGTCACAAAGTGATATTTCACACAGTAGTAGCAGGGGAGGCTTTTCTTGGAGGGATGGTACATGTTCATGAGAGCTACATGTCTTTCTAAAGCCTTTATGTTTCTAATATTTCTGGTTCTTCAAGGCATGCTTGATCATGTCTGAAGGATGACTACAGGTTTTGTCACTGCTTGGGTCATCTCCCTGGCAACAGAAATAAGCATGCTTTGTAACAGCCTGAGATTATAAGATTGAAAGGGCTGTGTGAGAGCACCTAGTAAAACATGTCTCAAATGGAGAGTGTCTCATGTAGGTCATTCCCTTTCCTCTGTCCAATAAATACCTGAACACAGTTTGAATGACTTGTTTCCCTCCCCACCTCCATCTTGGTGTGTTTCATTTAAGGCAATGATAAGGTACTTGGTGTTCAAGGTTTGGATATGGCATTTAGTACTTCAATTTCAAATCCTAGCATAAAACTTTATTTATTTCTTTAATTATTTATTTTATATTACCAGTCTCCAAAGAATGTGTGAAACCTTGTAGATACTTTCAGAAGTTGTATTTGCAGGGTCATACATGCATAAAATATCTGCTGAGAGGCTGATGTTTAGGTGGGTTTAAAGACAATAAAATTGGAGAGGTCAAAGTGTCTAGTTCCTATAAGTAGCAGCAGTTTGGCCTTCACAAGTGTTTTGACAGGAACAGTTTTCTATGACAGACCCTCACTTTGTGAGACATTTGGGTTAAAACCATTGTAGAGCACAGTGGTGATGTTTTTCTGCCTACAGCTTTGTTGATATGTTTAAATACATGTTGGTAGATTGATAGCACCTCCTGCTTCATCAGCCTTTTTCAGAATAAGATGGATTTTATTTTTCTGTTTATTTTCCTGCTAGAATTGTCCACGAATACCTAAGCAAAAGACCTTTTGAAGCATACCAGGAGAGTGTGTATTTTTCCCGTTTCTTACAGTGGAAATGGCTGGAAAAGTAAGTTTATTTATAATGTTTGCATTATAATTTAGCTTTGTTTTGTGGCAAATTTTGATTTATGCTAGAATTGCTGTAGAGCTGAATGCTGAATGAGACTGCCTGTCTTAAGAAAATATGATCTGAAAGACAAGATGGATTGATGCTGATGGGACAGCAAGAGAACCAATACTCCAATGGAACTCTTTGGTAGTCTTTAAGTGGTAAATCTTAAGTCTTTAAGTGGTATTAGGTAAATGCAAATTCAGATATGTTTGGCTGTCAAGTGTGCAGTGGAATACCAATCTTTCTTGGGAATGCTATCCTTTTATTTCAAACTTGGTCTAATTAGTAGTTAATAAGCAGATTAATCCAGTATTATAACCCACTGGGTGATTGGATAACTAATAAGTTTTTTAGGGTGGTACAGATACAGATCTAGTAATTACAAGATAGCAAGATTTACATACATATATATATATATATATATATCAGAATCTAGTTTGGACTTTCAAATCAATACTGACAGTCCAGACTCTTTCAGAAGGCTGAAATTGTTACAAGTTGATTCAAATTCAGCCCCCTTGGGTATCGTGATCACATATTCAAACATTAAGGTGCTTGAGCACTGATTTTGTTGTAAATTCCGGTTATCCAATGGGTAGCAAAAGCCAGTTAAGAAAACTAGGGAAGTTACTCAAATTCTCTACTAAAGGAACCTCCACGTGTTGTCCTGAGAACAAAGCTGCATTAACAGTGAATGCTCATTTAAAGCAAAACCCACTGCCTTGTAATAGCCCTGCTCTGACACATTTAGGAGAGTTTTAGGATAGAGTGGTCAACAACTCTACTGCCTCCAGTTATCTTTTCCTCTTCCTCTACATCAATACCTTAACAATTTGGCTCTTGAACTACTCTTGCATACCACAACTCTTTCTTTTGTGAAAAAACGAAGTGAAATCAGAAATGGTTTACCTTTTAAATGTGGCATTGTAAACATGATCCCACTGAAATGCAGTCTGCATGTCAGCGTGTCAGTTAAGGGGGGCAGCAGGAGGTGATGAATTGACTGTGATGAGAACACATAAGGCTCTAACTGTAGACAGCAAAGGGCCCAACTGACCAGCTTTTCTTCCTGCTATTGGGAGAGCCTGGCGACCACATGAGGGAGCCCACGTTTCTAAGCAGAGCACCCCTCTCATTTGAAATTCAGCTTATTATAGTGCTTCAACATGAGGTTAAGGCAGCATTTGTTCAGAAATATGTCAGAACAGAAAGGACAAAATGAAGACAGACCTCGGGGTGGGGAGGGATTACTAACATTTGTAATTCCTGTCTCAGTAATTGTTTCTTTCTGTTAATCAGGCAGCCAGTAACCAAACACACATTTAGGCATTACCGAGTACTAGGCAAAGGTGGATTTGGAGAGGTGAGTACAGAAGTATCTTTTTGCAAGGCATTTCTTAAGAAAAAAAAAAAAANCTGTTTAACTCTTGTCTCCATCAATCTACATTTGATACATTACCTGGCAAACTGTTGTTGATACAAACTGTTTTAATGTGTTAGTTTAAGCATTGTAGGTCACGAACAAAGCTGCAGAAAACTTGTAATGACTGACAACAGTTGCTTCTATTTAGAAATTTCATTTGGAAAGGAGAATTTAGTTTCAATTTGCTAATTATGTAGAATATTCATGAACCTAAAATAAAATCTGTAGATTTTATTAATTCTGTTTATAATTCATTGAACTGCCCCTCTGTACATATTTTAACCCGAGCCCTATATTGAAGGAGAAGTCGTGCTACTAAATTACTGTTAGGTTTCTCCTGTTTGATTGTGATGTGACTATTTGTCCTCAACACATACTGTTACCTTAGTCACTTGTTTCACTGACACAAGATCCACCGTTTTACTAAACGATTCAACCTCAACAGATACGTATTTGCCTCTGTATAATCACTTTTTCTACTTCTGTTACAGTTTTTGTGAACCTTTAAAGTTGTTTCATGAGTGAAGGCTCTGTATTGATGCTTACAGACCATCATTTTCTGAGACCATTAAAGAGTTTGAAAAGAAACTAAAATTTAATCTTCTTTAAAATAAAAATTCTAAAAAACCTCAAGCATCTCTGACACACCATCCTTCTTTTTGTAGGTGTGTGCCTGTCAAGTACGAGCCACAGGAAAAATGTATGCTTGCAAAAAGCTAGAAAAAAAGAGAATAAAGAAGAGGAAAGGAGAATCAATGGCTCTAAATGAAAAAAGAATTCTAGAAAAAGTGAATAGTAGGTTTGTAGTAAGTATCTATTTCCGATCTATTTTCAGAAATTTATCTCATTTTGTTTACTTCATTTCAGTCTCTTCCAGGAGCTTGTGGGCACAAAACGCTTTTTAAAATTGATTTAGGGAGTGCATGACTGTAGAGAGAAATGATTGGTACAGTAATAAATATGTTTTGTGTGTGATTGTGAATAGTTCTGTGCACAGGGCTTTTTTTTGGTCCACCTGCTTTATTTCTCACTTACAGCCAGAACAATAGGCTGTGTTTCAGCATGCTGATGCCACTGAATCTTTGTTCGCTGTTTAATAGTTGGGTTTTTACATCCTGAGGTATTTTCATAGCATTTGTTACGCTGTTGCTGATATATTTTAAGATAAACATGACATTTTAATAGTGTATTGATTCAGGCTATATTGCTTTGCTGTGTACCAAGGCTTAAAGAGGTATCTTAGATGTGAAACAATTAACTTTTTAATGGAACTTCCACATAATGGAAATCTTAGTTTTAATACCTAAACCTGATGCTATTATGTAAAATATGGTCTGTTAATAGCTAACTAACTAAGTAGTAGTAACTACTAAGCAGTGAATTAAGTTAGAATGTTCAAAGTTACAACAGGTAAAATTTTCCCCCCAGGTAATATTTACTTTTTAATTGAAATGTCATTTAAATATTAATTTCAAATATATTTTGCTTTGGTTTAAAATCCATGTCCTTATAAATTTTGTGTTGCTGTTCAGAGGATTTTAAAGTACCTGTTTTAGAGGATAGCAGAAGTTATTTATAAATGTATGTGTATAAAATATATATATATGTATTTTCTGATAAGTTTTATGTGTTAAAAAAAACCCCTGTAGAATACTGCCAGGTAAAAGAAAAATGAAAAACCTGCTGGCCAGATACATTAATATTTTAAACTATTGTAAATTATGGTTTTATATAAATATGCTAATGTTATTTTTGCACAAGGCTTCTGGGTTTGAATTGATTGAAACTGAATCCAGAGAGTATCTGAATTGACCCATAAATTACTATAACAGTGAAGCTTCTATTTTTGAGTAACATTATTTTTAGCATATGTAAACACTGTAGATCAATAATTGATCCAATTTGAATTTGAAATCGCTCTATAAAATTGTGAATGAGTTATTTTCTTCTTGCTATCCAATGGTGGTTTTTTATGCAACAGAGAAGATCTAGGTCTAGCATTTGCAGTAACACTGGTTTTGAAGTGGGTAAATAACTTGACATGCCTCTTGTCACAAGTAAAGTCATAAATAACTGGACACATCAGGTTAAATGACCAAATGGGAATCTTCGCCTTGAGTAGCTGATTTCTATATTTATTTAGTTTTATTATTTAGTATTGGATTTATGCTTCTGAGGGAAGAGTTTGGACCTATTACTGAATTAGGGCCATTATTTACTTGTACTGCATTTAAAAATACATTTATTGAGTCGAGAAAAAAATCTCCACTGATTTTTTTATGTAGCTTGCTTATCTCATGTAAGCTAAGTACATGTTTGAATTCCATTGCTCTTAGTACCTAAGTTAGGTAATCTTTGTAGGTACTTTTAAAGATCCTACCAGATGGTCATGTAGTATAGCTTTTCCTATTGAAAATGAATTTTTAACTTAAACAGTTAAATTTTGTGGTATATTACATTGTGTTAAATGGGGTGTTTTTTTTAAAATTCACAAGTCTGCCTTAAAACTTTTAATGCACTTAAAAAACTTTTACCTAAAACCTGAAAAAAAAGTGCTTTGTCCTTGCCTATCAGCACCACATTTCAAGTACAGTGAGAAGAAAGACTGTTAAGAGTTGTACTGAGTCTTCATTGTTGGCAAGTTATAAATCAGGGAAATATGCAGTTACTTGGGGGGAGACAGGGATAGGAATAGAAACTACGCATTTGATTTAAAATAATTTCTTGAGTTTCTCAAGGGCAGTTTTGGGTCTTGTAGTTCAGGAAGATGGTTTGGCAATGCATAATTGCTGAGGTACTAATAAAATAAGGCATCTGCACACATTATCAGGACAAAAAGTAACACAGGTAACATGCAGCTGAGGGCCATCATCAATAACTGTGTTTTCTGTGTGGAGTTCTGTGGTACCCAAACAGATCTGCCACTAAGCTTTTGTGTTGTGTGTATGGTTTGTGTACACAGGCAAATTAGTCTGAATTCCTTTGTGTCTTCCAGTACTCTGCAGGAGTGATCTTCTATTTGCATGTTTTGTTCTTTTTGCTTTGAGAAAGGATTATGAGTTGATCGTATTGGCAAAAAACATCTGTGAATTGTTGTGGGGTTTATGAATGAATAATGGTTGTGTTCTCACCCTGCCCATTTTTAGGTTAGTTTATCCTATACATATGAGACGAAAGATGCCCTGTGTTTAGTATTAACCATAATGAATGGAGGGGATCTGAAGTTTCACATATATAACATGGGAAATCCTGGCTTTGATGAAGAAAGGGCTATTTTCTATGCTGCAGAGCTGTGCTGTGGTCTGGAGGATTTGCAAAGGGAGAGAATTGTTTACAGGTGGGTGTCATTTACAGTTACTTGTTCTTTTCCACGTCTCTGCAGCATTGAACATATTAATTGTTTCCTACTAAAACAAGGTTATATTTTAATTTTGTAGTAAAAGAAACAAAAAAAATTGTTTCATTGTCCTTTTCATGGCATATCCTTTGCAATTACTCATCTCATATGTCTTTTTACTGTTCATTTAGATCTAGATGCTTGATATATTTTAAAACAGTATAAAGTTGATTCAAGGTTTGTTTGTAAAATGAAAGTAAACTATGATTTAGAAAGCAAATTAATTTATAATTCGAATAAATAAATTTTAGGAGTATGGGATTGTATTCCTGCCCACTCTAAAGTAGTTCACAGAGGGCTCTAGAAGTCCCTGGCTGCATTGCATGTTATCCTTGCAAGGGTAACAAAACAGTCATAGTCCATGTGAAAAACTTTCTTTTTTTATTTCAGATTCCTCCAATAAACATATTACTGGTTTTGAATTAATGAAACTATCAGAAGCTTTATGCATGGCACTTAAGATTGTATGATTTTAATGCTGGTTTGTCTCTCTACGTATATCATTTAAACCCTGGTATGCATTAATATTACAGAACAGGCAAAACAAACTTAGGGGTGGACCAAGAATGCTTGCTTTATGCTTCTGCTGTGCAACACCAAGTACCACTCGTTTCAAAGAATTTTTAAAGTATAACTCAATATAATGACTCCTAGTCTTTGCCCTCCCCAGTGTAGAAGACCAACACACACACAGAGACACACAGAGTGGGAAGCGGCAGAACCAGAGTGAATCAGGCTTATGCTGGTGGTTGGATGTGGTTCCCTAGAGAATTTGGCCAATCTTGCAATATTACACAGCGTGTTTTGGCATACACGTAGGAGGGAAGCAGGGGTGAGAGATTTCATCAGCTACCAGTAGGTCATTTCACATTGCCCAAGTGAAAACAAAACTGATTGTTTAAAATGCGAAATAACAACAAAAAAGCCCCAAACAAAACAAGACCCCAAACCACAGCCCTGTGTTTAGGCCCGACTTGGTAGCTGTTTGCCTACAAGATGACTTTCAAACATGTATGTTGAATCCTAGTGTTCTTCGGTTTTTTTGACTCTGATCTCTCCTGGTTTCTCTGATATTGTAATCTTATATTTAATGTCAATTTATTAACATTATGGGGATTGTCAAGACTTAAAAGCATGAGAAACAGAGCATCTGACTTTTTTTTACAGTTAATCTCATAAGATAATGAAACTTTAACACAAATACATATACTATAGAACATCAATTTATCATTATTTGGGGGAAAGAAACCCTACTTAGATTTCTTGGTGAACAATTTTCTCTCATTTAGAATGTCGACTCTAGAGTCATTCTTCCTAAAACCTTTTCTTTTATGTTACTCAGTCTCTTCTGCTTGTCAGAACTGTATGTATACCTGTATATATTCATATTGTTTTTAATAATCTATTCCAATAACTGATTCTTTAGCAAATTACTGGGTTTTACTTGTCTGTTTCTGGCTTATATTTATGGTGGAACAAATCTAAGAGACTGTATCTCAGTCCAAATGCTTACTGATACATACCACAAAAAAAAAAAAAGAAATAGACATTAACAATATACATTATAACTAATTATATGCACTATTATAAATAATAATGTACATTATATATTTTATAAAGGTTTTCATGCCTATGTATATGTGTATATATTCTCAGTAGAATCCGCTAGGGATAAATCCTAGAAGAACTTCTGATTCAACTTCAGTGACTCCCCAAATTTTCTTTGAGCAGGGGAGAATTCAGAAATTCCATTCGATATTTTCTGTTGTTCTCAAAGTAAAAATGCACAAGGTGCAAAATTGCAATGCTGAATTAATTGCCCTTTATGTATTTCCCGTGAGTCTTGCTATCATTTAATAACTAAAAAATATTGCTTGTGAAACTTTGATGTTTACAGAAAAGTAGTAGGAAACTTCTAGAAAGTTATTGCAAAGAGTCCTAACTAGATGAACTGTTTAATAAGCTTTAGAAATTGCATGTCCAAGTTAAAGAAATGGAGTTTGAAAGGATGATATTAAGCCTGTGCTTAGTCTCGGGAATATTACTCTTTGTTGATATTCTGATGCCCTGGGGTGAAATGTAGCAAGGGGTCAGCATCAAACTGCAGCAAGCACTTGTGTTTTACCACTGGGGAGCTGATACTTCTCAGGAGAAATGTCTTTCTCTTATGAGCACAAATTTGTGTGTAAATGGTGGTTCCCTATATATAGGATTTTAGTGTTGTGTTGCTTTTGTTAATGTAAATGGATTAAAGAGTTCAGGGAAAGTGGATCCTGAGTTCTCTGGTTAAATATTTGTATTATAGGCCATCAACTTCACAGCTTTTTCTTTTGTATAGAGATGGAACTGGAAAAATTGCTTCAGTCAGAACCAAGAAGTCTTCTGTTGAATTTGTTGCACTTGTCAGCTAATAATTTTGTCTTTATTTAATTCACATTTCTGTTGTTTAATTTGCAGAGACTTGAAGCCTGAGAATATACTTCTTGATGACTGTGGTAAGTAAAAATTAAAATTAATTTTAAATCAGCAATTACACCTCTAATTAATACTGTGCCAGAAATGTAAGGGATTTCTTCATGATAAAAGAGACCTAATTGACGAATCTTAATTTAGCAAGTAAAATACTGCCCTTGCTTTTTAGAAAGCAGGGGAAAACTTTGTGGGTTAATCATGATGATGTTAGAAGGATCAATTTTCTGCCTTAAAATGGCTACTTTTTCCCTTTTGCTCCTTCTTCTCCCCTTCTTCTTGATTTAAGATCACTAAAACTTTTACATGGATTTGTTTTGTTTGTCTTTTCTTCAGCTAGGGAAACATGATCTGTTAGATGGGGGGCCAAAATTTTACTTAGTAAACCAGACTGTTTAGACAGTAAGAAAAAATCTGAAGTATTTCTGTTTTAACGTTTCAACTAAAAGAGGTCTGATGGTCCCTGATGCATATGTGGCTGGAAAGAATCAAGAAAGTACAAACAATATGAAAAAATGTTTGTAGTCTTTTGTTTGTTAAAAGCCAAATTAATTCTCTTTAATGACTTTGTATGCAAGCCATTACCAGAATCTTTTGAATTGACTGTAGAACATGTGCAGGAATTCTCTTCTGAGCTGTGGATGAATATTACAAGTTCGTTCTTGTAACTGCTGAGCATTTTAGTTGAGGAAAAACTGTTTTTGAAGTCATTAGCACAGTATTTTTTTTTAAAGTCAGCATGTTCTGACTGATAAAGTTTCAAAAAAGTTGATGCTTGTGAGAAGTCACTTTCCAAGAGCTAAAGGTTTGCTAGACATCAAATGCATTCTTTAATTTTTCTCTCCAGCAATGTCTTGGAAAAGCTGAAGGCTTCTTTTAGGAAAAATATAGCCTTGCAGGACTGCACTAGACTGCTTCCTCTCTGCCAAGGATATTTTGATCTAGTTCCAGAGAGCACAGGGGACTAATTAGAATATCGCTTCAGGAGCTCAGATCTTGCACTTGAAAAAGGTTCATCAGATGTCAGGGACTACAAGAGCATCTGAATGTACTTAAAATAGCATTTGCTGCTCCAGAGCATTTAGTTGTTTCCAACCAGTATATAGAGTGGTACTTGACTTTCTCCACTCTCTCTCTCTCTCTCCATCCCCTGATTATCTAACACATGTACATAAGAAATTAATATGTTGTTAACTAATATTGATGCTGTAGAGCTTTTTCAATGCCAGGGCATATATGCACAAAGGTTACTTGGGCATTGGAATGGGCTACCCAGAGAGATGATGCAGTGTCCACTCTTGGAGGCTTTCTAAATAAGTATTTAAAAAGCCTTGGACACGTTGGGATGCCTGCCTGCTCAGAAGGTTGTACTAGAGACCTTGTGAAGTCCCTTCCAACCTGAATCATTCTGTGAATCTGTGGTGTTTCTGTAAACAGCAGTGTCCCTGTCCTTATGACCAGTATTAGAAATAAGTGTGGGTTTTGCTCTTTTTCTGCAATGAGTCTTTCTACAAAATTGTTTTAAAATTGAATTGAAAATGTAATTGTCCTTCCTTCTCTCTAGACTTTTATATTTTTATTAAGAAAGTACCTTCTGTGTTTTTAAATTAAAATGGCAATACAATTCTAGCCTTGAAGTGTCTTGAATGTGCTTGAAGCAGTTCATGAGTCAATACAACAAAGAACTATAGCTGTCCATGGGAATGTAAGGGAGAGAGGGGTAGATTTATTCCCATTGCCCTGCTTGGACTGGTTCCCCACTGAGCAGTGCATGACAAACCAGTCTTCTGCCAGATGCTCTCTGTGTTAGAGGTATAGCTGTAAAGGCCATGCGTGATAGGGGAAGGTCGTCAACTTGAGAAATTTGGCTAATGAAGTGCAGTAGAAGCTGTTATCCACTTAGGAGTGATTCATGAGAAGAGGAAATCCTAGAACTAAACTGACATGTTACAATATAAATAATCCTGAGTGGGTTATTGACTCATATTGACTCAAACCTAGCCCATGCTCTTGATTTGGGAGTGGGGATAGCAATTCCAAGTACTCGTGTTTGGCATTATTGGGGTACTTCATTACAGGAAAGCAAGCTCTCTTGGTACAGGCTACAGTTTTCTCACATTTGGAATAAATTAAGTAAATTTTGAAGTTTTATTAAGAAGTCAGAAAGCTAAGTGCTTGTGGTGGGTATACAGAATGGAAAAGCACAAATGTCTGATGCATGGATACAGAATCTGAAATGAGCATTTCTGTTTGTCCAAGAACAGCAGCCTATGCCAAAGCTAGGCATTAGAGTGCTTAAGAGCAAATTATTTTTGTATGACCTTCAGAAAATCAGTTGTGTCTGTGCCTCTCTTTTTTCACATTTTTAAGGAGGAGCTGAATAGCAATAAACCACTCCTTTCTAGTTAAGCTAAATAAACTTAGTGCTGTGAGTATATGAATGTTTTGATACTTTGCAGTGGGGTTTTTTATGAGGTATGCAATAGAATTTTTTTGTTTTAAATGTGATAATACTGTATTTTTTTTTCTGACTATGTATAATTTATTTTAACATAAATAGGACATATCAGGATTTCAGATCTTGGATTAGCTGTGCAGATTCCAGAAGGTGAAACTGTCCGAGGACGTGTTGGGACTGTTGGTTACATGGGTATGTAAAGCATCCTTTGCTAGTTATATTTTACCAGAAAATTTGCTTCTATGAATATAAGAACTGTATTGGACCTGGATTAGTTACTAGACATGTAATGGGAAGAAGAAAGTTTATAATATGCATTCGTAGATGTTAGTACTTAATTATAAGCCTACTGATAAACTTGAAAACTTAGCTGAAAATTCTAGCTTTTTGCAGAACTTTAAGAAAACACCTGATTTTTTTCTGAGATTCAAAGAGACTTAGGGTCACAGGTAAACAGACAAATTACGGTGAGAATACGTTTCTTTCCATGCTTTGGAAAACTTCATTCTCAGTTTGTAAACAATACTGGTTTTAAGCATTAAAGAAATTAAGTTTTTCTCTTGGATATAAACAGAGTCCTCAGTGTAGAAATTAAAGTTTCTTCAAAGTACAGAGGAGTCACACAAACATGTCTGCACAGAGCCCAAAGAGAGTACCTGAGAGTTTTTCCAATACCTAATGAGTCAATTTAAAGTGAAATGTTACGGGTGTGTGTTTGTTTTTGTTTTGTAGCTCCAGAAGTGCTCAAAAACGAGAAGTATACATTCAGTCCGGATTGGTGGGGTCTTGGCTGTTTGATTTATGAAATGATTGAAGGACAGTCTCCATTCAGGAAGCATAAGGAAAGGGTTAAACGGGATGAGATTGACCGGAGAGTAAAGGAAGACCAGGAAACGTACTCAGACAAGTTTTCAGAGGAGGCAAAATCCATCTGCAGGATGGTGGGTGAAGAGACGTAGAGGTTTGAAAATTAAATTTCTAATCCTTTTAAAGAGACCAACTACTTTATTTTAATATCTTGAAAAATTCTCAAAACTGGATTTCTTAAACCTTTCTTTAGTTCACATGAAGGTTTGTGATTGTTCATGAACTGTTCAGTTATCAAACTTCGAGAATTCAGAACTTTTGCCAAGATGAAGGGAAGCTGCATAAATTGATTATTCATCACATGAATGAAATGGTCTAGTACTGCTTGGACCACTTGTAATTATAAATGGAGTACAATAGCATGCTCAGCTTGGATGCTGCATGGGAACAAGTGGCAGAGTAGTACACAAGTTTCTTCACCTAAAACAGTATCTACAAGAAAATGGCTTTTTTTTTTCTATCTTGCCTCTTCTTAAATTTATACAGAAAGCTTCACACGTTTTCTGTACTAGTTTATGCAAGATATGTGCATTACTTAAGCCCATAGGAAAAAATATAAGTCTGTATTTCCTGAAAGGAAACCCTACTGCAAAGTCTGTACTGTAAAGTCTGCTGAACATGGCATCAATTAAAATACTTTCATGTGACTTTGGGTATAATCTTCAAATGGTCTGCTTTCAGGGATTCTTTTGTCTACTGAAAATATATTTGTTCCCAGAATGTTGTTGTTTGGGTTTCCAGTTAAATTTGATACATGATAAATTTACATAATAAGAGGCCAAGTAGCAAAATAAACTGATTGAAAGACATGATATGTAGATTTTTTTTTTTTTTCAGTAATGGGATTATATCATGGATCAGCATTTTTTCCATGTATTTGCAGTTACTTGCTAAAAATCCAGGGGAACGACTGGGTTGCACTGAAGGAGGAGCTGCTGTTGTGAAGCAACATCCCATTTTCAAGAACATCAACTTCAAGAGGCTGGAAGCCAACATGTTAGAACCTCCATTCTTGCCAGATGTAAGTAGGTGAGACAGATTTGATTAGTATCTAAAAAGGCAAGAACTGTTATAATTCTGTCAGCAATCATATGAACTCCAGAGAAACCTTTAAAGTTAGGTACATTGGCAGGAGAATGCCATTGTGGCTATTGATGACAACTAATTGTTTTGTGGCGTTTCATCTGAGATCACAAAACAATTTACACTAGTGGTATTTCTCTAGGGAGCTTTGTATCTGGTTTCTTAGCCCTTAAAAGTCCACTTCCATAGCTCAGATGCAGAACAAATGAGGAATAGCTTTGAAGAAAATACTGCAGAGTTGAAAGGAAGGTGATAGAAGATGAGTGAATTATGACAACCATTAAGAGATCCAGACAAGCTATTTCTAGTTTTGATATTTCTTTTCTGTTACCTGCAGGATGGATGGAATTGCTCAGGTGCCTTATGAAGAGAGTCTTTGTAATTCTGTTTTATAGAATAGTGTAATTTGGTGATCAGCAATGACAAATGTAAAATTGCAGATGTTTTGCTCCCTCTTGCTCATCTAGGCAAAATAAAACCAAACAGAAAGTCCCCAAATCCAAAACTTTAATGAAGCAATCTTGTATTGTACTGCAGCCACGTGCCGTTTATTGTAAAGATGTCCTGGACATTGAGCAGTTCTCAACAGTGAAAGGAGTGAACCTGGATACCACAGATGATGACTTCTATTCCAAATTTGTGACGGGTTGTGTCTCAATCCCTTGGCAAAATGAGGTAATGTACATTTCACAGAAGATTATTTTCTTTAGCACAGCAGTATAAAATATTTAATAAAAAATATAATTATACTGATTTTCTCTCAGAGATGTAAAGAAGTTTCTGCTTTAGACTTCTTTGCTGAGAGGCTTCAGAAGAAATTTTTTTCCGAAAACATGAACAACTTGCTAAAAACTGAGATCTATGGCAAATTTGCATAAACAGAGTCTGGCATCTTGTCATCATAGGCACAGCTTACAGAACAGTGTTGGTATCAGTAGGACTGCCTTTTTCTTGTTCTTCTGTTACATGTTATTCAGTATTGCTGTTCATAGGAGAGGGATGGAATGTTATTCCAAGTGTTGAAAAGCAAATAGGTGCTGTGTAAGCTGTTTGTGTATAGCCTGTGTATCAATAGAGTATCCAAGTGACAGTAATACAGAATTGCAGACTCACCTTTTTCAAGGTTTTACAACAAATTGTTCAATATCAGTTGAGTCAGACTTTCTCTTAAAAGTTTTTTCATGTACCTAGTGAATGACTATTCTAGTATTCTGCATAGAGTACTGGAATTTTGCTGCTTCTGTGTGCAATTCAAATCCTCTTTACTGTTTCAGCAAGAGCACTCAGTAACAATTACTTAAAATTATAGTTCTTGTTATGAATGCCTTCCCCCATTATAAGGTGTTTGTGACTTTCTGAAATTACTATTTTCTTGAGTTCTACTAGTGTAGTTTCTCTTCCAGTATGATTGCATTTTATTTAAAGCTTGAACACAAAAGATGAGCAATTTCTGAACAATTTGGAGGAAAAAGTACATTCCCTTTTGTTTTCCTTTTGCTTTTTTGCATTACATTAAGAAGGATTATTTGAAAAGGTGTCATTTGACATAGAAGGTTTTCACTGAGAGACAGTGAACCTTGGAGAAAGAAATATTTCCTATGCTGTGTTGTAATTCGGAACTTCAGAATATGATCTAGTCATTAAAAAATGCACTGCAGCTTAATAACTAACCCTGCAGAGAGGGATAAAGTTGGCAGTAGTTGTGGAATTCTTGCGACGGCAATTTCTTTTCTTCAAGGAAGAACTGCAGATTTCACTGTACATTTGTGCTTATTTTTTCTTTTAATTCATGTTACTGAACTTTCCCTCAAATTTTTGCCTCTCAAGAATTTCTCTTGCCGTTCCATAATTCACCCAATGTCATGGTTTACAACAAAGGCAGGCTGCATTTCTTCTTACTGCTCTTTATGCCCTCTCTCCCTCTACAAGGTATATTCATTTGGCTGCCTGCTGTTGTGGCAAATGTGTACTGGTGCCACTTCCTGGTAAATGCCAACTAGATATGGGCATTAGCCACTCCCCCCCTTCTGACCCTGCCTGTTGGTTACATTTTGGCATTCACTCTTCCTGCTGTCCTTTCTGAACTCAATAATTGTGCTTTTATTTCTTTTGTGTCTGTGTACACTGACAAAGATCTTTTCAAAATCCCTTGTGTCTCTCCAAAGACCCATCTTCATTATATCTTTTTTTTCCTCCCATGTCATGTTTAATAATTAAGTTCAGTCCAGGGCATATAGATATTACATTTTTTTGGCTGGACTGTTCTGAAATGAACAGAATACCTGAAAGGAAAATCAGTTTCTCATTCTAAAAACTTCTCTTTATTGCATCATGAGCAGAAGAAAGGCAAGAATGCAAAAAAAGCAAGGTAGCACCTGACACTTACCTGTGTGACAGTGCTCTCATTGCTATTCTTTAGTTGGTTGAGTGCACAAGGAGAGTCAATGTGAGCTTTGTGCAGTGGTGTAGTTTGGCTGATGAATTTTTAAGTGTTAGGGGTACCCAGCCAGAGTAAATAGATCATACCTGGAACTTGTTTGAGAAGCTTTTATGGATATTTCATTTATATTTTATGTGTTTCAAAGATGATTGAAACGGGATGCTTTGAAGATATCAATGCATATGAAACTGATGGTACTGTGTCACCAGACAGAGAGAAGTCTCCTAAACCAAAGAGAGGCTTCTTTCACAGACTTTTTAGTGGAGAGGTAAGGGCATTTCTTTTCTTTCATAAGAAAATTAACTTCCATTCTTTTTTTTTTTATTAATCTGTGGTAGGAAAACCAAGTTGTTCACTGAATACTGAAACTAATGAAATCTGTTTTATTATGGCTTTGCCCCTCCACCACATTTCAGAAATTATGGCAATCCCTGTAACTCCAGGAAGTTTTCTTCCCTCGGCATGCTGTCTTCTTCTAGTTACCCGAGAAAAAGGTAGTGGGTTCTGTTAAAAGCTGTGCTATAGACCTTTCTTTGCTAAAGAGGTTAATTTGGGTCTTGCTTCTTATATATTTTACCATTTTGTAATGAAAACTGTGCCTATGTCTTCAGAGATAAATGAGGCCCTGTGTAAAAACTAGTAATAAATAAGTAAATAAGTAGAAATAACCCCAAAATAAATGAGAAGCATCACGAAACAAATGTTTAAATATCTTTGGCAGTTTTGCCTTTACCAAAACCACAACGTAATATATCTTTACATAGCTGATAATGCACAGCCTTTTCTTACACACAGACTTCTACTCTTTAGTAGAAGAATTTCTTGTTCAGAAAATTGAATATTTACCACCTAGAAAACACATCATATATTGTAATTGTCTACGGGATGTAAGAAATAGACTATTTGTAAAGGTTTGCAGTTGAAGATGTTATATACAATTCTGCTTGCTCAGTGTCCCTGCACTTAGAGAGGAATTATCTTGAGAAGCTTGACTATATTCCAATAGTGAACACTTGGGTAGAAATTACTTTTGCTTTCAAGCAGAAATGGAATTTTGAAATTCCTAGGTGCATATCGTTAAGTAGCCACAGCAGGGCCGTGTATTAAAATTGCATGAAGAAATTTTTTGTCTTCAGCTGGAAATTCACCTTTCTAAAATGGAACAAGGCTAATGGAATGTATAATAGTACTGTCTTTTTCAGTTCACCTTTTCAAATTCATTTTTCCCCCACTTTGAGTAATGGAATGGAAGGGATGGTTGAGTATACTAATAATCTCACATAGCTAAAAAAGCTTGTGTCTTATTGTAGTCTTTTCCAGCCAAAAATCAGCAGGATTCATACCGTCCCAAGATATGGTTCTATGTATTGAGAAAAAGTCCTAAAAAATGAATATGGTTTGAGAGTTTTCAGTTGGTTTTGAACTAACAGGACTGCAGTTAATTGTCTTGTGAAGATAAAAGAAGGAAAGAACTTTAATGAAACTTTAACGACTTGAGATTTGGGGTTGAGATTGTGGTTTCCTTTGAGCTTCCCAAAGCACTTAGTTAGGACAGATTAAAATGTGCTGGAAAAAGACCCACCCCCCCCAGCCTTTCTGTGCCCCATAAAACACACAAATAAACAATAGTATCAGTTCTGCAGCTGAGTTGTCTGTTTGTCTTCTCTTGTAGGTCTGCTTTAAATCTGATTGCAGTGATGATGAGCAGGAGTCCTCCAGACTTTAAATCATTTTATGCTCATCAGAAAGGATGAGCAAATGTTAAATGTTTTATATCTCTGTAGCAAATTGTATTATATATATTTTTTATCTGAGTTCAAGGATTTTTGTACATTTGTACTTCATTTCTTTTAAGATGTATATTTTCACTAAAGCTTAATTGTACAAAAAGCAATGAGTGCTATTTGAGTGAGTGTGTTTCTGTATGTATTTGATTTATCTTGATTATTTTTTTCCCAGTGGAATGAATCTAGAAATACTAAAAGGATTTTAAAGCACAGAGATAATATCTATGGCATCACTGTAACTTGACTTTGTGTGCTCCTGGTAAAACTCTTCTTAATCATTAGGATCTTTATTAGCAGTTTTCTTAACTGTAAAATTGCTGTACTGATAAATTTAATAATTCTGGTATTATCCAGCAGCATGGCAGTGCTATTACCTAATGTATCTCTCAAGCCAACTGCTAAGAAGAAAAAGGGAATTCAGTGCACTGTGGCCAGCTATTAGGAATTGCTCTTTATTATCTGGCTCTATAGAATCTCTGTATTTCTGTATAAAGAGAACTTTGAACATTTAGCTTAATCCTGTAACAAGCTGAAGTATCCCATTCTTCTCTTTTCTACCCATCTTACACATCCTCTCCACAGAGTTTCTTGGCATGACCCATGCAAGTAGACCTATGCCAAAATTTTATAACTATATTTTGAAAACTTTGTTGTCACTACTGAAAGGATTTCTTTCTACCTGTGGGGACACCGTTTTATTTTATTTTCTGTAAATGAAATTGTTTTTAACTCCATGTAGGATGTTATAGTTTTATAATGGGTTAAAAAACAAAGCATGGGCTCTTCTTGCTAACGTTCTCTCTGCTTATGTTGTAATATGCAATGCTCTAGGGTTGACAGCGATCACTGCCGCTGGGGGAAGGGCAAGCATTAAGTATTGAATTTAATTATGTAAATATTTTTTTCTTACAGCCTTTTAAAACAGAAACATTAAAACATGTCTTTAATGATTGCTTAATACAGATGTGGAGCTGGTATTGAAGTTTGTTATGATTTCCTGATGTTCTTTAGTAAAACTGACAAAAGCTGCGTGAAAGCCAGGCAAACCTCCATTCTTCTGGACTCAGAGTAGGTCAGACCTTTTATTTTGTAAAGTTTCCTGTAAAACTATTAATCTGGGTATGAGAGTCAATTTAAAGAGCACATTTCATTAAGAGCCTCTTCTGTTTCCAAAATTGAGTTAGGTACTTGAAATATAGTGGAATGCCCTTGGAGTTGGAGACATTATTTTAGTTTCATATTTTGTTCTGTATTCTGAAGATTTGTCTCAACTGTGCCTGCATTTTTTTTCCTTTCAAATCCCTGGGACACCAACCAGACCACACATGTATTGTACACACAGAGCAACAGAATAGCCCCCCACCTCAAAAAGGTCTCTCTTGTGATCTGCAGACCCACTGGAAGAAACTTCAGCTGCTTCTGAGAAACTCACAAGTTATATATGATATTCAAGCCTATCATCAGGTTTTAATTCACAGTATTTGCTCTCTAAAGAAAAATGTTTTAATGGATTAGAATTTGAAAAAATTGGAAAACCAGTGTGTTGCAGAACCCTACTGGGGTTCATCTGGTGTCTCTCTGAAATTATTCCTCTTGGCTACTGTGCCACAGAAATGAGGAATGAGACTATTTTCCTGTGTTTTCAGCGCATTTTTACTCCAGTCTAAAACAGCACACAAGACAGCAAAATGACTCTTAGAGAGTACAAAGGGAGAAATTGGCAGAGGGAGAGAGAGTTTGAATGAATTACTGGAAGATGGTCTGATGTAATAGTGAAGGGATGGGAGGCTTGACAGAAATATCTGAAGTAAGGGTGTTGGCTAGAACCATTATGTGTGAGACAATGAGCTGGCAGTCTGACCTGACCCTCTTTATTTTGTACCACAGCAATAGAAGAACTCTAAAAAGATGGGAATGGAAAAATGGGGAAGTAACAAAAGTGTTTTGTAAATACCTACGTGGTTGGAGAAGTCTTCATTTCTCTGATTAAGGGGTTTAAATTTTTAAGATCTTAGGCTTGCTGTTTTGAGGCAAAGGTGACTGTATAAACACCAGACATACAGGGTGACAGTCTGGATTTAATGTCTGTGTAGAGTAACTTAAAATTTGGGCAAGAATATCGTGGACACAAGCTGAGCAATTTTTATTAAGAAAATACAGGAATTGGTTTTAACAAATAAAATAAAATCTGGAAGTCTATTTATCATGTGTTCCAAGTTTTCTGTCTGTATTGGATGGAGAGGAATCCTAACTTTAAAAAAAATAAAATCAACTTCTCTGTTTTGGAGTGTTGAGGCTTAACACATATTTTCCAGGAATCTGTGAAGAAAGAGGGCTAGATGAAGAGAAAAGGGAAATTGTTCCTAAGAAGTGGTTATTTACATGTCCGCTTCTTTGGACGAAGGAACTCCTTGTAAAAAAAGTGAAAATTTGTTTGTTTTTATGAAGTTTTACTTAGTTTAATTTCACAAGTTTTTTCTTAAGTTCAGAATAGTACTATTGAATTGTTTTTGAGTGAGTACATGTTTGCAGGATTACAAGCTAAATTCCATTGGGTTTAGTGTTTGCTTTTTTTTTTTTTTTTGGTTAGTTGATTGGTTCTTCCCCAGTAGGCTCAAGATGGCATTACTCTACCATAAATTTGTCCATTTTGACTAGAAATACAAGCACATATTAATGACTAGATCTTATCTTATGTGAATCCCCTAAAATATTAGAAAAAACAAGGAACTGGAAGGATCAGCAATCAGCATAACTCTCCTTACACGGTACATGGAGGAGAAGATGTTATGCTGTTTAATGTAAGGTGACTAACATTGGTTAAATGTCTTTACTGGAGTATTAGGAGCTTGGAGATGCATCTTGAAAGCAGGGAAAGGCTAAGGAGAGGGGAGAATATCTGAAAGCAAAATATCACGGTGCAATAAATTTAATATGAACTTGGCTCTTGATTTTTTTTAGAACAAAACTGGGACAAAGAAGGGGGAAAGTAGCAGGCTGTGTTTACTGATTATGTAGCCTTTTACTTCCATGAAACTGTTTGGGGTGGGATGGGGGAAGCCAACATAACTTCTTGTGATTCAGCATGACTTCATTCTCTAGACCCATGTGTTAGAAGTCTTTAATAGCAGTGAGACAATCCTGTGTTCTACTGGTGCAAGATTTGGAAAGACCTATGGAATTCCATGGAGTTATTTGTGTGAGATCAACCCCCCTTTTCTGTGTGTTTCCGAGCGTTTGTGTATGTAACTCTTCATGTCTGCTTGTGCATACCTCATAAATCCCTCTATTTAGCTCAAAATTCAGAAACTGTGAAACAATGTACCAGTGTCTTATTGGTTTGCTTAAAGCTTTTCAATATTGTGACCAGCAGAATAGGATCTTCATGCCTCAGGATGGTTTTTTTCTATTAAAAAAGCTGTCAGCTTCCCCCTGTCCCCTGAGGTGTGTTCATAATAGAGATGGTGTTGTTTCTGGATTGTAACAACAATAAAATAGTCTCAGCTGAAAAAATGGGCACTTAAAAATAATAGTAAGTAGGAAAAAACCTGTGGTATTTCTGTAACAACAAGAGTGTTATTGGCAAACCTCAGCCTTTAATAGCTATTGTCTCTATTTTTTCCCCAAATCATTCTTAAAACAGTAGTCCTGAACGTTTTTGAGTATGAAAGAGAATTATCTCTATATCAGAATAAAATCATCTAGTTTATAAATCAGTGATAGAAGCTATTAAAACCAACTAACAATCCATTTTAAGAATGCAGTTCAATTATTTTTCAAACTACACTGATGTAAGAATTTTTTTCATTGCCATTTGTACAAACAGAATACATGTTTACAAGTTACTAAAATAAGTCAACAAAAGTAATATTTTTCTATGGTTTACAATTTAGCATTATATGAATTTAACATTGGAATTATCATCTTCATTTTAGTATAGATTTTCAGAAAACATTTCTCTTTAGGAAGTGAAATTGGAATTATTGGGAAGTCATATTTTCTTTGATTTTAATTACTCGCCTGGCTTATTTTGGTGATGATGATGTCTCTTCTGCTGAATGAACAATTCTTTTTTATTTCGTAATTGTTCTTGTGGTGTAACTTAAGTTTTGCACATGAGATGTAGGTAACTTTTTTTTGTGATCCAGCTGTGTCCAAAACACCACCAGAATTCTTTCCAAGCATAGGAAGCTGACTGTTAAATGTGATGTGTTAGTTCCAGCATCTCCAAACCACTGACTGTTCTTGTGTGAGCTGTTTTCCTGGATGTTCTAGCATTGTAATTCCTGAAATAAAAGCAAAACACTGCCACATATCTCAACCACATGTATTACTGTCTAATGTGATTTATTTACCATGTCTATCATGGTAGCTGGGATAGAAAAAAAAGGAAAATTGTAATTAAAAAAAAATCTGCAATTTCTTGAAGCAGAGAATGTCTATTGCATACTGTAAGTTTTTTTACCAATGTCAGATAGTTGAATCCAGGAAAAAGTGCCCTAGTTCTGTTGTACTGGCTCAATTGATATCTTATCTCATGGTCTGGATCTAGATTCCTGCATAAATTTCCATGTGAAAAGACAGAATTATTGGGATGGGCTGTTTTTCATTAGCACGTTTATTGTAATTTTATTGTAATTTTATAACATGAGTTGAAGGACAAAGTCCCCAAATGCTCTGCAAAAGAGCTTCAAATTAAATGACCTTAACAAGGTAACACCGTGCTGTGACATATTGCAGATCATCCGTGCATATGCCAAACCACATGGGCCAGCAGTCTCATGGAGTAGTACCAATTACCTGCTGAATTGTTCATGGAAATACAGAAATGCTGGCCAAAGTGGGACTTCCAAATCGGGTGAAAAATACTCTTGACATGCTCGTCCAACCTGTTCTTAAAAATATTAAATCAAGAGGTAACCTTAGAGGCAAGGTAAGAGCTTTTTCTCTTCTTTTTCTCCTGGAGGTTTCAATTAATTAATTGTCATCCCCTACATTTCAGAAAATCTTTTAGGTATGCACTGTTAATTGTAACTTCATTTTTCCTTGAGGTAATGCCGACTTTACAAAAATGCTTGTTCTCTAATCCTGGTTTGCTTTTCTTGCCCCTTGCCTCTTTTCCACCACTTTATTTTTGCCCCTGCGGGTGTTTGTGGGGCAGATCAGTGACACAATACATGCAAAACCATGGATCAGTCAATTTGGACTGGAAGAACCTACTTATAAGGTACTCACCAAAGAAAAACCTGATACCTTGAGTTACCTTCCAGTTATCTCAGCTCGCAGTTAATGAGCCTCCCAGTGCCGATAGAGCTGGGAAGGACCGGGAGAACAAAGAGCAGGGAGCTTGTGGGCAGGCACTGCCTTGGCGCTCCTGCCGGTCAGTCAGCGGCCCGTAGGGGACTGGCACACATTTGATCGAAAGCCTCAAAACAGGCTTGCAAGGGCTGACTTGGTTGGCGGCTTGTTTAATCTTTGATAAGAGCTTATGCTCTTTTTAATGTGCTTAAGTTTATTTCAAGGTGTGGAGTGGCACATGCGCAGTGTGTGCAGCATTCCAACCCTGCTGTCATCTTTTATCATGTATCATTTGCTAAATAAAAAATTCATGATCATCCACATGTTCCAGAGAAACGTTTCTGCAAGCTTTATCGTAAAATCATCGGGAAAAATACTGGTTTTACCTTAAAAGCTCACATTTTGTAGCACTTCTATAATGAAATAAGGTTTTGCTTTAAGTTGAATTGCTTTCAGGACTAAGGATAGGTTTACTTTCAGAGGACTGTTTCAAATAGATAGTCTTTTATTAATATGCTAATAAAGTTAACTGGCAGAGCACTGTTCCCGTGAATATTTGGCAAGAATGTGATCTATGACTTCTGTTGGCCTGACTATTCAGAGACATGAGCTTTGCTTCATTTGTTGATGTCTGCTAACAATAACCAAGATGAATTACTGGAAATTTATTTTCTTAGAAGTTCCAAGAGCTGTTCTCCATTTTTATTGCTGGAACCAGTTTCATATGTGTGAGATAAGTTGAATTGCCAGTTCTTACCAGTTGTCATTTAAAGTCTGTATTAGCAAGTACATGTATTAAAATCAGTGGTTGTAACTGGAAACTTCACAATACTGTTCATTTTTTTCTAAGTGTTTCGTAATCGAATCAATGATTTAAATATTCTATACTGTCTCTCTTGTATCCTGTATGTTTAATATGTGCACGCAAGAAGTATCCTCTGATAAAGCAAGTCCACACTCAGGAGAGGAGCGCTGAAAGGCCAGCACGTACGCTGCCAAGTTTAAAGTGTCCTGTGCCTGTAAGAGTCTCTCTGCAGCCTAAAATAAAGCTGGAGTGCCGGCAGCGCCTTGGGCGGGTACTTGTGCTGAGAGGGCCGTCGCGTTACCTGCTGTGCACCGTGCCATGCGGGCACAGAGCGGGCGCTCCCGCCTCGCTGGGGCGGTCAGTGCGGAGGCGCGGCGAAGGCGGCTCCCCGCGGGGCAGGGCCGGGGGCTCCCGGGGCCGGCTCCGGGCTCCCCGCGCGGGGCGGCGCTGGCACCTCCCGGCCCCGCCCAGAGCCCAGCGCGGCCCC
>VWZW01001826.1:1822629-1909932 GCA_013397115.1 Edolisoma coerulescens
GGGGGCGGGGCGGGAACGCGGGGGCCGACGGGACGAATCCAAGATGGCGGCGGGGCGGACGGGAGGTGCCCGCGGCCCCGAGCGGCGCCCGCCCCATTCATCGCGGCTGTGACGGGCCCGGGCCCGCGAGAGCGCCGGCAGA
Source organism: Edolisoma coerulescens (assembly GCA_013397115.1). NCBI lineage: Eukaryota > Metazoa > Chordata > Aves > Passeriformes > Campephagidae > Edolisoma > Edolisoma coerulescens. The sequence goes on from VWZW01001826.1 coordinate 1,822,772, forward strand.
GCGCCGGGAGCGAGCCCGCGGGCAGCGTCAGCGGGACATCACTCGGACCCGACAGGCGCCCCTGACAGGGCGGGTCGGAGCGCGGGCCGGTGCCGCCGGCGCGGGCGGAACGGACATGGCCACCATGGAGAAGCTGACGAAGGCCTTCGAGTCGCTGCGCTCCTTCCAGCAGCAGCAGGGCCCGGCTGCCCTCCCCGAGGAGCCGCTCCAGAGACCGTGAGTGACCCGCGCCCGGGACTGGGGGGCTCCCGACGCGCGTGTCCGACATCCCGCCCGGCCCGGGCCGCCCCGGTTCTGGTCCCGCGGACAGCCCCGAGCCGGGCCCGGGCTCTGCCCTGTCCCTGCCAGGTGCCGGCTCCACGTGTCGGGGTGTTGCTGTCGGTTTTCTGCCGAAGTTTAGACGTGGAGTAACTTTTGGGGCAAGTGCGTTTGAAAATTCGCCAGTGCGGGAAATGAACGGGAGGAGCAGCAATGCTGTGTGGGTTTCACAGGCTGGTTTTAGGAAGGAAAACCTTATTTTCACCTAGTGCACTGCTATAAAAAGGATAAAGATCCTTAAGCATAACTTGAATGAATTACTCCTTTCAGCATTTTCTGATAACTCCTGAAGTGCTTTCTCTGAGACCTTGTTTTTCTGTGCTCGACGCTTTCTGCATGAGTGTCTTTTCTCTGATCTCTCTCCTGCTGATTGTACAGCTTTCTTAAAATGAGAATTCAAAGCTGAGCAAGAGAAATTTCTTCCACTCTGTAATTCACTTTCCGTATCTTTTAAGTGTTGATTGTTGTTCAATTGGGTTTCTTCTTTCTTATCAGAACAGTGCCCTAAAGGTTCATGTCGAAGTTAAAAACAAGTTTTGGTGTTTATGAGTTGAAAATTTAAGTAGAGTTAAGTCTTAGCTCTGATGCTTTCAGAAGGAGTTGTTGTGGATGTCTGTTTGTGACAAAGTTCATTTGAAATCTTGTGCTGTGACTTGCTGCACAGAGACCTAACAGGAGTTCGTTTAAATATGCCTAAAACCTTATTCCTTTGTTAAATGTAAGGGAAAAATTCATTAGATCCATGAGATACTGAAATTTCCCATTGGGGGGCTTTACTGGGGGACCAGAGCAAGGAGCTGTTCAGTACCACGGTGCTGCCCCTTGCATTTGCGTCCTCTAAAACCAGCTTTTACTGAGCAGCTGTGAAGGCAGTAAGGTTTTTACGGGATAAAGACGTGAGTCACAGTGTTGCTTTTTCTCCTGCTGTTGGGGAGATGGGAGAAGCAGAAGGGTTGAGGAGCAGGTAACTTCTGACTTGGCAGTTTCCTACGGCGTTGGCAGAGGAAGCAAAGCAGTGGCACTGGGCTCTTGGCCACCTGCTCCCACTGCACATTCTGATACGGTTGCCAACTAAATTATCACGGTTGGTGCTGCTTCTCTTTGGAGAGTGTTGTCTCAAACAATCACAATGCATTTTCACACTTTTGGTGCTTAATTGGTGAAAAAACTCATCTTCTTCATGAGCTAGCTGTTTTTAGGTGCCTTACTGGTCTGCAGGGGCTAATTGCTCTGATTTGTGCATTTTTTTGTGCTAGTACTTTGTGTGACATGGATGACCATCTATTTCCAGTCTTTCCTATGTGCAGTTGAAAAATTCTGTCTTGAAAGTTACTGGTGAGAGATGTCATGGTATTTCAAGAGAAAATCCTGAAAATTATTTGTGACCCTTGCTGAAGGATATTATGCTTGGTTTGATGGTCTAAATTTAGGCATATTCTACTGTTAACATTAAAAAAATTAGTGTTGTAGTTGTCCTTGTTGACTTTGCTCTGTGTTTAAAAATAGGCTGTATTCAGAAAGCTGATGGGATTGTATGCCCCAGGAACTGTACAAATTCAGTGACAGCACTAAGCCTCATAAAAGCCAGTGAAAAGCTATTGTGGCAGCCTTTGCTGAGGCTTCCCAAACTTTTAGTGAAATAGCAGGTGACATCTTGAATGTAATTCGCAATACTATCTGTATTTATTTTTTCTTGTTTGTAATAGACTGGAAAGGAAAATTGTCTTTGTGTTTGGGGAGAAGTGTTCATCTTTGTTGTGCTTCTGTGTAAATAACACCTAAATACCTTGTAGTTCTGTGTGGTAAGTTCCTATCAGCCTACTGAGGACTGTCTCCTGCTATGAAATGTTTTAAGATCAGAGAGACTGGGGTAGAGAAGAACTAATTGTTTACCCAGCAGGTATCTCTATCTTTCTTCACTTTCTTGTAAGACAATGACTCCAGAACTTTTGATAGTACAGATATACTGTCTTTTTTGATTAAAATAGTAATTAAATCCAAGCTTTTATCAGGAAGGTAGGAGCTTTTTCTGTTTCAAGAGATTTTAATCAGCAATAATCGTGTGTTATGCTTGTATTATGCCTTACAGTCAGATGTCAGTCTCTGGTCCCTTCTCTCTTATCTCATTGGGGTTTTTTTTCCCCTTCTATGTAAACATAGCTTGAGCTCTCTGTCATATTGCTTCTATACAGTTCTGCTTAGGTAACTAATTTTCTTCCTTATATATTTTTAGCTTTTTCAGACGCTTAAATTTTGTTTGAAATTAAATGTTTTGTTTTGGATCACAAAGCCCCCAATAACTTAAAATTTTACTAGTATGATGTAAAATTTTAGTGTTTGATTCATGAATTCAAAAGCGATTATTTACCTTTTCTCTTGTCCATTTATTCTACTAGTCACTTATTGTAATTGTTTTTAATTTAGTTCTTTTTTTACATTCAATTCTAACCATCACCTTTACAGCAAGAGGTACAGCAAAAGCCCAGGTGCTCTCCAGAAATATGCTTTTTTCTGTACTCTTCAATTTTTCTGGGTCTTTTATGTTTGACTGAAGCTGTGGTCATAGATTGGTTTGATCACTGCTATATGGAGGCCTAGCATTAATTTTTAGCTTCACTGAAGACCACATAAACTGCATGGATCATACCTATTGTCCTGCTTCTCAGAGGTGGTTCCTTGATGGTTTTTTGGCATTACCACATCTAGGGTTTGTAGTAGACGAGTTCTAGTTAATTTGACAATCCATCACTGCCTGCATGACTACACCTTGTTTCCGATGTCCCCCATATTTGGACTGAGTTTATTTCCTGATCCACTCACGTTTCTATTTGTTAGTAAAAGAATAATTTTTAGTTTCCTGTTATTTTTCTCAAGATTAATATCAAGCCATTTAGTTTGGCCCTTTTTCTTATCACTGGCTCAGCTTTAGAACTTCTGTGCTCTTTACATATTCTTAATTTCGAGGTCTCATAAAAATTAGCATGGGTGAGCTACATCTCCTTGGAGTCAGCTCATCAGGACTCAGAGGGCAAAATTATCTGGGCTTGCTGGTTTCCTTATGTTGTTTATTAATCTTTCTGGTCTGTAGAAGTATGTAGGAGATTAAACTCCTCTGTATGTGAGATGGAGCTGTTGATAACTGCTGCTTCCAGTGTCTCCTGCCTTCTGTTACTCATCAGATATGTGTGATTGATTCATCAAATGTGTGATGCTGTTGTTGCCCCCTTGGGTATGCTCATCAGCAGTTTGCCTGTGGACTTCGTGATACTTCTGAATAGAGCTTTGTTTGGTTTTTTAAACTAAAAAAAAAAATCATGTGTTTTCTCTCTGGGTACTGTTCTGTTACCCTTCTCCCTCTGTAGGCACAGAAAATGTGTGCACACACATAATGTACATTAAGTGTTTTCCTTCTACCTTTCATTTGTTTACATTATTTTTTTGGAAGTTATATTTTCTCTAGCCATGCCTTTTTAAATTTTGAAGTTACTTATTTCAGCAAGGTGTTGATGATGTGTTAGTTGAGCTCTCTGTTTACAGAAATTTGCCAAGAGATTGATCTTTACTAGTCTGAGCAGTATTGAACACCAGTGCCTGCCTTGCTCAGGGCTGTGCTACGTGTAGATAATAACGAACTTTATTCTGAAAGTAGCCTTTGTCAGCAGTATTTTTAATGTGCCTTATATCTGAAATAGTGAGCTCATGGGCAAGTTTAGATGTGCCTGTTCTATTTTTGGGTTGAATGTGTACTGAATATGGTGCTCATAAGAGATTGGGAACGCTGGGTAACATTACCATGGAAGTTGAAATGATTTAATCATTTTCTGAGGTGCCTGCTCACGTTGGTGGTGCTGACGTTGCAAAATCAGTTGGATATCTTGGGCAGTGTTTGGTGTTTTGTTAGAGATGATCTGAAATGCTGCTAAAGACTCTGGCACTTTTTCAAGATGGAGAGAAAGACATTGTGTATCTTGAACAAATTCAGGTTGTCTGCTTATATTCTGCCAGTGTCTTAAGTCCAAGAAGAGATCCTCTTTGCTGTTCAGCTAGCCTAAATAAAATAGTCCCAAACTGTAGCAGAAGAAATGGCTTTGTACAAAGTTATTCCTTAAACTTCTAGAAGTAGAAAGTAGTTCTGGGGTGAGATGACAGGATCTTTGTGAGAAAAACTGAAATCTTGGGAACACAGGCTTTTGAACCCCTCACCTCCAGCCTGATGGAAGAAAAAGGACAGGGATACTGGCAAAGAATGACTTTTTTCCAAAACTTGTGCTATTATTTGAGCTGAAGTTCCTAAATAATGCAGTGTAGTTCTTTAAAAATACTTGCCTATCACTGTATTTTGAGTTAGCTGAATTTAATGTGCTTACTGGCTACTTGCTCTTGGCCCTTAAGGTTGTGTTACGGCTATTAATGTAACTCAAGGCTGTTCCCATTGTTTTCCAACTTCTAGTTCAGAAACACTGTTTTGCTGTTTCATGATTTTTGCTGGGTTTTGCTAAGACAGAAAATTAAATACTAAAAATGCTCAATTGGAAAACAAAAGGGAAGATTCTCTGAATGTGAGTGAAGAAGCTGGTAATTCCTTATTGTGAAATGACTCAGGAGAGATACCTCTGGATGTGTGGTTTTGCTCTGTTGTTGCTCCTGGTTAATTATTTAAAAATAACATCTGCTTTCCTAGAAGTGATTCTGTGTCAGTAAAGTTAGGAGTAGGAGAGACTGCACACTGAAATAAAATTTCCCAGTCACAGTTGGGAGTCTGTCTCGCTCTCTTTTTTCAGTTCCTTTATTGGGGGTGGGGCAGGGAAGAGCTGCTATTCCAAGAGCATGTATCATGTTGAAGTGAATGTTAAACACATTTTGCAAAGTAGAAGGTTTTTATATTGTGCTCTGCATCGTTTGTAGATACACATTCTTTGTTTCTGTGCATTTTGTTCTCTTTATTGTACACTCAGCTTGGCCTTTCCTGGGCTGTACCAAGTGTTACTGTCGGGATGGTATTCTCAACAGGCAGAGACTGTGCCTAGGGCTTTGCTGGTTTTGTAATTACCTTTAGAGGAATGTAGTGTATGATAGCACTGCTTTGGCATCCTTTGCAGTTCAGATGCAAAATGGTCCATTTAATAGAACTCGAAGTTTCAAGATGTTGGTAGACAAAAAAAGTCTAAGGTGATATTATGTGGCAGAAGGGTCTTTTTAAAAGAGGTATTTTTTGTTCTCATGGCTTGTTTTCCCCAACCTTTTTCTTTGTATCAGTTTCTTTTATTTTTGCTTTGTTCTAGGACTGCCTCATTTTTTCCATCCTTTCCCTTTACTCTTCTTCATTCTTCAGTTTTCTTTCCCAAGTATTTTCTCAGTGGAAATTATGGAATGAATGGGATATTCCCTGTTAAATGATTCATTCTTCATTCTTTTTCTAAGTTGGTATTTATCCTTGGCTTGTGTGCCCGTGTGCTCTCAGCAGCAGTTGGGGGATGAAATCCTGTGTCTACAGGTAGTTGCTGTACAGCTGTGTATGGACTGACTAGAAAGTGCATCTTTTTCTTGTATAATGATTAGACACTACTTCAGCAAGAGTGCTTGAGTGGTCACTTTTGAACTCATTATCATTGTGTTCTTCCTTTAGAAAGAAAGAACTTTCAGCTACCAAGAAAGATCGAGTGAACCATTGTCTAACAATATGTGAAAACATAGTTGCTCAGTCGCTAAGGTAAGGCACTGTCTTTAATTTATTAATTATTTATTAATGTCTTTAATTCATTAGGATGAATAATAGCTTTGGAGTGTTAGCTGTTGGGAGGATTCCTTATAATTGCTCATTTTAGATGCTGAGCTTCTATTTAAAACTGAAATGGCATGACTTTTCTTTTTAACCAACTCAAAATCTAAGGACTTTTGTTTGCCTGTGGGTGGAGTGGGCACTTTCCTTCTACTGCAGACAGAGAAACTTAGGCACAGAGGTCAAATACCTTACCAGGTTATGTGGGAAAGAGTAGGGAAATGATCTCCCAACTCCTAATGAAGTGCTTTAATACACTGAATGTCTTCTCCTCTTTTGTATGTGTGTATAATATATATGTAGTTGGATTATAAAACTTTCAAAAACACTATTGGTGTTTCATTTTCATGGTGCACATTGTAATTTTCTAATGTTTGTTTGCTTAGAAATTCTCCAGAATTTCAGAAACTGCTGGGCATTGCTATGGAACTCTTTCTCCTCTGCAGTGAGGATGCAGAATCTGATGTCCGGATGGTTGCAGATGAATGCCTTAATAAAGTTATTAAAGTAAGAGCTTTTACTATCAGATTTTGTCTTTTCTTGATGCAGTGTCCTGTCTGAATTCACACTGATTTTCTTTTAGTTGCCTTTCTTATTTTTGATAGTGTCTCATAGTGTAAGAGGCTAAGTAAGCTTCTTTACTAAATTCTGTAGGTTCTCTTTCTCTCTTAGGAGAGCTTTTTATGCCCAGATCAACATATTTAACTGTAACTTGTCTTACGTAGTTCATTGTTCTGACCTATTCTTGTCTTCAGTTGTTCATTAACTTTGTTTTCTTCAGGTTAACTGAAACAGGAATGTGGGCTTTTCTGAAATCATCTTGTGTGGGAGAAATATTCCTATTATTGTTCTGTAAACATAAAAACACTTAGCATGAGGAAAAGTAAAAATATTATTTAAAAACTTCTTGAAAGGTAGTGTGATTTGCTGAGACTTGGAGGAGGAGATTTCAGGCAGTAATTAGAATAATAAATATGGTGTTCTGGAGATTGTTTATTCCCCTGCAGTGATCCAGAATGAAGAGCTTGTTGGAGAATAGCAGATGGGCATTCAGAGGAGGTCACGCAAGGTCTAAATCTTGATTCAAAGTGTCTTAAAATGAACCTTTTGAGTAATTTGTGGAAGCTGCTGCTTCCCAGACAGGCTTGTCTTCACTTGCCTTTTTTGGTGTTTGTTTTTTTTCTGAAATACTTGAACTTGAAGACACTGTTATGTACCTGCATAAATAATCTAGTTGATGTGAAGTTTAAGTGCTTTAGAAATACACAAATAATAATTTCCTTTTGCATCAAGGGGTCTCTAGAAGCAAGCAAACGGAACACTAATATCTGAATGAATTAAGTTTTGGGGATTGAGCTTGTGGCTGAAAGTTGTATGGAGAAAGCTTACAGATTGTGTAGTGTGTTTCATAATGATAGGGAATGAGGAAGTGCGAGTTCCTTGCATTTTTGTTTTGCCCAATAGCACTTTGCTCTTTTCACTGTGATTTAAATGTTTTTCTGTTTGAGGGAGAGCACTCTATGAAGTACATACATTTTTATTTCACTCAATTTGCTTTAAAAGCTGTTCTGAAACAGTTCTAAAGAATGTAAGCTCATTTCCTACTTTCCATGAAACGCTTATGTAGGCTTGGTATAAAATTTACCTCATAAATTCTCTAATCTGTTTAGTACTGTTGCTCTCTGGCATGTTTCAGGGTAACTTGAAAAACTTACTTTTCTTTTTTCCAAAATGTTTGCATAGTAGTTTGTTTTGTTTTCAAGATTAAAGTTGTTTCAAATGATGGAGTCTTCTATCAGTCATTAAGCTTGCCAGTTGGTCACAGCTCTGAAATCCTTAACAGTTGTGCTGTTCCACACACATGGATGTATCGGACTGTTATGGAAGCTGGTTGTACTTTGTCTTCTGTTTCTGTGTTTTATGTTGTGTGGGAGCAATTTAGCAACTTAGGCAGACACTTGGGTATAAATGCAGAGACAAAAAGATGTGCGGTTTTATTTTTGGTTATGCAAGTACCAGCGGTGCTTTAAGTAGAACAGAGGTGTTGGGCCCCTAAGCTTTCATTTTAGTCAAAGTTCAGCCTTTTTTAGTATCTTGGGCATTTTTAGAGGCTAATTCTTTTGCTGGTGATGCTTTGTAGTTTCTCTTGAAATAAAAGACTATAAATGTAAGCATTACTTGTGTAACTGTGTGTCTATAGGAGTTTATGCTTATTACTATAACTAGAAAACTGCACACTTCTGTGCAGACAAGGCTGAACGCATAACTTGAGATAAACACTCTGTAAGTCTTCTTTAAGTATCACTACACTTACCTGTCAGAACCTCATAGACAACATAAATGGCTGAAGATTTAAATAACCTTGGTGATACCTTTAAAAGAAAAAATACCAAGTTGGGACTTTCCAGGTTTCTGTGGGGAAAGTCAAGCTGTCTTTTCTCTGAAGCTGATGCACGATGTTGTATTCTCTGTGCTAGTGGTACTGGTGGGACTGTTCACACAGTTGCAGTGCGGTTGGTCTCAGTAATTGGAATTTATTATTGTAGTAATTTAGAGCTGACTATGCTTTTTTCCAATCAGGATGACATTATAGATTCTAGCCTGCTAAAAATATAGCTATACACTAACAAAAAGAGTTCCTCCAGCTGGCTGTGTTGTGGGGACAACTTAGCCTTGAAGCCAAACAGTAGCTGGTGCCTTTTTGTGTTGCTTGATATCCTTATATATGGGGGCAGTGAACTTCTCATAAAAACTAAGTTTTGTGAAGTAAATCCTACCTGCTGTCATCCTGGCACCTGCAGTCTGTTGTTGGGGTGCTTATGTTGATATAAAGGTACAACCCAGGTGAGATTTTTCTAGGGAAGGCAATGCCATTGTATTTTAATAGCTGCTGTAATTGGGAGAATGGAGTTTTGCAGCATACAATTTTAGGCTGGGGAAATTGTGTTATGGAGGGGCCTCAGGCACTTCACTGACTGTGCTTAAGCAGTTGTGGCTTCTAGCTCAGCGTGTGCCATCAGATTTTGTAGGCATCATGAGTAATCCTGTGAAGATGTGAGTTTAATGGTTGGTGGTCAGGAAGGCAGTTAGAAAACTAGAAATTAATAAATTATTGGGCAAGGAATAAAAAATTAAATGCTAAACAGTATAGCACTGTATGAATCCCCAATGTAGGCATTTTCACATTGTATGAAGGTCTCATCTCACTGGAGGAAGAGTTGGTGGAAATGTTCATAAATTGTAGTACACATTAGAGAAAAAAGTGGAGGAGGAAGGGTAACCATATATATACAAATTATTCTGTATGTATTTTCATATTTTCTTATTCTCTGATACTTTAGAGATAGAAAATGATCAAGTTGAGGTGAACAGAAAATTACTACTTCTTGGTGCTTACTTTCATTTCACGTACACTGGGTTTTAGCCAGGCTGCAGGTTTGAACTACAGTGCATGCTCTGTCGCTGTATGCTTGATTGGATCCTGGGATGTGACACTTGTGGTATGCAGAGCTCCTTGTAGTGTCTATACTAACTGGATGCAGAAAATAGGCTGATTCATGAAACAAAGGGTTTTCAGGGGCTGTTAAAGGTAATGGTACAAATACAGGTTCAGTTTGAGAAATAGTAGGAGCCTACTTGACAGTGGGGGAGTATAGCAGGGAATGCCTTTTGCTGCTTGTGAATACTATTCTTGTGTTTTAATATTCATGAGTACCTGTTCTTGGTGATTCCCAGAAAGCACAATAGGTTGGCTCTGCTTGTAGTCTGATCCCATATGGCCTTTTGCAGGTACAGTGGGTAAACCAGTCAATATTAACTGCAAATAACTGTTAGAGTTTATGGAGTTTGTCCACATTTTTGTGAAGGATAAAGGCATCTCATCTCAGTATTTGTCACTTTCTTAGTTACACATCAAGTATAGGGAACATTAGATAGTTCTGTGCCTTGTTTGAAGCTGTTTTACTGCAAGTGTGACATTGTTCCTGTATAGCACCTCTCCTCTGATACAGTATGTTCTTAATGCATTTTACTGCAGGCTTTGATGGATTCCAATCTTCCCAGGTTACAGTTAGAACTGTATAAAGAGATTAAAAAGGTGAGTGATTTTTCTTTCATGTCATTTTGAAATGTGGTATTTCGTATGTGTTCTATTATATTGGAATGTAGCATTAGTGTAAATTAATAGTTTGTCTTTTAAGATCAAGGTCAAAGCTTCATTGTAGAAGGATTTGTGACTGTTTTAATGTATTATTCTACTGAATTCCTCACTGTTGGCCTCATTATTTAGATTTAACCGCTCCTGAAAGCTTATCTGGCGGCATTTAGTTTGAAGAGCAGTTTGAGTTAACCTTAGTGACTCCCCACCCAAAGGAATAAGGCATGTTCATGATATTTGCTCCACTGACTAAGCTGGAAGGAATAACTTGAACCAAAAGGGTGGTGAAAAGTAGATGGAGAACAGTGACAGTCTTAATTGACACAACCTCGTGGAGGATTAAGGCTTGAAGTAAATTGATACGACTACTTTATGAATGCGTGATACGTACTTTCAGCTACTTACAGAGGCGTAGGGAAAAATACTGAAGCTTCTTTCTAGGCACCAAAAGACAGAATTTAGTTATGTCCACAGGAAGAAATTTAGAAATAGCCTTTTTGAAGTTCATGGCTGCAGAAGAGAAACGCTATGTTTAGGACAGTATCACTGAAATTGTGTCTATTGCATCTGTAAACACAGAAAATATAGGTATTATTTGTCAGACAGTAATGATACTGGTTTTTTGGGGGGAGTAATAGAACTCTAGAAGATAAGTCACAAAATCAATGCACATAGCTTTTCTTCTGTTATATGTAGGGCCATATATGGGTATCTTACTGTAGTGCTGTACCTTAACGTCATGCAATATTTTTGAGGGTGTGGAAGTGGACATCTAGCTAATTAACAGAAAACAGCCAACATATAAATTGCTCTAAAGTTTCTGCACATTACGACCAGGTGTAGGAGGGAATATTTTGTTGTTCAGTTGGTGTATGCTTCTTGAAAGGTGCTCTCGGATTCGTGGCAGGTGAGAGAGAGGTAGCATGTACAACAGGGGCACTCAGCAGACTGAATTTTGTTTATGCATCAGGATCACTTCAGAACCCATGCCAGAATCTGTTGTTTGGCTGTGAACCTGAGAAATGCATGGTTTGTAATTCAGATGCGAGTATTTTTTACTTGTCATACTAACAAGGCCGCAAGCCTTTGATATACCGGCAAAAGAAAGTAATAAAGAAATGACAGTTTTTAAACATCTCAGCTTTGTCTTCAGGGGACTCAATTTGAGAAGCATTTTGGCTGGGTTTGAACTACATTAGGTAGACACCTTCCTAGGCATATGTTGGCTTCCATAGTTTTCTGTATTTCCAGCAATACTAAGGAATTGTACTCTATCCCTAGTTACTAATGTAGGGGCATTCTGGTTCAAGTCAGGTGCTCAACTGAAGTTGTCAGTCCGAGCAAATAGATAGTGAACTTCAGCAGTCAAGCCATTACGAAGTGCTACAGATCAATATGTTGATTTTTCCTTTGGTGCACTCAGAAGCTGAATGTTGTTTATTTGCATATCTTCGCTGTCAATTTCATGCTGTATTTATATCTCTGCAAGTGTTCCAGTGATTTTTAGACTCTCATATCATCAGCGTTTCTTTGTTGGCTGATGCCTTTCTCTGTGGTATTTTAAGCAGATTTCATCAGAGCAGAGATCTCAGACACTTCCTTTTCTTTTGTGGTGTTCCTTATTATTCATTTTGGGTTACTCAGAAAAATCCTAATACCAGCTAGAAAAGTGGAGGTAGTCGTGGAACTGACTTGACTTCCTTTTGGCTAAAGGAAATTTATGATTTCTGGATGCCTTATGTTTTTGTCTGTTTAAGTAAAATGTACACTATTGTATACCTATTGTATGTTGTGTATTATAGGCAGTTTTTTGTAGGAAATGGTTTTGCATGATGAAATGTGATAGTTATATACTCTGTCTAGAATGGTGCTTCAAGAAGTCTACGTGCTGCGCTCTGGAGATTTGCTGAGCTCGCCCATCTAGTTCGGCCTCAAAAGTGCAGGTAAACACATTCTAATAATGAACTTTCCAAAGGACCTTTAAAGAAATACAGATGTTAACAAAATGTTACTGTTCGGAAGTTTTAAATATGTAATTAGGAGGTTGGAGGAATTGCTATCACCTTATTCTCTCTGAAGTAGCTTTATTTGATCAGTGTGTTTTTTTAATGCAGTTTTTTTTCTATGCTATACATTACTGTAAAGGGGAAAAACTTGTGAAGATAATGACTTGTATTTTTAAAGTGTATTCTTCTCTTGCTTGAATTCTTCGTGTTCAGAAGAGTCTTCTTTTTTTGCTACGTTCTATGTAGCTAACAGGTACATTTTTGTATGATTTAGTAATACCACAGAACTTAAATATGAATTAAAAATACTTGGAAGGGTACGGTTGTTCTGATCTCAAATTAGTTTTTCTCCTGTGCCATACTTAGGCCATACTTGGTGAACCTTTTGCCCTGTCTGACACGGATAAGTAAGAGACCCGAAGAATCGGTACAAGAGACGCTGGCTGCGGCAATACCCAAAATCATGGCAGCCTTCGGCAATTTTGCAAATGACAATGAGATTAAGGTACCTTTCTTTACCCTATTAGTGCTCCCTATTGTATCCCAAAGCATGGTGAGCTATCAGCATTATCAGTCAGATGGTACAGAAAGCAGTGTTACAGCTGCACGTCTGAATTAAGGCAGAAGTTGCCCTTGCTTGATGTACATGAAGTAATGCTTTGAATAAATGAAAAATACATTTGCTGTCTTATTGGTTCACTTCTGATAAAAAGTTAAGTAAGGTATCTTTGTTTTTAGGTTTTGTTGAAGGCTTTCATAGCTAATCTGAAATCCAGTTCCCCCACTATCCGTCGAACGGCAGCAGGATCAGCAGTAAGCATCTGTCAACATTCACGAAGAACACAGTATTTTTATGCCTGGTTATTGAATGTACTTTTAGGTAAGATTCAGGGCAAAAAACCTAATTTGCTTTATGTGTAAGTGAATTACATTTTTTTCCTTGTAAGAATACATATCACTTTGCATATGTGAAAGTTTTTCAGGTGAAGGAAGGATACTTAGACTACCAGTTACAGTGCTGATACTTTCTCTATTTGGTGTTAAGTTAGAGGAAGATACTCTAAAAGCTGTTTGTCTCTCTGTGCTGCAATGCTAGTTAAGTAATATTGAAAAGAAGTAGCTAAGGCTTAGGAAGCAAGTAGCTTGTTGGAAAATGAGGAGGTTCAATGATTTTGGGAGAACTTGGACAGCATCAGGAATCTGAAGACTTCCGTGGTCCATCAGCTTGGTTGCTAGTGCAGCAGGTCTGAGGTGGAGGGTCACATGATCACATACCCTGTAACCTTTCTTAGAAGGACCACCACATAGATTCTGTTATTACTTAGAGCAGAAATGGAGGGGTTTTTTTTATTTAAAAGCACACAGCTTGGTATCAGGTATTGCTTCCATATTTCTTCGGCTGGGAAGTTTGTGTGGTCTTTGGGTTGTTTTGCAAGTCATGACAAGAAGCTTCTCTGCATTTCAGTGGAAACTTGCCTCAGTTTTGTTATTGACAAGGGGTTCTTTACTATGTAGACTGTATTGCAAAAGGAGAGGTAAGGAAGACCAACAGATACATAAGGTGTTACCGTGTTAGCATTGCTGCTTTCAAGAAGTGTGAAAAATGCAAATGCCACATTGTAACTTTCCTCCTTCTAAAGTGATGTGTGATAGTGTCCTTGGCAATGATGCAGAATTCAAACAGAAGCACTAATAGGAACTCCATGAATTGATGCTGATTTTTTTTCCCTGCCTGGATAGAAGGTTGTGTTTTCTTCCATAACTTACATTTGCTGGTAATATGCTTTGGGGTTGATTGTGATTAGCAGGTGGGTATATGGAACAAGTTTCCCAAAACAGGGCAAAGTGCAAATATCATCCATTAGGATAGCAGTGCTTCCGTGAGCAAGGGAATTACATTTGGGTGTAAGCTGTCAAGTGGAGAGAGGAGGCAGGTGAGAGGAGCAAGAGAGTCCAGATCACTTGGTGAAAGCATCAGCTATTACAAAAAAAAAAAAGAAATTTTTTTGTGTTTTTGTGGAGTAAAAAGAGGTAGGAAACAGGGAATGTGAGACAGGGTCCTCTGATCATTCTCCCACGTTGCTTAATTGATTGTCAGGAATATAAAATACATATTTTCAAATGTTTCTATATTTGGAAAGCATTCTTAAGTTGCTGCTGTGTTTTGGTTGTTCTGTTTTATTGTTTTTTTTTTTATTTAAAGAAGCTATTATATATGGACTACATGAAATAACATTTGTGTTGAAACTAACCACTGTCAGTAAGTTATTTGGCCACTTCATTTCTCCCCTCAGGCTTGTTGGTTCCTGTAGAAGATGATCGTCCTACTCTTTTAATTCTGGGTGTTTTACTTACACTAAGGTATCTCATACCTTTATTGCAACAACAAGTAAAAGATACCAGCCTGAAAGGCAGTTTTGGTGTAACAAGGAAAGAAACAGAGATTTCACCTTCACCAGAACAACTTATACAGGTAAAATATGAATAATAACCCTTACCTGAAGAGTACTGATTGGGAGGAAAATAAATAAATCTTGATCCAGCATTGGTCTGATACTGAACATTCTGAATTCTCAAATTCCTGTTTATCTTGATAAATGATAGTTGGTCCAGTGACTGGAATTACTGATAAGTAATGACCAGAAATCCCAGAAAAATGAATCAGCAGTACTTGTTCGGTGTGCCCAAAGGAGCCAAAAACTTCTTATGCTGACTTTGATGTGATCCTTCCTTCTGTAACAATACAAAGAAACAGCAAGCTTCTACCAAAAAGGCAGTTAAGTGGCTACAATTGATTGACATTTTCCCCTTGGGAGATTGTGGTGAAGATCAGATATATCAAGCATCAGTTATTTTTAATTCATTGCTGAAATTTGATGTTGTATAGGACAAGACATGTATGTAATATGTTCTGTCTTCATAGAGATTTATTCCAGTACTCTGCTGGCTTTCAGGTTTATGAACTGACTCTGCACTACACCCAGCATCAGGACCATAATGTTGTGACTGGAGCTTTAGAATTGCTCCAGCAGCTCTTTAGAACACCCCCCCCTGAACTGCTCCATGCCCTGACTGCCTGCGGGGGCATTGCTCAGGTCAGTGTATCCAAAGATGAACCTGCCAGCAGGAGCCGCAGTGGGAGCATAGTGGAACTTATAGGTAAGCTCTGCTTTTGGTAGTTTGAGTAAAAGGAAATGAGCATACATCATGAGCTCTAGTTCTCAGTGTTAGCCAAAAGCATGACGGTTAAAATTAAATATATGAAGCTATGCATGCTGTTCTTTTTTCCCCAGGTACAGTAGAAGTTCTTTCCCTCCTTCCTTTAAGTGAATATGCATTCATTGATTAATGGCAAACTTCAGAGGTTTTTTTACAGTTTGTGTTGATGATTTTTTTTTTTTTTGGTTACACAAAGCAAGTTAAATACGGTGACTTTTTTCAACCACAAAATTAATGTTGTTCTTACCAATCATCTGACAACTGTGATTCATAAAAGCTGATCTAATAAGAATTTGTGTTAACTGAGAGCTTCTTGCTGAATACCAAAACCAGCATGAAATTAAAGCATGACTTAAGCTTATCCTTAACTGTTAAAATCAGCTATGAGCTTTCTTGTCTGTGGGGTGCATGTTCTTAAAATTCTCTTTAACTGCTACTTACCTGTTTCAAAAGAATCAGTCTCTGATTGGATTTCTGTAAGGATTCTATATTGAACTAACAGATCAGTCAATATTGCTGCTTTTGGAAGGTAAATTTTTAGCTGGAAGCAATCATAGCAGGGAAATTTAGAACATGTTTTTGAAAGCAAACTTTGCACAAGTGGTATAGAATGTTAAAAGTAATTTGGTGGCGAATGCTCAAAAAACCTTGGACCTCAAAAGCAACAAGTTTGCTGTTTCTTCCTGGCTTTGGTTTTTGTTTGGATTTTTTTTTTTTGGTTTCCCATTTGTGGCTATTAGAATTCCTTCATGATTTCATTAGCTGTGTCTTTGCCCTGATGTGTTACTTTCTGTGATTTGCAGCTGGAGGGGGGTCTTCATGCAGCCCTGTTCTTGCAAGAAAGCATAAAGGTGATTATTTTTGAAAACAAATTTTTAATTGCATTACTTCCTGATTTTTTTGGGGTTGTTTTTTTTTTCCCCTCCCCACTTCATTGTCTTGCTGAATTTGGGTCTTCATTCACAACTGCCTGTGTTATCAGCTGAGCTTAATCATTATAAATAATGAAAGAATTCTGATGCAATTTCTGATATTGCAATCAAGATATTCTGAAATCATTTAAAGCAATGTAATTTTATTTTTGCTGTAGTTCACTGGCAGAGTAATGTTGATGGTTATTGATGCAGTTTTAACTTCTAAAGAGCACGTGGACAAATAATCTCTCTGAACAGGGCATTCTTCTCTTTCATGGTAATACTTAACCATTAATGTAACTTGCAAAATCGTTAACTTCCCTGGTTTTGTTAGGCCTGTTTTTTTCTCTGTAATTCACTAGTGCACGTGTATGTTTGCATGCTTCAATATGATACTTTTTTATTTCTTATTCTGTTCTTGATGATTAATTCTATACATTTTTTGTCTTGCTTGTGTATATTTTCATTTCTTTCTTCAGTAGGTAATTAATTTTAGCAGGATTTTAAAGAATACGGTTTGCTCTGAAGTATTCTTTTCCCAGTTTGTGCATGAAAGTACTTAATATTTAGTTACATGCTTACACTTTGATTAAAACCAGTCGTATCACTATGACAGAATCAATCTAGGTACAACTGTAACACTTTAGTCACCTGCATTAGGTGAGCAAAATGTTGCTACTGAAACTGAAACTGTGTGAGTGTAATGCAGTCACTGCAAGCATTAGTAAGCAAGAGATGTTCAATGCTGAAAAGAAAAACTTCGAGGAAAAGTAGTTTAAAACTGAAGGAGATTATATGAACTTGAAGGACCATTATAGCTTATACTTTTTCCTAGTATGTCCTTCAAGCTTTATGTGCAAGGAATCTCATAAAGCTTAAATAACCTTATCTGTATGCTTTAAGAGTATACCAAAATGTAAAGTAGTGGTTAAAACTGAATGAAATAGTGCTATGGATGCAGTGATGGTTTCTAGTTTAGAAAGGACAGATTGAAAGAATGGGTGTCTGAAAGTAGATAATGCTGCAGCATCCAAAGGTGACACAGAATGCAACAAATCAGAATAACAACACATATCATGTAAATAAAAAAATGGTAAATTATCATTTTGGTCCTTTGTCTTGTTGGTAGTCTTCAGTGTAACTTTGAAGTATTAATAATAGTGTAAATTCAATTAAAGTGCTTGCTAAAACACTGATCTTTCCTTCACTTGGTGAGTAAACATATATGAGTCATCAGCTTTTATCCTTTTTCAAGATTATGGTATGAAGATTTTGTGGTCTAAAACAATGGCATAAACAAACTTGAAGAAATCTCTTCACAATTTTATGCTTCATACAGGTTTATTTTCAAATTGTGGGTTGTTCATTTCCTGCTGCTCTCCATTGTAAAAAGGAGGGAAGATCCAAGCCTATTCCCAGTTCCTCCTTGAAGTCATTTTGCAGTCTACTATCATACAGAATAGTGGGCAATGGATGGGACTTCTCAAGCTGTAATGCTCCTTTGTGTGTGGGAGTGTCAAGTGAGGCTGATCTACAAAAATCTCAATGTTCCACATCTTTGCAATCTTACTGCATCAGACCAACTTCAGTTCTGAGCAGCTGGCCTGCATTGGTTTGTTTATGTTTCAGCTTCAGAAGATTATTTGCAAAAAAGGCTGAAAACTCCTTTTGAAATCAAAGCCTATGTTTTGAAAGCAACTTAACTGGTTTATTTTTTCTTATCAAATAGTGGGAAAGTATCCTGCTGCGTGTGTTATATATTCATTTAAGCATACAAAGCCTAATGTGCCTAATGACTGTTTTTCAGTGTTCTTATTCTTTCACTTACTTTTAGAGGTGGTCAGCTGTGGAAAGCAGAAGAACATCCTGGTTTGTTTCAGTGAAATGGATGTAAATGTGAGAAATAATAGAGAAGAATATATTATATTTCGTGCTTTTTGTTGGAAACTCCTAGAAGGATTTTACTCTTTCATTTGTAGGAGTGTGTAGTTCTCAATTACTGTTATTTTACGTAGAAGGTATATGGAAATGCCATGGTTACTTTTCTGCCTTATTTACAGGTTTGAGTATCATAAAACATGTTTTTCAGAGGAAGATAATTCTACAGTGATACTACTATGTATGAAAGCAGTTGAGAAAAAGAAAGAAGTACAAAAATTTATTAATGCTTTTTTACCCCCTGTTAACTTGAATAAGGTGCAAAGGAATTCACCCAGAGTTATCCAAACATTAGTATCTTGCATTATGAATCTTAGACTATCAGTGCAGCTTGGTAGTCTAAGCAAAATGGTCCTCACAGCAGTTACTGTGAATCCCTCTGTCTCAGCAAGGGACTTGCAACATCTAGAAGGATGGGCTCAGCAGCTCCCTCTGCACTCTGTGCTGTCCCATGGACAGAGTTTTCAGTTCTGTTGTGTCCTTGGTTGGCTTCCAGGCAGTGGGCATCTGCAGGTATCTTTCTCTTTCCACTGCCTGTAATTTAAATAGATAATGCTCTGTGAGTAAGAGAACTCTGTGGTGGTTGGGTTATGTTAGAAGTGGTTCTAAGTGGTTCTCAAGTTTCTTATGGCAAAAGACTCTGAAGATTTTTTGCCTTAGTAATCCTTAGCTCTTAATGGTTGTTGTCCATGGTTCATCACCCTGTCCCACTTCTGTTGTCTTGTGCTTCTAGTCTGCATTGCTCTTTCCCCTGGGCATTTTTCTTTCTGTTATCTTAGGAGTTCCAAGCAACCTTTGATAATTTTTGTAGCCTTAAGGAGGAAGAGGTTATTTATTCTATTACTTGTGGTGCATTAATGCCCTTCAGAGCTAAGGGCAGACATCCAGATGCCAGGTATCCAGTCCTTAGGAATAGCACATACATGATGAAATTAGTGGGATCTTAAATAGAGTCCACAAAAATAAACCAGAAGTAATAAGGTTGTAGGGAGTTTCCTGAATGGTTACACTGGTAAATAAAATTACTTATGTCTGTTTCCTTGTCACTGTTGCCTGTTTCTTTCCTGATGAATTAGTGAGGGACTGGATGTGCACTTTATTCATTCCCTTATTTTTTTCATCTATTGCCTGTCATAGCTATGAAAAATTATTTGGATAGACTTCTTAAAAAATAAATTTCACATCTAACTGACTTCAACTGTTCAGTACTTCAAGCTGACTATAAGTTTTGAAAATTAAAGGTTTTTCTTATCTCACTTCTCAGGTAAAGTACTTCTTGGTGAAGAAGAGGGCTTGGATGATGATTCTGAAACCCGATCTGATGTGAGCACTGCATCGTTTTCAGGTACCTCCCTTTCTCTTTAGCAGTGCAGTCAGCAAATACATTCTGTTATGTAAAATGTGTAAGTGATGTGTTACGGTGGTGGGGAACTATGGGCATTCAAAAGACATGGTAAAAAAACTGAAATCATAAATACTGCTGAGTGGAAAAATGAAGTTGACTGCATTCTTTTTTTAATGGGAGTTACTGGCAGAGATGGGGTGGCATCTTTATAAGATGCCTGTTTTCCTACCTATAGTTTAACTGTTTAGTTACACTCTTTCCTTAGCCTAGTTTAATATGTGGCTTAGTCTGTGGGTCCGTGTTGAGAGTGAAACACAAATTCAAACACTGGTTTGACTCATAAATGCCTGTGTTTTGCAGCTTCTGTGAAGGGTGAGATAACCAGTGAACTGGCTTCTTCATCAGGTGTGTCGGCAGCTGGCTCAGTGGGGAGCTCAGCTGCTGATCCCACGGGACACGACATCATCACGGAGCAGCCCCGTTCCCAGCATACGCTGCAGTCAGACTCTGTAGACCTGGCCAGCTGTGATTTGACAAGTACAGCTACTGAAGGGGAGGATGATGAAGTCCTTAGTCGAAGCTCCAGCCAGATCAGTGCTGTCCAGTCAGATGCCACTATGGATTTAAATGATGGCACGCAGGCTTCCTCACCAATTAGTGATAGCTCTCAGACTACTACAGAAGGTCCAGACTCTGCTGTAACCCCTTCGGACAGCTCTGAAATTGTAAGTGTGCAGCGGGCAGAGGGGGGATCTCCTTCTACCGAGGGGCTCGACGTATCTCAGAGCTCTTCCATGGAGGGCCCAGACTTGGATTCGTCTCCTTACTCATCTACTTTTCAATCCTCTGCTAGTAACAGTAGAAAGGTCAGCAGCTCATACCTTTGTTGGAGAGCTTGGCCTCCTTTTAACACTTTCACTTCAGCAGTAATGAAAGCTGTTATCAGTTTGTTCTCTGGGTAGGTCATGTGAAGGCATTACAGATTGTGCTCACTGAAAGAATGGCAATATCAAAGTCTTGACATAAATATACCCTCTGAGTAGTATATCCTTAATCTTGTATAGATGTATTAATAATTGTTTTGGTGCAGGAGGGTTAATGGAAGTGTTAAAGGGTGAACAGTTCATTTGGAATGATAAAGGAATATTTTTGGAACATAGTGCTTCACACTGCCTTCTGCCTGTGCTTTTACACTTGGCAACACAACTCACCTTTGTTTTTTTCCCTCCTTATTCCAGCTTAAGGATTTCTTCTATAATGGGCAAATACTGCATGATTTACTAACGTAGCAGTTACATATCTAATAAACACCTGAAATGTCCATACAATATAGCTATTTTAAGAGAGCAAAAATTACAATTACCGGGAGCCAGAGCAGAAAATGCAAAAGGGGGAAAATTTAAAAAATCTTTTTTTAAGACTGTTTCAAACATTATCAAACTTTTGACTCTAGTTTTCTGATAGTAACTTTGGAAGAGTAATAATCTCTTAGCTCTACAAAAAGTAGAAAATTTATAGTTTCGGTAAGCAAATTCTTCTGCAAGTGTGAGGATTCAAGAATCAAAGGAGTGATGGTAATTGCTCTTTGAATTAAATGAAGGCAGTGCAGAGGCCAAAGTGAGCAGGCATTTATTGACAAGGTGTGTTTATTGGCGTGATGTGTTTATGTAAATTCTTGTCAGACTGTTCCATATGTCAGTTTGCATACTGTTTACAAGCAGTAATTACATGTAAAATTATCTTTTCGTAATTGACAGATTAAGTGGTTGTCCAAGTTACTGACACGCAAACTTTTTAATGAACAATTTCTGGATGCTTATGAAGACGGGAAGTAACTGAAGAAGTGTCCTGTTATCTGATAAAATTAGTGAAATTGGTTCTTTACTGTTGTTGATTGTTATGATTAATTTTTATGGTTATTTTTCTATATACCTCCTGCCTACATATTGCCTTGGTTCCAAGGGTCAAACTCTCTTCCAGACAAGTCCATTTCAGTAGTCTCTGGTTTTGAATGAAGAAATCGAAATACTTTAAACTTATCTGTCCTTTCTTGTCCTACACAATGTGTTCTCAGTGTGACTTCACATATCCAGGACAGGTTATGGGGGAGTTTGACAGCAAGAGCCAAGTTCAGTTTGTGGCAGTAAAGGTGTTGGTTGTGATTTGTAACTGCTGAGAGAGAGGCATTTGTGATGAGGAGCAAGGGGAGCTGCAGGGGTGCAATGGACCGAGTGATGCACTTTGTTCCTGTTAATAGCCAAGTTCATGGCTCAGCTGGGAGACTCTCAGATGGAACTATGGCCTCCAATAGCCCCAGTGCTGCAGGAGGAGGGGAGATGCTTTGAGGCTTGCATGCAGCTGGACACTAATATTTATCAGGCTCACATTTGCTTTCAGATTATTTCTAGATTACTAACACTGCATGTTTCAGATTTAATGCTCTGTGTAAAGAGAAGTTATTTTAAGTCCTGTCCTTGCACTGTGTAGGTTTTGGAGGGTGCTGAAGGGCAGTATTCTGGAATGCAAATTGGGCAGCTACAGGATGAGGAAGATGAAGCTGCAAATATTCTCCAGGATGATTCATCAGAGTCCTTCAGAAATTCTTCCCTTGGTATGTTGATAAATACAGGGGTGGGCCAGACTGGTGACAGCATTAAGACAGGTCTTCAGGTGTGTCTGCACTTCCAAGGCAGTGAAGACTCATGTATAGATATGAATGGGTATGAAAAACAAATAACTAGATTGATATGTAAAAATAAAGAATATATTTCAACACTTGTAATCAATCACTTGTTTTGATCACTGCTAATTTATTTTTCATGTTTGTATAATTAAGTTTAATTAAAGTGCTTTTAGTTTGCATCTGAAATGGTTTTCATGAATTGCCTTTTTCTAAAGCTCTTCAGCAGCCTCACCTGCTGAAAACTATGAGCCATAGTAGGCAGCCCTCTGATAGCAGCGTGGATCGATTTCCATCAAAAGAAGATGCAGCAGATGCTGGCGATCACGAAAACAAGGTGAGAAGTAGTCACAGTGGTCAGTTTTCAAGTTTAAAACAATGAAGTTTAAAAAAAATTAAAAATGACAGTTATGAAGTAAATATGAGAAGCCTGTATATGTGATGTACCTCGTTATAGGTCAAGGTAACAAAGGTTGCATAGGGAATCCGAGTTATAGCCTGAATTTCATTTAACATAAGGTGAATGCATAAGTATTGATATCTTAAATGCAATCACCAGAAAAGCCATACCAGAACACACTGCTGAGAATACAAAACGTTTTTGTCTGTGCATTAGTAAGCTACACTGATACTTTATTACTTGAAATATCTTTGTGCTGGTTGCTGCCTGTGTAGGTAACTTCATGATCTCCTCAGGTATTAGTCTTTGAGCCTTGTGCCATTCTAACTACAAGTTACTGATTTTCTTTAACGTTTTTCTACTTTACCTTTGGACCTTGTTCTGAGCTGGGGCAGAAGTTTGATTTGTGGCAGGCAGAAGTAGATCAGCTTGGACTGTTGGGGAATTCTCAATGTGGAACTACAAAAAACTGTCAGTCTTCTTTGGAAACAACTTAGAAATAATAGGCTTTTCATACAAAGTTTCCAAAGTTTTATGGCAACAAGTGGTTTAGCACACTCTTCAGATGCAAACAGCAAGTCTAGGTAGTTTAGAAAAATCTACAATATAATGTTTCTGTAATAAAATTGAACCAGTTCTGATACTGGATATAAACTTCCCCAGACCATTACATTTTGAGGCCTTTTTTTGGAATATATATTAAACTATGTATGAATATATTGTATTTGTTTTATGTTAAACTTTATACATTTGAGGATGTGCAGTGTTTCTAAATCTTGTTGTGCTTAATATTTTATTTCAATTGAAGATTAATTTTTCTCAGTATGAACATTGTGATTTGCCTTCACTAGCCCTCCAGGGTAAAGGGGGACATTGGGCACTACACTGACAGAGACTGTGCTCCTTTGGTGCACTGCGTCAGGCTGCTGTCGGCTTCCTTCCTGCTCACTGGGGACAAAGGAGGTACGTTTGTCTTTGAGGTTCATTGATTCTCTGTGTCTCTCAGTGTACAAAGTTGGAAATGTGATCAGTTTGTTTTGTCTCGGTTTTCGTCTCACTTTATTGGAAATATTGGAGGTTTTTCTGGGCAGTCTCTAAGCACCACAGCTACATGTTTTTTAAATACCTCCAGGGATGGGGACTTAACCACATTCCTGTCACGATATATGACTGATTTAAGCTTTTTGTTCTTTTTTCGTTTTCCAAACTCTTACTTGCTCCTGTACCCATATAATGTATTGGTTTTGGAAGGAAGGGAGCTGGAAATATGTTAAGGCTGTATTTGAATATTTCAAGTATATTTCAAATACAGTTTATTTGAGGAAGGCAAAAAAGCAGCCATGTATCACTGCTGCCTCTGATAAACTGGAACTGCTTGTTCTGCCTTCATATTTTTGTCTAAGCTAAGCTATTTTATTTGATATAGTGTTATTAATTAAATTTAAAACAATTCAGGAAGCTTTTAAATACCTTCCTTTTATTAATTTTTATTTCTTCCCCACAGCTTTAGTTCCTGACAGAGATGTGAGAGTCAGTGTAAAAGCCTTGGCAGTAAGTTGTGTTGGAGCAGCCGTTGCACTTCACCCTGAGTCTTTCTTCAGCAAACTGTATAAAACACCCCTGGAGGCAATGGGAGAAGAGTATGGTATGTTGCAGTTCACATATTCCATTTTAATAGTGTGTTTGGGTTTTCAAATAAGTGAGGCAGCATCTGCTCTGAAAACTCCAAACCCAGTTTAGTATTTGAGAACAAATATTGCACAAATTGGAATGAATGTGCTGTGCGTGTGGTGAGGTATATTTTTTGTAGTAAGATTTAAGTTTCAGTGGATGAGCTTGTAGAGCTTCTGACAACTTGAAGCTTTAAAAAAGCTTCTAAAAAACAAACTTGAAGTTTTAAAACAATCAGTATGTAGAAGGGATTTGTTAATTTTACACGTTTTCTTCTAATTTAGTTCAGTCCATCTTATAAATGGTTTCTAAGCCATTAGGTTCAGTTTTACAAATGAATTGCAGGAACCTGGAGTGTGCAGCTGGTTTGATGCATTGACCAAAATGCTTCTTAGATTTCCCCAGAGCATTTTGTGTACAGTTGAAATAAATCACTAGTGTTTTTATATATGTGATCATTGGTTTGAATGGTGTGATTGATCTGTATGTAGATTGCATGCACAGAAAGGGATATCAGAAAGGGAGAACTGTGGTGGGCATATTTTGGATGTGGGGATATTGATTGTCCAATAGTTGAGTCCTCCATTATAAAGGTTTTAGGAATCAGTAAAGTTTAATACTAGTATTTTTAAAATAAAGTAGTTGTAACTTATTTTCTTAGAGGAGCAATATGTATCGGACATTCTGAACTATATTAACCATGGAGATCCCCAGATTAGAGGAACTACTGCCATTCTCTGTGGAACAATTATGAACTCCATTCTAATTAAATCCCGCTTTGATGTGGAAAAATGGCTAATAAATGTCAGAAGCTCAACAGGTAACAATTTATTTTAAAGGTGTCTTTTTGTCTTTGAATGTACCATTGCAATGTTTCATTGCTCAAAATTATTTTTTTAAATTTTATTTATTTTTTTTTTTAGGAAATCTCTTTTCCTTGATAGACTGCATACCTCTGTTACAGAAAACGTTGAAAGATGAGTCCTCTGTTACTTGCAAACTGGCTTGTACAGCTGTGAGGGTAAGCAGTAGGAATTTATTTGCACCACCACAGATCACAGGGTTGTGATTCATTACTGGGATCCTGCTATGCGCAGATGTATAAACATGGAGCAAAAAATGATTTCTTCCCCAAGAATTTTATTGGCACAGAAATGGAGGAACATACAGATAGAAAATAATTGTGTGTTTAGATCATGTAGCATTATAACCTAAGTGTGATATTTCTCATGAGAAATGTGCTGGTATGAGCTGTAACGTTACATTAACCAACAGTAGGATGAGTTAGATAGAAAGGATTTGTAGGCTGACCAGGGGAGTGTGAACGTATAGGGCCTTGTTGTAGCCTGTATTTGGAGAACAAAAATTAAATGTGAGAAATGACAAGTAAAATAGTGACTATTTTCTGAAATAATGATTTTTAAAAGTGGATAAAGTCTCAGGAAAGGAAGCAGTTCAAATTGGGTGAAAGATCCCTCAGGCAATTGTTAAAATAGAGATGACAGCTGACTTGGTGAGTGGAACTTAGAGTATGTGAATTTTATTTCTGTAATAAAATCTGTGGAAGGTGTTTGGTGAAAAAGCAGAGGGGTGAAGGGGTGAGCTTTCTTTGAGGGTTTTTCCAATAAAGTAGAGCACAGACAAATTGGAGGTCGAGGGAAATTGTTTTATCAAGGAGAGGCACAAGGTGGCTGACTATTGCAGCTTAAAGACCAGTGAGCCAAAGCATAAATTTTAGTAAAATATGGGTAGTTTTTGTATGGAAATTATGATTTCCAGAGGAGGGGCCTATGATACAGCTGAGGGAAGGAAATCCTCAGGGAAGGTAGGTAAATGAGGCTGTCATTTTAACCTTCTGTTCAGCAATTCTCATGTTTTTGTATAGTGATTTCATGTGTGATTACACTTGTGATAACGGCTTTTTAGAAAGCTTCACCAAAATTGTTCAGTTCAGGCAAGTTAATACTAGTCAACTTTGGGTCTTTCTTTTTCTCAGTACCTAATGTAGCCTGACTTTATACATTTTGGCAGAAATGTTCTAAGCCTTTTGGGATGTTAATCCTCAAACAAGAAAGTGCATTTTGTGTAGTTAAATAAGACATGGAAGTGTGGAGTTCGAGAACTTTTTCCAAAGATCACACATTGTGCCTATAGCTGAACATTCAAATACAGATGTATGACTTTTTCAAAAACTTTGGAAATCAGAACCAGGTGTCTAAAAATACCCTGTGAAAATTAGGGCACTGTTTTTGAACAGATGAGAATATAGTGCTTGGGGTGTTTAAGCCCTGTGAGCCCTCCTTTGGAGGACTGCCCTCTGATCTCTGGGGCCTGCATTCCTCTCCGGAGTTTAATTGCAGCATCAGGTTTTAGCAGTTCACATGGGGATGGTGTTCTGGCCTTGCCAAGTACCTAGCTCTGGTATTTTCTCCTAGCTCTTATGCAATAACTTTTTTTAGTATTCGAAATAAAACAGATGGGGTTTTTTTGATCACTTTCATTCTGCTACTTGGAGAACCTCTTCTGTAATGTAACTGAAAGTTGTTTTTTCTTCTCAGCATTGCATCATGAGCTTATGCAGTAGCAGTTACAGTGAACTAGGTTTGCAATTGATTGTTGACCTCCTTACTCTGAAGAACAGTTCATATTGGCTTGTAAGGACAGAACTACTGGAAACACTTGCAGAGGTAGATTTTCGGTGAGTGTTTGTATTTTTCCCTGGGTGCGGTAGCTGAAGTGCAGAGAAGTATAGGAAACTGGAACTGTAATGGAGCAATTTCTTCTGAAGAATTAATGGGTTTCATAAAACTAATTCAGATCAGTCAATCCTGTATGAATTCCTTTGTCAAATTACTACTGACTTCACAACCAAGCCCAATCCTGGTGACACTGTATAGGAGTTTTTAGTTGATTGTTGTATTTAGTTCATGTTGTATCAAGTCTTCTGTAAATGTGTGATCAGAGAGGGACCACATAATTTGGAATCTAGCTTAGTTTTTCCATCCAGTTGTGCGTGTTTTTAAACAGAAAGTCCCTGATTTGTTCTCTGTTGTTAGCTCTCTGCAGTCACTCAGTTTCTGTTAATACTGAAATAAATGTGACTTGAGTTCTTTTTCTTGCATTCCGTCATTCTCTATTGGTTCTTCCAAGCTGAAAGACAAAAGATGTTTATATTAAGATTCTTCAAGCTATCCTTAGTCATACAAAAGTGGACTCTTTGTGAGTAGTTTTGGAATGGGTTACCATCTTTTCAAAATAGTCTGATTATTCTGTGCATGGGGAAAAAACCCGCTTGTAATCATGGTCTTTAAATAATGGGGTTTTTTTAACAGAAGGACTATTTTCCTTCAGTTACACTAGCCAGATAGCAGGTTAGCAAATAGCTTACCTTTTCTAAAGGTTGCCAAAAGTGTTTACTACTTACATTTTCCTTACGGTGGTGTTTCTAAAAAACAAACAAAAAGAACCCTCAGAGCACTGAAGGGAGAAATAACACCCAAGATTAACTAATGTACTCTTAAATTCTATTTTATCATAGGCTAGTCAGCTTCTTGGAAGGAAAAACTGAGAGCTTGCACAGAGGTATTCATCATTATACTGGTGTAAGTAAATTGTTCAATCAGTATATTGTGTTTCTGAATTAAGGTACTGGTGCAATGTCATCACTTTGTTTTTAAATTCTGTCAACACTGATAGCTGCTGTATTTTTTGTGTAAATAGACTCATGTTCTAAAACTTACTACAATTGGGAATAACCTTAGTGTGGAGATTCAGATATCTTAGTGTTCTCTGGTGGGTGTGTTTTGTGGATTGTCTTTTTTTTAACATAAAAAATTGGCATTTGTGTAGTTAGATTTGCAATTGGCAATGTTAAGGTAAAGATGGTCTTTTTACAGACTTGTATGACAGATGAAATCTCACTTGTTAACTCTCTTTTAGCAGTATGCTCAAATGATGAAAATGTTCAGTGAGCTTTATTTACTGTGCTAACTTCTTTTCCAGCTATTAAAACTTCAGGAGAGAGTACTTGAAAATGTTGTAATAAGTCTGCTTGGAGATGAAGATCCAAGAGTGAGACACGTGGCTGCAGCTTCATTGATGAGGTATATGTGGCATTTTTATTTATAGAAAAAAAAAAGTACTTTAGAACGATACTTGCATATTGATGTGTACCTATAACTAAACTAATCACTTGGGTGTTTTTAATATATATATATATATATTTCTGTGTGTGTGTGTATGTATATATATAAGCACATATGTATATTTGTTTAAAAGAGAGATGGGAAACAAATGCATCTTTATGGTACCTGGAACATGCATCATTCTGATTCATCAGGCAATTGTACTTTGCTTTCTTGTAGCAATCCAATTACATTTAACTATATTACATTCTGAGGGTCAGTTGCAGCTTCTTCAGAATGTTTTTCTTCGTGCTGAGGTGGTTTGTTCAGTAAGTATCCTGACAGTGGCTGATCAACTTAAAATGTTGCAGTTCTACAGATTTGTCCAAAATCCTGACTATTACAGTTTTCACATACATGGTCATACACAGTGTATCTTAAAGCTTTCGTGCTCACTGATTATAGTGCAGCAGCTAATTTTGTTTGCAAAGCAGATGTTTGCTGTAACCTACTACAATTATAGTTGCTGTACAGATAAATGCACCAATGGGTGAAGATTAGTTGCTAGTTTATTTACTGGAATTCAAAGACTTAAATTTTATGTTAAAAGAAGTTGAGAGCATGTAATACTCAATTCCCAGTATACTTTATTATCAGAAGAGTTTCTTTCCTAGTGTTTTCATACTATTAATTGCTGTCCATTCCTATTAACAAAGTACAACAAAACCTTTAGGTTCTGACATTTAAAAGCGTTTTTATTGCCAAAGCAGCTCAGCAGAGGAATCATGAACTGTTGCATCATAGAGCTTGTTGCTTTTATTAAGGGACTTGATTTTGAAATGGAGTTATTTTATTAACTGAGTGGTAACAAGTTGAAGTTTTTTTCTATCTTCATGCTGGCTTAGTGAGAGGAGGTGTGTTAAGATTGGAAAAGACTTAACTGCCCAAGAAAGCTACTACAAACTTGCAGAAACCCCTTGAAACATTCAGTATGGACATTTATTGGAAGTACTCTCACTGAAATTACAGAAACACACATACAGTAGTTTTTCACTTTTACATAAGTTGAATATATTGTTGTTCAAGAAGACTGAATTTGATTTTATATTTAGGTTTTGCTGCATAGAAATCAGATGGTACAAAATTATTCTTTTCAGGTAAAAATTAGTTTTCAGTTGATACAGATATTAATGGAGAAAATATCTGGGGAAATAAGGCAACAGTAAGAGAGAAGTACTCTGCATAAGTGTTCGTTGTAGTATGTATAGGGAGGTATCTCCAGAAAAGTTTTTTTTTTTTAATTACCATATGTCTGGAGCAGTTCCTTTGTCCTGACTTGAGCTCCTTGATTGTAATGAAGAGCAGTTATATAAAGATGAATTCAGCTTAATGGATTTTGGTAACAGCTTTTATTTACAACTTGGTATGTGTAATTAGCATATGTAGCTTGCTGAACTGTACATTAAATGTACTTTAAATTGGGTGTTAAATAATATCTGAATAATATTTTTTCTTTCTGACATTTAATTTTCTTTCAGGCTTGTTCCAAAGCTGTTTTATAACTGTGATCAAGGACAGGCTGACCCAGTTGTGGCAGTAGCACGAGACCAAAGCAGTGTCTACCTGAAACTGCTCATGCATGAAACGCAGCCCCCATCTCACTTTGCAGTGAGCACTATCACCAGGTGTGTTACCTGTCTGGCCTTGCTTCAAAAGGAATGGAGACCCAAATTATACTTTGCAATGTCTAGAATCATAGTTGAATCCTGCAAATCCACGTGCTTATAAATTCTTCTTCTAGTCTGTAGGAGCACCTGTAGTAGTTTTAAGCTCCACAGAAACAGACTCATGTTTAAAGACTA
Source organism: Edolisoma coerulescens (assembly GCA_013397115.1). Lineage (NCBI taxonomy): Eukaryota > Metazoa > Chordata > Aves > Passeriformes > Campephagidae > Edolisoma > Edolisoma coerulescens. Next base: position 1,853,184 of record VWZW01001826.1, read on the forward strand.
CACTGTGTGTGAGTTACTGGTGATGGCCTCACACACTGAGGGTCATTGCTTTGAGATAGCTTCTTCTCTCTGTCCTGAAGTCACCCTACTTGTCCATTAAATTATACAACCAGGTGCAGCTTTTCAAGCTTATTTTATGTGTGTTACTGTTCTTCAGGTATGTTGATCCAGATTTATAACTCTCCACATCCTGTTTAATGATTGTGGTTGCAGAAGGCTGAAGTCCCTTTATAACTTCGAAATAAATTCTAATTTTGATAGTGTGATCTTGTATTTTTGCTGCCAACTGTACTTTTTCTGTCTTATAGACAGTATGAGTTGTATATATTTATAGGGGCTGTTGGCTTCTATCAGTTTGTCATACAAGTTTTTAATTATATACATTTTTGATATATGTTCTTGATCATGTCACTTAAGATATATACTATAGTATGGAAGCAATAGAACTTTGTGGATCCAGCATTATTCTGGCCAGAAAATTGACTTTTTCTACAGCAATAATTCAAAGTTTGTGAGCATGCAAAAATGGATTTGAGCAATAGCAAAGACTAATGTTAAATTGGTGGTAATTTTTCAGGTACCTAGTTACATATTGACAGTTGATCTGCTATTTCTCTTTGCTATCAAAGAAGTTTCATTTATAAATTAAATAGCGTTTACTAATGCAACCCCAAAAATATTACAATATAAGATGGTATTTAGACTATTCTCTGGTTTTGTATGTTATAAGCATACAAATATCTGTGAAATACATAATAGTAATTTAAGCTTAAATACTTAAGAATTTAAGTAATATAATTAATTGGTTTTGATTGGGATGGGTTTTTTAAAGTACATATTTTAGGGGGTATAAATGTCTTTATTTCAGAACATACAGAGGTTACAATATGCTGCAAAGTCCAACAGATGTCACTATGGAAAACAACCTTTCAAGGGTTATTGCAGCAATTTCCCATGCATTGACAATATCCACTACAAGAGCACTTACGGTGAGTTTTCTTATATGTGAGTTTTTGTACATATGAGTTTCTTTGAATTTTCTTGCTGTGGTGGCTGACTTTTTCTTGTTTTGCATGCTTGCTTTAATTTTTTATAATTTCCTGGCTATATTTGTATCTGCAGCTTTTGTACTGCAACAATGGCAGTAGTAATAGATTTAATTCTAAATCCTAAGGTACCGTGTTGCTAACTCTTCCTGTGGTGAAACTAATTCAGTTCTTGGTGTTTACTTTCCAGTTTGGCTGCTGTGAAGCTTTGTGTCTTCTCTCCACAACATTTCCAGTCTGCACCTGGAGTGTGGGATGGCACTGTGGGTATGTTCTCTCTTTTGTTAATCAAGCTTCTGAAAGTTATGTTTGTGAAACAGAAGTGGGCTTAGGCACTGGAAGTCCTGGTTTAGGTATATGCTGTTAAGCTTATCTTACCAGTTCTTTAAGAGCTTTATACAGAATACAGCAGATTATAACTTCAGGTTGTCAAGATATTAAGTGCCAGCACTTTGTCATCCCTGGGACCACGGTGTCTGTCACAGGGATTGGCTGCAACTGTTCTAATAGGAAGATAGATACAGTCAGCATCTATGAAACATGATATAGGAGAAAATTTTCCATGCTTTTGAAAGGACGTTTGTCTTTGGGATGTTGTATTTTGTAGTATCTCTTTAAAATATGAACATTATAATTTTCACCTTGATTTCATGTTTGTATTGAAAAATGGTGAGTCAAGGAAGCTGGTTCATCTTGGCTTCTATAGTAGTGTCAGATGCATTTAAATTGTTCTCTTTTGGCACACTGAGTGGGAACAGCAAATGGGGTGTCTGTAATACTTAACTGTTAATGTAGGTAGTACATGATAGTCCCAAATTGCTTACATCTTTAAGAGTTTCTTCAGGATGAAAATGTACAGGTGGCAGCCTAAAAGCTTTGATTTTGCCCCTGATTGTTACTGCTGTGCCACGTGAGCTGTGAAAGTAGCTACTGAGATGTGCACGTGTGGAGCTTTTTGGTTTTTAAATAGATTTAACATAATTTGTGTTGATTTTCTTTGTTGCTGTCATCGTGTCTCTTATTCTGTTCGATTGCAAAATTTTGTCTTACTTTAAAAACAAAATAAAACCCAAACCCAAAAAATCCCAACTGTCCCTCAGCTGCTTTTCTTGTCAGCAGGCCCTTGCTTCCCTTGCTGGCCCTAAGTGTGGTGTGCTCTGCATATGTGGTGTAAAAGGCATCTAGAACAATAGGTCCAGTGGTAACAGATGAAGTAATTCAGGATGTGAGCAGTACTTAGCTGGAAAATAAAATCAGTATATCTTCCCTTTTACCCAGCTTAAAAATGCTTTTTAAAAAGGTGTATCTAATATTTATGAGTGATCCAATGACATAGCCCTTTGCCCTTTCCTCTGATTCCTTCCTTACAAATTTTTGGCCAATGTTTATACTAATTTGGATTGTAATTTTATTTTTGTGGAATGATACGGACATTTATTGTTCTGCATAATAAGAATATAGTAACATGGATAGTAACATGAGAATTTTGCCAAAATTCCTTCCTATCTTAAATATTGTTGTTCTTATGATTAAGAAGTTATTGGAACTGCTGCATTCCAACTCTGTACTTAATCCAACATGGATTAAGTCATGGATTTCTAACTGTATGTGAAGTAAGTAACAGTTGCCTGTGAAAATACTTCAAAAAAACTAAAGGAAGGCACTGTAATTATCTCTGGAGCTTTATCAAAATAATAGCTGTACGTAGTGTAAATCTGATTTTCTGAAATTCCTGTACTTGTGTTAGACCAGAGTTACTATATTAGAATATTTTAATTATTTTAAATTAAAAAACATTTTGAAAGATTCCCAAATTCCCTGAATTTAGAGGTTATGTAAGGTCTTTTCCTGAAAGAAACTGAAATATTTGGGTCTTACAGCTTTGAAGTGATGTGTGTAATTCACAGAGTATTCTGCCAAACATCTTCTGGTGATCTCTGCCTGCTCTTTCTTAAACTTGACTTCTGTGGGAAAATGTGGTCTTACAATTATTATCAAGGAAAATATAGAATGCAGCAGAAAATTACCATCTTGGATAGTGTTCACTCAAAAAATATAGAGGATTTGGTGGAATGCAATGGTTTAATTAATTTCTTACCACTTTAAAGCAATATCTTGTTACACTGCAACGCTATAGCTAATGTCTCCCATCCCTACCTTGCATATGCACAAGACTTAACTGAATATAGTTCAGGACTGTAGTGGTTAGCAAATAAATACAGAATTCCTTAGTTTATCAGTAGATGTCACTATAGCCTTGATACTTGCTATTAAAAAATAAGGTAGTGGCTCTTAAAGAAATGAGAGTATTGTCAGGTCTCTGCTGCAAATGGGTTTTTAAAGTTGTATTTGAGTGTTAGATTTGTATTTCTGTAGCACAGATTTCATTTTATTTGCAGTCTGCTTGACTGTTGGTTTTCTCAAGACTTTTTATTTGCCAGAAAGGGGAAAAAAATTCATGACATTCCAAAATTAAATTTCCAGTGTTTCCCAGTCAAGTTCTTCAGATGAAGTTCAGAAGGGCTGCACCATTGGTATGGCTGGCTTGGTCCTCTCTCTTCTTTCATCAGCATGGTTCCCGCTGGACCTCTCAGCACATCAGGATGCTTTGATTTTGACTGGAAACTTGCTTGCAGGTAAGGCAAGACAAGAAAAGTAGGATTGTCATAATATTTTTACATTAGCATTAGAAGGCCCATATCTCACTCTCTTCTGATTGTATGCAATGAAAAACTTGCAAGATTAAGCAGAAGAAATAAAGAAGGAACTTGCACGCAGGAGGTTTGACAAGAAGCTGCCTCTTTGTTGCTAAGTTGCAAATTTCCTCCAGCTGCCAAAGGCCATGTGCAGTATGCTTAGTACAAGCTGGGTACAAAGAACTCAAATTTTGTTGGTTTTGTTTTAAACTGTGCAGCTACTCCTGGCTTTGAAATTCTGATTGAATTTCCATTCATATAGACAAGAAAACCATTTCTGCCTCTAAAATTTTCTGGTGCTTAATTCCAAGGTTTGTCTTCTGTTTCCTGAAATTGCAGCAAGTGCTCCCAAGTGCTTAAAGAATCCCTGGAGTGCTGAAGAAGATTCAAACCAAGGTGCTGCAAAGCAGGAGGAGCCCTGGCCAGCTCTGGCAGATCGAGCGCTTGTCACTTTAGTAGAACAGCTCTTTTCTCATCTGCTGAAGGTCATTAATATTTGTGCACATGTGATGGATGATGTTGCTCCTGGTCCAGCAGTAAAGGTATATATTAAAAATAAATAAATAAAATGATGTGACTTAAATACTGTTGTGCTATAGACCTCTTCACGTTTTAGACTTGATACAGGTAAGTATCTAATTCCTTGATAATGACTCCACTCTGTGTAGTAAAGCAAGCGCCATGAAAAAAAAAAGCATATTTTTCTTCCACATAACAGGTTTTTCTTTAGTTCTGCAGTGTTTAAAACACTACCCTAAATTTTGACTCTTTTATTCCTGCTGACTTCACTTGAAACATTAATTCAGTGAGGAATATGTAGAGTAAGTGGAGTATTGGATTGCGTGCTCTGGGAAGTGTGTTGACTTTTGGGTGGGTTGGCTGGTTGTAATGCACTGAGCTCCTTCTGGGGCTAAAAATAACTCTTTTATCTTCTGAATATCCTGTAAAATGTTTTGACTCCTGAAACAGCTTATATGAGGTACTTCCAGGTTTGGGGGTTTTTGAGGTTTTTTTGAAGCATATACATTTAGAGACTGAATTAGAAACTGTAAGACAGTATTTATAAGATCAGTAATTTCTTCATGTTTTAAAAATGCATGAAAATAATTTTGACACTCCTTTATCTGGAATCAAAAGACACAGTACTCATTGAGCTCTAATTCCATCTCATTGGCCTATGTTGAAGTTGAAAATAAAGCAGGGAATATATTAAACTATTTCCTTTTCACACAGGAAATTCATGTCCTGAACCTGGAACATTTTAATTTAACTGACAGTCAAATAAAGGGGAGTTTAAACAAAAGAAGAATATGCTTGTATTTGTGTAGAAGAGGAAAAACTACTTCTGCTTACAAAACTAGTAAAGCTTCCTTTAATTCTAGGCAGCATTACCTTCGCTCACGAACCCACCTTCTCTTAGTCCGATTCGGAGAAAGGGGAAAGAGAGGGAGTCTGTGGAACAGGCATCTGTGCCAATGAGCCCTAAAAAGAGTGGTGAAGCAAGTCCAGGTAGGCACATCACTCCTGTTAACCCTTCCATCTTCCTGCCCCACACCGTGTTGTTAGGGTAGAGAGAGGAGAAATAAAGCTGAGTAACCTTTCTGTAGTTTCAGTTCAAGAGGCTGGCAGGCTACTGCATTGGTGCAAAGGCAGCTGAGGGTGGAGGCCTCTTTACTGTTTTGGTTTTTATGAAAATTAACTGTACTTTTCATAACCGAAGCACTGCTGAATCCTTTTCCTCACTTTTTCTGAATCTACTCAGCTATTGACTAAAGTAATTTTTACATGTATGTTACTTAGAAGAAATTTGTAAGTTGCTTTCCAGCTTTTGGCAGGAGTGGCTTACATTGCTTTTGGAAATGAGATTCTGAATCTTGAAACCTTTTCTTGTCTTAATAATGAATGAAGGAAACACGTGTTAATTCTGTTTTGTAAATTGTACATGCACTTCAGTACTAAGCCCTCTGGGTTAATTTCTCTCACTACAGCAGGCTAGATCGTTGGAATGCTGTTCATTTTCCAGTTGTGCACAGTGTGTTTCTGCAGTTTGGAATGTGCACGTGGATTGAAAAAATCGTGCTCTTTTATAATGCGGATGTGGTAAATTATGTTGTGTACATGTCATGAGCAACCTAGAAAAGGCATATTGTGCTAATCTATGATATTCTTTTAAGCTTCTAGGCAAACTGATGCTACAGGGCCTGTTCCAACAAGTAAATCATCTTCAGTAGGAAGCTTTTATCATCTTCCATCATACCTGAAATTATATGATGTCTTGAAAGCAACCCATGCTAATTATAAGGTATTGATATTGTTTGATTGAATTGAAATGGGGTTGGATAATCACTTTGTTTCTTTTAAACAGTCTCTGCCTCTGTCAACTCGTTTACCTGTATAAACAGTTTATACACACAAAAAAAGAATTTAAAGAAAGATCACAACTGCCACCAATAAAAACAAAACCTGACCAAACAAGAACCTGTGATGGGCATTGTCACCTTATTGCTTGTTTCTCTGCTGTCACTATTGCTGGTACCAAATGACTCTTTGGCATTGCCAAGCCAGCAAATAGATCCCTATGTATCTTCTCTCTGCACTTTATTCCAGGATGGGGAGGCTTTTTCTTCATTAGTTCAGGTGACAGAAGATGCATTCCCTGGAGAGGTGGTCATCTGATACGTACACTTCAAGGACTGTGTTCTTATTACACCTGTTGTGTTTATCAGAAATGCATTATCCAGCTCCATTGCTTGTCAGCATCCTAGGCCTTCCTCAAGCTAGAAGATCCCTTTCTTTTTCTTAGTCAAAATGGAGTCCTGCCTTTCCAGCAACGCGTAGGCAGTCTAAGCTGTCAGTGGTGTTGATTGAAGTACACTGAAATTTTATACAAGAGATGATTTTGTGTCAATGCCCACTTCTTCCAGTAACTTGTATCTCCTTGTCAAGTAATTGTTAAGAAAATATGTGGTTTTATTTTGTGGGAACAGGTTACTTTGGATCTCCAGAACACTAATGAGAAGTTTGGATGTTTCTTACGGTCTGCCTTAGATGTTCTCTCTCAAATCTTGGAACTTGCTACTCTTCAGGACATTGGAAAGGTATAAGGCTTGTTTGTTTTTTCTTTTGAATTTAACTTGTCCAATATCCGTGGTCCTTACTGGGAGAAAGCACATACCACTGATTTAAAAATTGCTACTCTTCAAAGGGGCAGTAGTCTTAGAAGTGTTGTGCTTCCACAAAGTTGAGTAAAGTGCTAAAGCACATTTTCCGGGTTAAATTGCTGCTGTTGAAAACCGGAATAATTTTTTACTTCTTAAATTTCATGTGGCGAGTCTTCTTTCTAGCCAAATGGTTTGCCTTCAGTTATTCCCTGTATTCATATGTTTAAACATACAAAATGTCAGACGACGTATTGCCCTTCTCCCTCTCCTGTGTCTTGATATTTTTTTCTCCTTAACTGTGGTGTTAGACATTGTGGTATTTTAAGATTAGGAGGAAAATGTTGAATTTTTATTTCTTTATGTAATTCCATGATTTCCCTTAAGTTAGTGTAGTTTTACTTAGGACAAAAACCTGTGCTACTGACCCATTTTCACTGTAATCTTTTATATAATGAAGAAAAATGCAATTTAATGTACTTATTCTTCTGATTTTTTAGTGTGTAGAAGAAATTTTGGGATATCTAAAATCATGTTTCAACAGAGAGCCAACAATGGCAACAGTGTGTGTGCAGCAGGTAAGGAGGTATTTTTCTATGTGTTACTTGAAAGTTAATCCTGATGTCCTTTGGCTGTCAGTTAGATACTAAGACTGGCCATGCTTTTAAGGGAAGTGGTATGAGAAAACCTTGCCCAGGTGGAGCAAAAAGAGCATATTTTCTTCGATTTTTGTGACTTCTGTAACTTCATACTAGCTGAATAATAGAGTTTTTTCTTTAACTTCTTCCAATTCACAGAACTCTTTTAGCCAATGCTCAGAACACAAGCTTGTTTCCTTCCTTACTGAAACTGTTCTTTAGCCAGTTAACTGCATCAGAAAAACCTGGAAAAGCAGAGAACTGTCTTACTTATGGATATGCAGACTTCCAGTTAAATATTTAGGTTCAAACCATCAAAGGTTGATTATGGTGAGAGGCAAGTCAAGGGTTTTTTCCCTGAAATGTTAACTTCTTTTCCTTCCAATTTTCTTCTCCAGTTATTGAAAACGTTGTTTGGGACAAATCTGGCTTCTCAGTACGATGGCTTGTCTTCAAACCCCAGCAAAGCTCAAGGCAAAGCTCAACGCTTGGGTTCCTCCAGTCTGAGGCCGGGTCTCTACCACTATTGCTTCATGGCCCCGTACACACACTTCACACAGGCCCTTGCTGATGCCAGTCTGAGGAACATGGTTCAGGCTGAGCAGGAGCACGATGCTTCAGGGTAACTTTCTTCCCTTGTATTATCATGTTAACTTGAACTAGAGTCTGTTGTTAGTTTCATGAATGTATCATTGGGGTGCTGTGTAACTTGAAAGAATAGACTGAAGCAGAGTAACTTGTCTTGGTGAGGTCATCCTGAGTGCAGTTATCACTAACATGTTTTCCAAAGCAAAGTTAAGTCATTAAAATGGGTATCATTTGAGTTTTTTAAAAGCATCATAGTTTTAAATGCTTGCATTCAAAAGTATATCAGTAATTTCTAAATACAGCAAATAGTCAATATGTTAAAGGAAAGGCAGAAGGATAACTAAGCAAAGACTAGAAAATCTTTGTCTGATCAAAGTGTTTTGTAGGTCATCTCTGCTCTTTGGATTTACTAAGATTCTTGAAGCAGTCAAGTAGTTTAAGAGAAATTGGCATTGGCAAAATAAAATGCATTTCAGGACAGTATGTTTGTAATTTTTTGGTTTTTTAATGTGTGGGGGTTTTTTTGTGGTTTTTTTTGTAACAGATGGTTTGATGTGCTGCAGAAAGTTTCTACACAGCTGAAAACTAGCATTTCCAGTGCAGCGAAACATCGTGCTGATAAGGTACTTGTATCTGTGTTCTCCTGAAAGAGCTGTACCTTAGATTTAAAACATTTTTCCTCCTTTTAAAACTAATTTGGCTTTGAATCAGAGACATGTTCAGATGTTAGATTACTTTAAAATCTCTCTATTACAGAATGCTATTCACAATCACATTCGTTTATTTGAACCCCTTGTCATAAAAGCATTGAAACAATACACAACAACAACGTCGGTACAGCTGCAGAGACAAGTTCTAGACTTGCTTGCTCAACTGGTTCAGCTGCGAGTTAACTACTGTCTTCTGGATTCAGATCAGGTTGGTGCCTCACCACATTTGCAAATTGTCATACAGGGATCTCATCAGCAGGCTCAATGAACACTTGCAGCAGAAATACTTCCAACAGTCCATTCATTGTACTATAGGTGAAAACAAAGACTTAAAGGAGGGTGAGACTCAATTCCAACCCCCCCCCACCCCAGCCACAAATAGCTTCAGACTTCTGGGATGTTTTGCATGTAAATGACTTTCTGAGTTCTGTAACAACTATCTAAGAACTGCTCACGAGATTGACTTTAGGAATAAAAAGATGTGAACAATACAGTCAGTTTTATTAAATAAAACTTCATTTACAAATGGAGATACCTTCTACCATACTGAGAGTATGGACTTCCTTATGGCTGATGATGAGCATCATGGTTGACAACTATTGTTTGATGTTAATGGCAGTGAGGGGAGCTAGTGGCAAACACAGTAGTCTGTGTGGTTGTCCATACCAGCAGTGAATTTGTGACATAAAATTTAAGAGGTTTACTTAGACGTGTTTTATTTACTACAGTATTTTCAGGTTTATAAACTAGTGTGACTTGCAATATTTAACTTTTCTGTAAGTTCATAAAGAGATAATTCTTTTAAATGCATAAGCACTTTGGATTTTACCTTGGTTTAGATTTTTGGCTGATGCTTAACTTCTTGACTGTAATACCTCAAAGACTGTACTCCATAAGTGAAAGATGAAGTTGTAATTAAAAATACACGGACTATAGGTAAAACATGGCATAAGTTCATGCAAGCTGTAATAAGCTGTAACATCAACAGGATTCTCCATCTTCTGTAACTGCAGAGGGAACATTTCATAACGTAGTGCAGATGATTTTCAGTGCCTGTCTATAACTGTCAGAATGGTTTCAAATGGGAATTAATGTCTCTGTTCTGATGCACACTTTATTCTCTCTTTAGGTGTTTATTGGATTTGTGCTAAAGCAGTTTGAATACATTGAAGTAGGACAGTTCAGGTATGAAATTAGCGAAGATCCTTTCAACAGTGAGGGTTTGCAACTGTCTTGTTCTGAAACAAGTAGTGATTAGATTTGCTGGTTATTTCTGCTTTATGAGAAAGGGAGAGTTCCCTTCTGGGCAATGTGCTTGTTTATTCTCTGGCTCCAGTGGTAACCCTTTCAGATGCTTTAGGTTCCATGTGACTGAAGAAGTCAGGAAGTAACATAGAAAATAATAATAATCTGAAACTGTGTTGCTCTGTTTCCCCATTTTGGTATTGTAAATGCATTCCTTTGGGACCCCCTGCCAAAGCTATGCTTCAGAAATCAGCATTTCGTTGTTAGATTCAGTTGCTTAAAGGAGAGCTGCTTCTTCCTATTGTGGATTCAGAGTGAATCCATATGTCCTCTGGTCACCTGGTGCACATTGTGTAGGACCTAATAGATCGTAAGCAAGCCATTGAAATTTTTATTGTCAGTTATTTCTGTTTTTTCTCACACTTGAGTTTTAATGAAGAGAGAAGTTGTTCTTTTGCTCTGTGGATCTTCTACAGAAATAATCTAATATGCATTAGACAGTATATTATAATACTAGTAACTGTAATGGTCAAAGCTTGAAAGAAATCCCTGTGAAAAAAAACCATAGTACAGAACAGGGCACAAAAATTATGGCAATATTATATGAAACCAAAACAACACATTCTTCAAAAAAGCCCTGACTGTAAAAAGATGACTGAACAAAGCTGTGCAATTCAAACTTGACACTTTAATTTTTTGTTTTGTTTTCAGGGAGTCCGAAGCAATTATTCCTAATATCTTCTTTTTCCTGGTGTTGCTGTCTTATGAGCGATATCATTCCAAACAGATAATTGGAATTCCCAAGATCATTCAGCTGTGTGATGGTATCATGGCCAGTGGGAGGAAAGCTGTTACACATGGTAATCCTAAAAAAAAAAAATTATTATTAAAAAAAAAAGGAAGAAAGAAAAAAGGCATCAACAGTTATTAGTAACACTTCAACAGTAAAACCAGTGTTGTCTACTAAACTGTAGAAAACTGTTACCATACTGAGTGTTCCAGAAGACACCAGCTTTTAAATTTTTAAGACATGAAATACTTCTCACTTAATGCCTTCAGGAAGTTTACTATATCATACTGACACTGCTGCCCCACATTTTGCATTATTCATAATTACAACAAAGCTTTTATTTGAAACTTTATTCAGTAATAGATTCACAACTTAGCCATATGTTCAAGGCTTTGATTTTAATTTTTGGTCCATTTCCCTTCTACTTTCAGCCTTTAAGTAGAAGCATCTCTCTCATACTTTCTAGTGATTCTGCTGAGAAGTACTTTATAAAAATACCTTTTTTTAGCTCTGTGAGAATGGGCAAATGTGTCCATAATTTAAATTTTCTACAAGAAGTAAAATAATAGCCATGATTATGCACGATAAATATGGGGTTTGTGGGTTTTTAGGTATGGGTAAAACCTTTAATGAACTAGAGCCCAGTTTACTTTTAGTAACTGAACTGTTAGTTCAAGAAATCACTGCTCAGGAGTGATTCTAAACATGCTAAAACAAATACATCTCATTTCAGCAATACCAGCTCTGCAACCCATTGTTCATGATCTCTTTGTGTTAAGAGGAACGAATAAAGCTGATGCTGGAAAAGAGCTGGAAACCCAGAAGGAGGTTGTAGTGTCAATGCTGCTGAGACTTATCCAGTACCATCAGGTAGGAGAGGAGGATGAAGGGTCCCTCTTTGTGGTCTGTGAAAGGGTAACATTGCTGTGACTGCTATAAGTGCTTCAGGCAACATTAATGGTTTTCTATACAAAACTGGAGTAGCTGGACTCTGTGGTATCTTTCCTTATAGAGAGAGTATGCAAAGATTTTTAAGGATATAGGAAAGGTTCTGCACTACAAATCAGTATTTCAAGTCAAGTAACATATCTGTAGAATCTCATAGTCAAGCCTAGAAAACAAAGCACTAAAAAGCTCCAGTTAGGATCATGATCTTGGCTGTGTTGCAGACAGAATAAACAGAAGGTTGGTGGAAGAGAAGAAACTTAAAAGAATGGGAGTAAAATGGAAAAGGAGACAAGTTTAAAATTAGGAAAGATGCTGCACAGAGATGACTTAGGTATTGCTGTACAATAACAATATCTTGAATAACACTTACTTGAACAAGGTAATGACACTGGTAGTTAGGTATTTGTTATGACTTACTACTTTGACCCAGACCTCACAGGCTTGGAAAACATGTTTCTGCTTTGTAGGAGTATAACAATGACTTTCTTCAATACACTTTGTTTTAAAGAAAAACATAAAGGTAATTTTAAGAGAAGTGACATGATCAACATGGGGTCTTACTGCTTATTCAGGTGCTTAACAAACCTAATGTGCTTTTCTTTCATAATGTGAAAATGCAGTTCTAGTGTATGCTAATGTAAGCACTGTATTTTCTGGAAAAAGTCAGTACATCTTGTCAAAATAATTTGTTAGAACTGCGTGTTCAGATTGGGGTAATTTTGTGTATCCACATTTTCTTTTGAATTTGTAGTTTTATAATCATAAAATGACTAATATAACTATATGAAATGACACTCTGTAGACACATGATGTGAAATAGTGAATAACTTTGTGTTACATAAGGTACTGCAATTGCTGGCAGATCCCCTTCTGACACACTTAACCTATTAAAGACCACCCATCAACTGCTCATCCCACACCATCCCATTTGTAGCTCTTACTCTGCACTGTTCTTCTGGTGCAATACATATGACCCAACCCTGGGCTGTTCTGTTGTTCCCTGGCTGTGGCTGGGATGGTCTGCAGTGGTTTCCCTGGACATTTGAGAGGTTCAAAGAGCTGCAGCCTTCAACTTCTTCCTGTTACAGCTGTAGCTGCCACCCGTGGAGCTCCAGAGTTAAGTCATTCAGCCTGGAATTGCTCCTCTCTCCTCTCTCATGAGAAAACCTTTTGGCAGGAAAGTCACCTGGGAATCTCCCTCTCCCTTATCCGAACTACCTGAATTTCCTTTGCAAGTGCTCTAACTTGTTTTCTGAAATAGATTCTTCTGTCCCCATTCCCAGTGCATATATTAACATTCTTGCTTGCTGTGTCTCTTCTCTGCCTGTCCTTCATAGTGTGGTCTCTATTACCCTCAAAGCCATAACACATTCAGCTACCAGAAGTGCTCCTTGCTTGGTGTGCTCCATTATGTTGTCTCTTAAAATTTTTTTATGAAAGTGATATCTCAGGTGAATGAGCCCCATAAAAATGTCTGTTTTGTTTCCTTGACCAAATTTAAACTTTATTGGAGCTAGAGTCAAGACAAAGGATACATATGGAAAATTGCTCTCTTTCTTCCTCCCCTTTTTGTTGAATAAGTGATGTGGTATTTAGATTTATGATTCTTTTCCCAGTTGTTTGAGTAGTCTTTTGACAAATACAATTTAAAAAGTACAAAGCAAACATTTTTTTTCCTAGTTCATGAAAGTAACTGGAAAATTCTTTAAAAACTACCATCACCACCAAAAACATTGTAACTAAGGACAGGCTTCTAACCTGAAAATGGGTTTTTAAAAATGATGTGTGATTTCTCACATGGATTTTTTTAATCTTTTGTCTTTTTGTAGATGGTTGAAATGAAAGTTTTTCCAGCTATGGTATTACTTGAATGTTTTCTGTTAGTATGGGTGTTTACTCATATTCTTAACTTTTCCTCAGGTGCTAGAAATGTTTATCTTGGTATTGCAACAGTGTCATAAAGAAAATGAAGACAAATGGAAGAGATTGTCCCGGCAAATAGCTGACATCATTCTCCCAATGCTTGCAAAACAACAGGTAGGTTATATGATGGTTTTAAATCTGTAAACACCTATAATAATTGCTGTAATGTATGTATCAATAATGGCTTTGGATATTTGATTTTTATTTTTTCTTATATGAAGACAAATTTTCTTGAAATTGGGGTTGCCATATCTGGAAGAAACAATTACTGCAAGGTAAACTTAAGTCTTTGAAGTGATGAAGTTCATATTTAAATGCATTGCTCTCTATAAATAAACCTGGTAGGATGTGCAGGGAGGAGAAAAGTCTTTAAGTTTTATGACAAGTCAGTCTTCTGGTCTCATTCTCTGATTAAGGCCTATTTCTCCAAATGAAATATATGTGGTATGCACATTGGATTTCATATGACAGATTTTTGTCCATGTTATCAAAGCTCATGTCTAGGAAGGCCTGCAATGAAACTTCAATTGATCTTTCATAGCTTTTGGTTGCTCTGAATTTTGTACAATAAAAACACCTTTATTTACACATAAGTTACTGTAGAACTGTTTAAAACCTGGAGTGTTAATTTTGTGTTGAAGTTATCTTTAGTAGATAATTACAAATTAGTTTTGTGTTTTTCTTTCATAGATGCATATAGACTCTCATGATGCTCTGGGAGTATTGAATACTTTGTTTGAAATTTTGGCTCCTTCATCCCTTCGCCCTGTGGACATGCTTTTAAGGAGTATGTTTGTTACTCCTAAAACAATGGTAAGCTATTGTTTTCAAAGAAGAGAGAATCTGGTTGTCTGTCATGCAGAACAAAGTAGAATGTGTTTCTCTTTAATAATTTGCTGAGTTGTGTTTAAATACCTGCCGCAGAGTTTGGGAACAAATTGGCTAGAACTAATGTGATTTACCAACTGGGAGCACTTGATACATGAACATTCTGCTTATGAATTACTTTCCTTCATTTGTATTTTGAGGATCAGGAATGTAAAGGAAGGTACTGTTATAATAAAATAGAATGCAGTTGATTAGGTAAATCACATTTTTCTTACACAAGTACTAGTACTGTTTTTGTAGCTGAGAGTTTGTTTAACAGTGAATATGAGCTTGACCGTTGCCACAGGAATAGCATTTTGTAAGATCTGAACTCAAAATTTGTTTCTGGTTTGCTCCATTCTCAAAAGGGTCTGATTTTTTACAAGTTAATGAAAATGTTAATTTTTAATACATTTCTATGTTGTGTCATTTAACTTCAAAAGTGTTCAATCTTCTGTATTTCTGTGTTTGTGTTAGGCATCAGTGAGCACTGTCCAGCTGTGGATTTCTGGAATTTTAGCTATCCTTAGAGTTCTGATTTCACAGTCAACAGAAGACATTGTTCTATCCCGTATACAAGAGCTTTCCTTCTCACCATATTTGATTTCATGTCAAGCAATCAACAGACTGAGATGTGGAGAAAATAATGTGTCCACACCAGAGGATCGCACCGAGGCCAAACAGGTGAAATACCCACCTGAAGAGACATTTTCCAGGTACATTGTCTTTTGAATAACTTGGGGAAAGGTAAAGAGTTCTGAGAAAGCACAAATACATTGAGCAATGTTTAACATGTATAAAACTTTTGTCTGATGGGAATCAAGTCTGTTAATTAGTTGATATGGGAGAAGTGTGTTGGAGGAAGGAATATTGAGATGGACAGAGATGGAGAAGTTGAGCAGATTTTAGTAGGACTTTGGACTGTCCTGGTACTTCTTCTCAAGCCAAGTGAAGGACCTAATGGAGCTGTTAAAATGGGTGAATCCTGGACTTACTAAATTCAGGTCCAGAAACTTTACTGCTTTCCTTCTTTTCTGTGTGGGGACTAAATGATGAAACATCTCTTTAAGTGGAAGCCCAGGTTCTGTATTAGAAACTTGGCAGCAGTGGGATTCAAATCTGTTGAGTCAGTCCTGCTCTTCTTTTCCTATTTTTAAGGCCCAGCTTTGTCTAGTTAGCTTCCTATGTTGATGTCCTTGGAGAATGACAAACTTCAGGCAAAAGAAGCGTGGAGAGATGGCAGTAGTAATATGTTGACATAATGTTTGTTATTAATGCATTATGTTTTAATGTGATGGGAAGCATTTGAAATAGCTGTTTGTTTAAGGAAGTAAGAACTTTTTACTCAAGTAGGGAACTTCTGTGGTAGGAATAGAATGCTGTTTCGTTTCATTCTGCTCACTGTGAGGGTGATGGGTGGACAGAAGAGGGTCTTCTGGATACTCACACTGTGACCTTATGTCCAACAGCAGTGATGTAAGTAACAGAGTAATGGTTATGGCCAGGAGCATGGATGGTTTTCCTCAAATGCCCTCTTTTGGTGCTTCTTTTGACACCACACATTGTCCCAGCTGGAGGTTTGATAAAGAAGCTGTGTAGTTGAGTGGGGATAGATGAGGCTGTAAATGGATGAATTACTGTGACTTGCTGAATTACCCCTGCTCAACTGAGCTGTGGTGACTGTCTCTGTTTGTTTTTAGCTCGATTTAGCTCAGTTGCTTTTAACAAATCACTATAAGGACACCACAGCATTCTGAATACTTGCTTTGTAAGTGAGTTGGGCCAGTGTATGAATGCCATTGTGACTGTAGCCAATGAGTAGATAATCTAGATTTAGTGTGTAATTATTGAAGTGCTTGTGATCATACAGCATCCTATTTGTTTTAGGTTAACCTGTTCTGTAGCATTTCATTTAGTATGTTATTTAGGATGAAAGGACAAGAACTTCATATTTGATTTTTCAAACCGAAGTTTCATAGGCTAACCTCATCTTGTTCTGAAAGATTGATAGTTTTCCTATTGACTGTATATGTGTTTCTTTCAAGATTCTTACTACAACTGGTTGGCATTCTACTGGAAGATATTGTTACCAAGCAATTAAAAGTGGACATGAATGAACAGCAACATACTTTCTACTGCCAGGAGCTGGGCACGCTGCTTATGTGCTTAATACATATCTTCAAATCAGGTAATACTTGAAATGTTGCCCATTTTATGGCATGCAGTTGCAGAGTGGTTTTTAAGTTCCAAGACAACTCATAAATGCATTGAACTACTGAGAATGAATATGTAAGTGCTGAAGATGTTATGTCTTACTCCATATAAAGAACTTACCAAACATAATGCTCATGCATGCAGGGCACATTTTGCACATTTCTTTTGTCTTTGTGGAACAAAATGTAAGTAGTGACTCTTCATCTCTCCTTTTAACTGTCTAAAGTTTTTCAGTCTGAAAACTGCAAAGCATTCCAAATTTGTGGCTATATTTCTCATGTTTTCTCTCAGTTTGGAGGTTGGTGGGTATGTCCAGGCTTAAAATACTGAGCTACAGACCACTAGTTCAGACTCATGACAAGGAAGGTTCCTGGGTTTTGTCGTAATTAATCAAAATATATAAAACAAATAAACAACCCCCCCAACAAACCAAACAAAAAACAAACCACCCCAGAAAAACAGGAAAGGTAGTACTGTTCCAGCTATCTGGTCTTGAGCTCCTTTCTTCAGGTTTGGAAAATTTTGCTGTAGGTTTTGGTACCTAAAGTGGCCACCTAAAAAACAGAGACTAGACAGGAATAAGGGGATAAAGGTAGGTATTTATTTGAAGGGCCTTCAAAGGTACATCCTGGGCAGGCCAAAGGCTACACCCAAGATGGGCACTGAGTCACGAATTCTTCACACTTCTGTAAGTTTGGTTCATTTGCATATCAGAGTTAATTATCCAATTAAAACTTCAGTTAATGATGTAATTTCCCCAAGCTCACCCCCCCTTCTAAAGATGTTGGTTTACACATTTTGGGCCTAGGACAATCTGGGTGTCCTTGGAGAGCAAACCTAGAGAGGCTTTGTTATGTCTAACCCGTATAAGAGGGCAGTTGCTAATAGGCTACAAGAAACTTCAGAGTTACGTACTAAGCAATACAGGATTTGAAAATACAAAAGTTAGAACCTAAGGCATCAGTTTCTTCTGCTGAATACCCAGTCTCTAGCCTTTTGGTAATTCCTTAGTCCTTAGCTTGATTCCGTAGTTTTATTTTCTGAATAGTGGTCCTGTCTTCCCTTTCTTGTATTCTTTCTTTGCTATGACTGCCCTTTTTGCCTTCTGATTTTCAACTTGCAGCTGAAATGCAACCTTGGCTTACTGTTAGTTGTCTGCAGTTTAAAAGGTCTTGGCAGAAGTCCCCTGTTCTTCATAGGCTTCCTTGCATATATGGAATAAGGAACTCTGCATTCTGTTGTCGTGGTCTGTAAAATAGGAGTCCTCCAAACTGAGGTCCTTGGTGCAAAGACTTGAGGTGTGTGTGTGAAGAGGCTCAAAATTAATCTTTGTTTCAGGTGTGCTTTAGGGCCCAGAACTCTGGAGATAGAGTGAGAGTTCTCTTCCCACATGTCTGTTACAGTAACAATTTTTATACATTTTTATACAGTTTTATTATATTAAAAATATAATTATAATATATTTTAATTATATATTAATTTATGTTTAGGAGAAATTTTTAAAGCAAATATTATAACAAATAACTTACGCCAGGGTGTTTTGGCATAAAGTGATTAAATGGTGCCAAGGCAGGAGCAATGAAATCAGAAAATAAAGGTGGTGATTGAAATCAGAATAGTGGATTCTTCCACAGTCGGAGATGGGGATAGTTGAAAGGGAAGGCTCAGCTAGTTCTGCTGCTGTGACTGGCTTCCAGGCTGCACTGGGAGTCTTGCCAGGAATTATGTAGAAATTTTCATGCAAAATTAAAATTAAATATTAAAATATTCATGCAGAGCTTTGGAATATGTGGATTGGATGATCTCTAGAAATTAATTTATTGTAAAACTACAAATAACTTCAGATATATTATTACTACTAGTTACCTGTATGGTGTAACAGAGTAAAAGAAAAGTTGTTCCAACACCTGGGCTGTATTTTCATGTCATAACATGTTTATTTAGGTTGAGGAGTAATTGACTGCCTGAATTTGTAATTATTTTCTTTTGTTCAGTTAAAACCTCCATAATTATTTTCTCTAAGTTATGTTCTCCTTACTATGGGTGTAGCTTATAACAATTTGTGTCTGGAAACATAGGCTGTATTCTGTCATTTTTAACCACTATTCTGCTTGGATTTTGTCTTCTCACTCGATGCAGTTTTTTCAAAATGTGAGCATTGCTGACTCCTGTGTTTCCAGCTGTAGGAAGCTACTAGATTATAAGTGAACATTTTCAGTGTACTCCTTTGAAGTTAGAAATAAAAGGCATGGACAAAGTAAAAAGATGAGCATGCAGTGGCTTTTATGGCTATAGGAAGTCACTAGATGGAGTAGTTTCTGCTCCCCATGCAGGGAGCTGGAATCGGGCTAGCACTGGTTTGCTAGTAAGTGGAAGCAGAGATTTGAGACTCAGTTATTTTTCCCATATTTTGCTATTTACATTGTATATTTATCAGTCCTGGGGGCAGCTTAAATTGGTCCACATGGCTGTGGAATTTACAGCTTCATTCTTCTGTATGTCTGGCAAGGAAAGCAAGTAACACTGCAGATTTCCTTCATTATTCTGATTAGCTCTTGGTGTCTGACTCTGAAGAAACCTTTTTTCTCCCTGATCTTATCTTCTCATAGAAACTCAAAAAGTCCTTTAGACAACTTTCCTTGTTTTCCCAACCTTTGTTTTGGCATACAAATACAGAATCAGCAAGTCAGAAAGCAAAATTCTGCCTTTTTGCTGCATGTTCCATATACAGGGTAATGGCAGAAACAATTTTTGCACTTTAGAAATTGGATGAAAGAGGATAAATTTAGCTTCAACTAAATATATTTGGAAAGCCATCCTCTGAATACTTTTAGGTGTTCTTCTTTAACATGCAGGGTAGTAGTTACCTCACGGTTATTAAGTAGAACATCTGTGTTTTTAATTTATAAACAAACGAACTAGTCCTGGGTTTTAACTATAATGAAGGTTTTCATGTATCAGATTAATTAGAATTGTAATGAAACCTATCTAAACATTATTTATTGAGTCTGAGAGCTGGTAATTTCTGTTTTACACACTGCCCTTGGGCAAACTTCAGCACTTGCCTTAAATGTGTAAAACTACTTAGGATTTACCTTTCTTGCAGGAATTCTACCCTGAATAATTTTAAAACTTCAGAATTCAGACTAGAGCTTTGTTACTCTAACACGGTTTTATTGTTTTCAGGGATGTTTAGAAGAATCACCGCTGCAGCCACCAGACTTTTTACAGGAGATGGATCTGATGGTAGTTTCTATACCCTTGAAAGTTTGAGTGACCTTGTTCAGTCCATGATTCCCACTCATCCTTCTTTAGTTCTCCTCTGGTGTCAAATCCTGCTTCTCGTCAATTATACCAACTACAACTGGTGGTCAGAAGTGCATCAAACCCCAAAGTAAGTTTTGGTTTTGTTCCCTAGTAGTAGTAATGTGTTTCATATAATTATATTTGCTAAAATCGTATTAAAACAATTCAGCTGCTTTTTGCCAAGCTTGTCAGCCCATTGAATGGTGCTGCTTGGATTGTGAAATGCAGTTCTGCATTTGCTTTGTGTGTACATATTGTCTGTTCTGATACTGATCTGACTTTCAAACTGAGGAAATGTGTCCTGCCCTCAGCTGTTCCTCAAAAGAACTGCCAGGTAATCTCTCCACTTCTAAGGCAAGAAAGTTTCCTCTGTGTACTACTTTTTATTAAAACTATGGAAATAACTACAGCAAAATATTCAGTGTTTCATGTTTATATTGAGACGTCATATTTCACCTTCTAGAAAATAACCAGCCAGTGGAGATGATGGGCACTGTTGTGTTTGTGACAATACAATCTGATCAATGTAACTATAACTGTAGTTATGGGAGTATCTGTTCTCAGTGGGTCTATTGCTAAATGCTGTCAAAACATGGTGTTAGCCCCATGCTGGTTCATTAGCATTGAGCACTGTAATAACCTCACTTAACACTAGTTGTCTGAAGTTTGGAGATTTGTTCTAAAATGAGTATTCTGTTGGTCTGAAGTTAGTTTATCCCACCTGTCAGGCACTGGAATGATTTGTCCTCAGTGGATAAGGAAGGGACCTCCTGTGAGGGTGGACATCCCTCTGTGTTAACTGTAAAGGGAGGTGAACAAATGACTTGAGAGATGTTTGTGGTGCTTGTGCCGTGAGTGTTGGGGCAGACTCGTCTTGCTCTACAACTGAAGTGCATTAATACTTTCTCAAATGTGAGATTCTTGCTTCAGTTCAACCTTATGAATTGAAAATATATTGTTCTAATTTGTGGAAACATGGGATTACCAGGATTATGAGCAAAGCAGGGCAACTGCTCAGGCATTGGAACAGACATCCCTGGAAGGTGTGTGGATGTGGCACTTCAGCATGTGGCTTAGTGGTGAGCCATGGTGTGGTGCTAGGTTACAAGATGGATTTGATGATCTTACAGGCAACATTGATGATTCTGTGAACTAAAATAGCAGTAATTTTTTTTTTACTTACCAGTATAATCTCTTTTTTTTTCTGGGTTGGGCATCACTTTTAGTCTGACACTAGACTAAGCGCTCAAGAACACTGGTTTGTTTTGAGAAGAAAATACAGTAGTAAGTTCTGTTATCCTACCAGAGATGCAACAGCCCGTGTTTTTCTTTTGAATAACTCATTTAGTTCTTTAGACTGTCTGAAGAAGTAATAAGCAATACTGCAATTGTTTAAAAAATAAAGATCTGATAGAAAGCAAAGTTTCTACTTCAAGGAAGTGTAATGTTTGAATGAAGTTTGTAGGAAAAAAGTATCGTGTAAGGACATTGGTAGGATGCTCCAAGCACTTTGGTTGTTCATGTTTCAGTAGCCATACTAAGAAAATAGTAACAAAATATAATATATTTTTTGCAGGCGACATAGCCTTTCCACTACTAAATTGCTTAGCCCTCATATATCTGGAGACAGTGATGAATCAGATTTGGAATCTAAGCGTGGCATGTGCAATCGTGAGATAGTGAGAAGAGGAGCACTCATTCTCTTTTGTGACTACGTTGTAAGTTTTGAATTATGACTTTTATAACTACAGTTTTGAGTTATTTTATGATGCTGACAGTCATTTATTACTGATCTGTTAACTGAAAAGTGAAGTGTGTTAAGTGAAAAATAAAGACTTGTGAAACTAGTAATTTTATTTTCAGGTAGTGCTTCTGTAAGCTTAGATATGACCTCATTTGGCACTTTTTTCTGTTCTGAACTGAGAGTTCTCTTGGCTTTTAAAGGTTACCTGGTGGGCAATAGAATTACCTTCTAGGTATCACATCTCTTACTTGGGAGGTGCTTGGAGCACTCTATGAAGTTCTAGACTTCCCAACATGAGTAGCAGTGCACAGTGTCCAGGAGACAACTAATTTCTGTCTCTACACCTTAAGAAGAGAGGTTTTACATGAATATTTAAACTTCATTTTGGTTTTCCAGTGAGAGCAATTTCTGTGGCTTTGGCCTTTTGCTGCCTCACTATTAGAGTTTTAGTTCATTAGGAGTTTTTTCAGTACTAGGAGGTATTACACTTGGGTTTGCACCTCAGATCAGTTTTGAGGCAAGCAAACTGCATTCCGTTCAGGTTCAACTGAACAGAAAGCTATGTTTAGGAAGCACTTCCAGTACTAATGGACATTCAGTTACAGGAGTCAGATTAGAGGCAGTCCAAGGTAAAATACTCCAAAACCTCTTTATTGGGAAGGTACAGCCTCTCAGCATTGCCTGATTAACTCTACAGATATTTTCATGTTGCATTCCGCTGCTTGTCGATACTCACATGCATCTAGAAGTTTGACATTAATTATTGACAGATCTCTTTGGATTTGCTTTCCAGAAGTTCTTCATTTTGTGTTAAAGACCAGTAGTAATAAGAGATCTTCAATAAACCTAAATGAAAATCACAACTCTGTGTGCATATTTATTTCAAACATCATTTCATTAAAAGCAGCATCTTTGAATCAACCTTCTCAATTTACTTGTTTCTAACCTGTTTTTCAGTGTTTTTAGAAAAATAAGTTGCACGTTCATGGTAAATACCTTAATTTGCCACAAGATCAAAACATTTGGAAAAGTTGTCATGTAAAAATAATGATGGTGGTATTAAGATATAGATACTCTATGCCATTATTTCAAAGTAGCTACCAGAATTATATATGAGAAGCTTCATGTTGTGTCATGTTTAGTAATTAAAATCTTAACATTGGTGTTACTACAATCAGATTTTAATTTTTCCCCTTTAGTGTCAAAACCTACATGATTCAGAACACCTGACCTGGCTTATTGTGAATCATGTTCAAGACTTGATTAATCTGTCCCATGAGCCTCCAGTACAAGACTTTATCAGTGCTGTTCACAGGAATTCAGCAGCCAGTGGTCTCTTCATCCAGGCCATTCAGTCACGGTGTGAGAATCTTGCAGCTGTAAGTTTAACTTTTTGACTTCTTGTAAAGAATAAAGTCACTTCATTTCAGCATGAGTTTAACTGATAAGTATGCAAAGTTTGACATTTCTGGGTCATTTATCAACTTCCAATTTTATTTTTAAAGTCACTTACTTAAAAATGCAAACAATGAACCTTATATTAGCAACTTCAGTATTAGATGTGATCCAGTCCATCAAATCTATGAAGTCAAGTGGAGATGGTTAAGCTGCTTTTCTTCCTTTATGGGTACTATCCCACATAATCAATATCTGAAGGGTAAATTAAAGCTGTAACTTTCGACTTTGATTTCAGTGCCTTGGTAGTATAAATAGCAAACTACTAACTGCAGAGGAAGGAGTAGGAACCAGTCCATCTTCATAGGCCCTGGCAATATGAAAATGATTTGTGAGCTCATGCCTTCCCCATTGATCTATTCTGAAAGTTGTAGCCATTTGGTGAGGGAAAATCACGGAGAAATTCAGGATATTATTTCTGTTGATTATTTTAGTTTTCAAATTAAAAGTAATGGATGACGTTTTATAGGGATGTAAGGTTGTATGCATCTCTCTTAATCATGGGAAATGTCATTTGCTGGACTTCCTCTAGAGATAATTGTGGGAGATGCCACCTGCACCCTGAGTGGCTTCAGTGCCGTTTCCTGTCTCTTTGCATTGTCTCTGAGCAAATCTAGGGCAGCTTTAAAGTTATGTGAGATTAATCTGGGCTTCAGTAGCAGAGAATCAGGAGAATGAACTAAACTTAATATGTTTTAATGGAAGATGTAGTCACTGTGTGAAATGCTCGGTGATTTTCAGGAAAGACAGTAAAATTAAAATAGCTGGTATTTACAGACTGCTCTAAACCAAGATTTCTTTCATGAGTCAACCTAGTCTGTGTTTTTCCCTTTAGAATATTCGTGCTGAATCGGTGCTCATATTCAAAAAACAATTAAAAAAAATGAAAAAATATTTGTACACCCTTTTAACCCTGAGTTGCTACTGTTGTTTCTAAACATATGCTCAGAAAATCCCCAGTGATTGTCTGGATTTCTGTACTGTTACTTGTCTTGACTATGCACGTATTCCTTCCTTCTTCCAGAAAGAGTTGAAGCTTCTCACTGTGTTCAAAGCTTTTTGCAATTTCACTTAAATCTGTAGCTTTTTTCCCCTTAAAGTTTTCCTCCCTATGTTTTGCTTACTTTTTTAAGAGTAAGTTTTGACAGTTACACATCAAACAATTTAGTGTTCATATTAATTGAATAACCCAGTAACTGATTCACACGGAGATGATTATATTGATCAGGTAGTTGTCTGCTATCGTTTCTTCTAAACGCCTTTCCCTTTAGCTTTAAGATCTTTGTATTCCAAATTGATTGTAATGTTTCGTCTGTTTCTCTGTTTCGTGCTGTTTCAACATCTAGCCCACAACTCTGAAGAAGACCTTGCAGTGCTTGGAGGGAATCCACCTGAGCCAGTCCGGGGCTGTGCTGACCCTGTACGTGGACAAGCTGCTGTGCACTCCCTTCCGAGTGCTGGCTCGCATGGTCGACACCCTGGCCTGCCGCCGCGTGGAGATGCTGCTGGCAGCAACTCTGCAGGTACAGATACATCCCTGCCTGTGAATCACACTGGGTACTGCCAGCAGTGCAGTCAAGAGCAACGTTTTAAAGTACATCCAAATATGATACAGTGATTTCGTTTGACAAATTTTTTATATTTAATATATAAATACGTGAATGTTTACCTTAGTTCACTTTATCTGCCTGTAACTTTGTTAATCCGGTAAAAGTATTTTTGGGGATTTTACATATTTCTGTCCTGTAAAATTCTTGTGATTCTTTCATATAGAACAGCATTGCTCAGTTACCAGTTGAAGAACTGGATAGAATTCAGGAGTACCTTCAAAACAGTGGATTAGCAGCAAGGTAAATAATACCAGCAATACCATTAAAATGTCAAAGTAATACAAATTGTGTTAACTGCTTTCCTACATTTTGGCTTTTTTCTTAGAGGTCAGATAATGGGTCTTTTTTAGAGGTAGACTAGGAGTAAAGCCTCTCATAAGATGCTGGCACGTTCTGGCAAAAGGGGCAGTGTGTTGGCTGTGTTGAATTTGCAGTAAGAACTACTTAAGAACTAAAGCAAGCTCTAGAGGGTTGCATCAAATTCTCTTTCCTGCATCCCACTCAGTATTTAACTTTTGAGAGACAGCAGCTGCAAATTAATTTCTTGACAAAATCTGTGTTACTAAAGCCAACTTTATTTTCCTCAAACTTGCAAAATATTGTCAGTTCAAGCTAAGTGGGCTGGGGGTTTTTTTAGTTTGTTTTTCTTTTCTACCAGACAACGGTGTTAAAAGTTTTAACTGTTTAGTCTCCTGCCTGTTTAAACTGCTGGTATAAAAAGGAGAAAATTACTCATTTTTTGAAAAACTTTTATTTGATGTGGGAAAGATCCTTATTTATGCCTCTTGTCATTGCTGTTTGAGGTTAATACTTGTTGACTGAAATAAGAAATAAGTAGGGGAAAGAACCTAAAACCTGAGATTGCAGTAGATCAATAGTAATGTGCCTACATAGGTGATGTTACATTTAAATTTTTAAAAAACTCAAAAAATTACTTTGTACAAGTTCTTGATAGCAGTAGTGGAATTTAAAAACATCCCAACCAAACAAAACAACCAGTTAAAAAAGAAAAACTTTTGACGCTCACATAAATCCAGAAACTGGAGTTCTTAGTATAGTGAGGAATAATTTTTTAAAAAGAGAAGTATAGTTTTAGTGGATTCTTCAATAATATCTGTTAGAATGTATTTTTTTTGCAATCAAATAATCTGTACACTAACTTTGGTTCTTCTTACTCATTAAAAGATTTGCTGCATAAAGAGAGCTGAACAGCTTGTATTTTATGCTTAAGTATATCACAAATTTTAACACTAAATTAAATTTAAATCTTTATTTGTTGGTGGTACTGAGTTAATTAATTTTGGCCACTGATACCTGGAGAAACTTTGCATCATATGACTGCATATATCCAACAAAAAACTGAAGACCCTACTGCTTTTCTGTGCTGGGATTAGAACTGAGTCACTGGATGTCTTTCTATTTTTACATTATTTACAAAACTAAGAGGGCCCTCTGCTGATGTGTTCTTCTGTTTTCAGACACCAAAGGCTTTACTCGCTCTTGGATAGGTTTCGTCTTATGGTAGCACCAGACACAACGAGTCCTTCACCTCTGGTTACCTCACACCCACTAGATGGAGAAGACCAACCAGCTTTAGAGAATGTAATCCTAGACAAAGTAAGATTATGTTTAGAAAGAGTCACTAAAAGTGCCTTGGCTATAAACAAGCTTTACTCATTACAAAATATTCAAATGCAGCTTATTTTTACTATGCAGTTAATGTTCTCAGGATTGTCAGTGTATCTCAAATATAGATCAGTGATTAATTTCATGTGTGTTGGCTGACTGTTGAATTTGGGATGGATAACTAACACATGCATAGATGTTTTGTTATATTGACAGTGCTGTGAAAAATTTACCAAGTTTGGTTTCTTTGCTCAACTTTATTGGAAAGATTTTGTACGGTTCAATAGAGACAGATAAATAATCTTGTTTTCTTGATGTGATTACTACAGTTACTAGTTTTATTCATTTGCTGAAAGTTTTTGGCTGTCTCTTGGAAATTAAACATTGCTTGTCCAGTCCTCCCTTCTCAGCTTTGAATTACTTTCAGAGAACAATCAAGAATACTGAACTGTTTCTGTCTTTCAATGGACTTTGATGTGTTTATTTCCAAGTGGAGTGGAAGGCTGAAAGCAAGTCTTGGAGCCTTCTGTGTCTTCCTTTTTTCTAGTTTGTCCCATGGCACAGATAATTTCTCCTTTTCATCCCTCCATGTTCTACAGTGATGCACAGTAATAGGAAAAATTATCACAGAATCACAGCATCATTGGGTTGGAAGAGACCTTCAAGATCATCGAGTCCAGCCCATGCCCTAACACCTCAACTAAACCATGGCAGGGAGTGCCACATCCAGTCTTTTTTTAAACACATCCAGGGATTGTGGCTCCATGTAACTGAGAGGGCAAAAATTATTTGATTAGCTGGCAGTTTGGATGAGTCTGAGCAGTCACTGGCTGTGGGGAGATGTTGAGAGCTACCTGGACAGCAGGAGAAAATGCTGTGCCCAGAAACCATTTACCCATAGCTTTATGTCTTCAAATTACCCCAAAATCTCCTTTGTCTCTCACTGTAAATTCTAAACAAAAGTAGCTTTTGTATGCTTCCCCCACAAGTTCTGCATAGAATCATAGAATATCTTAGGTTGGAAGGGACTCATAAGGATCAATGAGTTCAAATCTCTGCTTCTCCAGGGCTACCTAAAAATAAATCCTATGACTAAGAGCATTGTCTAGATGCTCTTTGAACTCAGACGGATTTAGTTGTGTTCTACTTAGTGTCAGCAAATTTATTTGAGTATGAAGAGTTTTCTTCCTTGGTTATAGTATTCTTCTTTTTGTTATTACTGTTATATTTGTGTGACTACTGAGTATCCCATGCTTTTTTTCTAGATAGTCTGCTCAGCTTTATGTTCCTAATACAAGGACCTGCACTATATATTAAGATTAATTTTTCCTCATTTCCTATCCAGACTTTATGGAAATACACAACTTGTCAGTTAACTTCCATTGGTCTAGTTTAAGATGTTCCATTTCCATTTACCAGTTGTTTATTTTGCTTTGCTTTTTAATTTAAGGGGTTTTTTTTGTATTAGTGTAGCTGATAGATGTCTTAGACATTCAATGCCAATGAGCAGTTCTCCCTCTGCCCCCCATATACTGTGTTGTTTTCTGAAAACAAGTATGTAATAAATTTCCTTTTTTGATTATTAAAGGACTGGTATGTGTCACTAGTGAGGTCACAGTGTTACATCAAGTCTGACTCAGCACTGCTAGAAGGAGCAGAGCTGGTAAATAGGATTCCTCAGCCTGACCTGAACTCCTTCATGACCAGCAAGGTAACTTCTTTGTCAGAGGAAGAGGATGTAATCAAGTGTTCCTAGTGGTAGTATTAATAGATTATATTCGTAAGTGTTTACATTCTTAAATGTAAACACTTCAGATTTAGATAATACTCATACTGATAATATATACTGGTAATTATTTAATTCACTTAAAACTGAAATAGTAGGTATTTGTGTAAAACAGTGGATATCTGTATCTAGCAATGTTGCTAGTAGTAACTTTCTAGTAGTACATGTTGAGTAGATAGAGTGGAAGCAAAGGTTTATTTATGTATTGCAATCAGAATAATCCAGTTTTACCATTTTACATAATCTTGTTTTGTCATATAGTCTCTTCCAAGGCCAACTGTTTCCATCAAGGCATCACTATAACCTTTTCCATATGTGTGCTAGTTGACTTGCAGTAAGCCAGTAACCCGCCACAGATTGGTAAATCTGGCATAAAGGACAACTTGTATCTAAGAATGTCTTTTGTTCAAATTCTCACCATGATATTTGCTGCTGGTATGCAGAAATAATAGTGGGGAAGCTGTTCCTATAAAGCTGTTTGATTTGTTAGTTTGAAAACTTATTACTTGAAGATTCCTTGTATATATGTCATCCTTAAACTTTATTCACACGTTGTCCTGAAAATTTGGAATAAGCATATTGATTTTTCTTTCCAGTATGATACTGGTTGGAATTTAAATGTGGAGCTAATGTGGGCTTAACCATATTGTTGCACCACAGTAGAGAAGAGTTGCTAATAATAAATTAGTTAATCAATAAACTGTAAATTTACCACCACATTAGTATGTTAGAATAATACCACCAGATTCTTAGTTTCACTTTAAAAGCAATTTCTTTTTATTTATTATTTGATTTCAGGAATTCAACCTAAGCTTGTTAGCACCTTGTTTAAGCCTTGGCATGAATGAGCTCTCAAGGGACCAGAAGAGCAGTCTCTTTGAAACAGCTCGGAGGGTAACTCTGGATCATGTGTCTTCTGCTGTACAAAGCCTTCCAGCCAACCACCAGGTTTTTCAGCCACTATTGCCAACTGAGCCATCAGCCTACTGGAAAAAACTAAGCGATATCTTTGGTAATAGAAATAATGGTCTTTTAAAGTTTATTCTCTCCTCTGCAAAGATACTTTACAGATGTCTTGTGAATACATGAACTTACTATTTTAAAAAAATCAAGATACCTGGCATAAAAGTGCTTATGAAATAGTTCTGAAAAACATTTATTGAAGGGAAAAAATTTCAAACTGCTAGATTTCATCCAGTCTTATTTTATAGGAGATGAGGTGATGTATCAGTCTATGATGACACTTTGTCGTGCACTGGCTCAGTATTTGTTGTTACTCTCAAAACTACCAGCTGCTCTCCGTGTTCCTCCTGACAAAGAGGATGATATCCTGAAATTCGTAGTGATGTCAGTAGAGGTAAGAAACTGCACCATAATTGAAGATGTGATGAAATGTTGGGAGAGGGAACAGCTCTATCTTAAACTGATCAACACTGAGTAATTTTTGATCGGAGCAATTCTTTTGTCTTAACTGTAGAAATTTCTTCCGTGGTTTTTGTGTTTGACCGGTGCTAGTAAATCAGATTTGGGTTGTGGGACAAGGACAGTTTTATACAAGGAGAGGTTGATTGACTGATGGAATGATGCTGGCATTTGGGAGAATAGGTCCTGCACTGATTTTTGGGACACTTAATAAACAGTATATAAATGTCATAATTTTCTTGTACTTAAAATAAACAGTGTTTTCTCAGGAAAAAATCAATAGTATTTGTTACTAAAACTTAGCATTTTGCTGAGTTAAAAAAAGAGTCACCCTTGGTTAGAAGTTGTTCTGTTGTGAGAATTTGCTATTAATGGGAAACTTCTCTCTTTGTACAGGCACTATCATGGCATTTAGTGCATGACCAGATTCCATTAAGTGTAGATCTTCAAGCTGGTCTGGATTGCTGCTGTCTGACACTACAGCAGCCTAGTCTCTGGAATTTGCTGTCTTCTGCAGCTCATGTGACATATGCTTGCTCCTTAATTAACTGCATTAGATTTATCATAGAAGCAGGTGAGTGCAGTTTGAACAGCTAGGAGAAAAATTTTGTTGATAGATTGCCATCATTGATCAAATGCTGCGTGTCTGGAATATTTCCTTTGAGTCCTTATTAATTATTTGTTTGACAAATTCATTTTTTACTACTTCAATTTCCTGTTTAAAATTTTGCATTTACTTTCCAACTTGGCAAATGCCTTGTATATGTCAAACATTTGACTACCACGTGGTGTTGATTAAAAAAGTGGAACATGAAATACATAATAGCTGTATCTTTCAAATATTTTTCTCCAACTCAGTTGCTGTGGAACCTGGTAATCAACTTCTTAGTCCTGAAAGAAAGAAGAATACTTCAAAACCTTTAAGTGAGGGAGAAGTTGATTCAAATGCACAGAGTAAGTAAACAGTGAATTTTGCATCTGGCCTAAACTTGCACTGAAGAAGTATTTTTAGGTACCCTTTCCATTACTGTTATTTTTAACAATGAAAGTTCATGTGAGACCTTATTTGTATTTGGTAAACGTCTATTAAATGTAGGTTGGCGTATTTTTGACTGGTATAGTTGTTTTTTCTTGAAAGTTATACTTTAGTGCAGACTTTTTGTGAGGGGGATTCTGTTAGCTGTGCAGCATGCTACAGACTGAGCTTTTTAAAGTGTTGTGGAATTTTAAATTTTTAAGATTTCTTTGTATGTGTCCTTATTGTGGTTTTTTGTTGACATACTCTTTTGTTAAGAATTTTTTGTGTTTCTGTCTTTTTAAATTATTTGTCTTTTGAGTGGATTCATAAAAATTAATTTCTTTCTCTCCCAACAAAGAAACAAAACACATTATTGCTGCATGTGAAATGATAGCTGAGATGGTGGAATGCTTACAGACTGTCTTGTCACTGGGACACAAAAGGAACAGCAGCATCCCTGCGTTTCTCACTCCTGTCCTCAAGAACATCATCATCAGTTTAGCAAGGCTGCCTCTAGTGAACAGTTACACCAGAGTACCTCCCTTGGTATGTTTATTATGCTGTGCTTTCAGGACTTTAAAAGTTATTGAAAACTTTGAAAACCAAACAGGGTGCTGCATCTTAAGTTCTACATCAGTAGGACTTCAACCTTAAGCTGGTTTGATCAATCAGTTTGTCATTCTGAACACTGAGTAACAACATGTGCAGGGCCACTTCTCTCTTTCTCAGCACTCTTGTTTTTGAGGGGTTGTCAAAACATCATAGTTTTTTTGGTTGAAACTTTTTTGCCCCCCCCGTGATGTATCAGTGTGCTTTTTCAGGCACCAGTAGTATGTGAACTGTCTTCCTTGAATTCCATTTCAGCACCATTTCTGCACAATCTCTAAACTGAAATATGTGACAGGAACTTACTTGCTTCTATATCTAAACTTGGACCATAAAACTGGATAATTAATTTACAGTGAGAATTATGATGGAAAAAGCCCTAAAATAAGAAATGTGGTGTACATTGTATATAGGTTTTATTAGATGTTCCATCTTCCTTTGAGTATTTTTCTATCTGGAGAACTACTTTATTTACTGGTGTCTTGTTGCCTTTGAATGGTGTCTGTATATTTAGAGCTGTAATATAAATACTGTATCTGGTTTAGGTAATTAAACTTCCATTATACTTCTTTAGGTCTGGAAATTAGGCTGGTCACCAAAGCCTTCAGGTGACTTTGGCACAGTTTTTCCTGAAATCCCAGTAGAATTTCTTCAAGAAAAGGAAATCTTTAAGGAGTTCATCTATCGCATTAATACACTTGGTATGTACAAAATTAAAGTAATACACTTGGCTCTTATTGGGCATTTACCCATGTTTTGAAATTACTGAAAAACTGTATCTGGAACTGTTTGCTTACTTTTGTTGCTTATGTGGAAGACAGATAGTATTTCAGAGCAGATTAGTAATTGTGCTGCAGTAATTCTTACATTTTGTTCAATGACGAGAATAAACTATAGAAATTAAACCAAAAATTATTCCAACTCGGGGAGATTTCAGTGTGCTCTTGCAGAATGACCACTTGTTTTCTGGAACATATGCTTGACAGCATATTTGAGAGTATTTTGCTTCCCCCCCCACTTTTTTATATTAATGCCTAGTATGAAGTCCTGTGATAAGATACCTCTGTGATAAGATCCTTCTGTAACCTATCTTCAGCTCAGACATCAGATGTTTGGGTTGGACTAGAAGATCTTGAAAGGACCCTTCCAACCCAAACCATTCTATGACTGTCTTAGCACAGTGTTTCCAGTTCTCTCCACCTTCATGGAGCTGAAGGAGAGAAGCTGTGGTGTCGTTCTCTGCCATTCCCATCCACACCCAGTAGATCAGGGAATCACAGAATATGCTGAAATGTAAGGGACCCACAAGGATCATCAAGTCCCAGCTCCTGGCCCTGCACGGGACCATCCCCAGGAGTCACACCATGGGCCTGAGAGTATTGTCCAAACACTTACTAGAATCTGTCAGCAGTTCCCTGTGATCTGTGAGCACTTCCCTGGGAAGCCTGTTCCTTACAAAAAACGCCAAAATTAATGGGAAATTGTATGAAACTAAATCTGTGGAGACAATGGGCCTTTTTTAAATGCTGTGCCTTGTTTAACTTTGTGTATTAAGACATAAATGGCTATCTCTGAGTGTTTCCATAGGATGGATCAGCCGTACTCAGTTTGAAGAGACTTGGGCTACTTTGCTTGGTGTGCTCGTAACTCAGCCCATTGTAATGGACCAAGAGGAAAACCAGCAAGAGGTAATTTCATTTTTTAAATGAAATTTTATTTAAACCAAGAAAAGTGTTTCTGTTAATAAAACTGTAAAGCAGAAAAGAAGTGACTAACACTAAGGAATTTTTTCTGTTTTGTATTTCCTTTTTTTCATATCCTGGTGAGTTCAGACACATCCATCTTCTGGCTTAGAGCCTCTGCAAACATATAAATAGTATAGAAAAAATTAATGAAGCTGTTTCAGCTCTTTATTAGTACATCACTCAACACAGTTTTTTTTTTTTTAAGATTCTTGACTAGAAATTAATTGCAGTCAGTGCTTTGTGTGCATTGTTTATGTCACATATATTTCTGGATGGGAGAAGAGAGGTATCAGGCTTATTAATGATAATTTAGTGAAACATGACAAACTGATATTCAGAGCTTTCAGGATTTTTTTTTTTTTAACAATTCAAATTAAAGTGAGTTCATTTTACAGGAAGATACAGAGAGGACCCAAATTAATGTTCTTGCAGTACAAGCCATAACCTCCCTGGTGCTGAGTGCAATGACCATACCTGTTGCAGGCAATCCAGCAGTTAGCTGTTTGGAACAGCAGCCCCGCAACAAAGCTTTAAAAGCTCTGGACACAAGGTATTTCTTTTTACTTGTTTTCAAATACATAAAACTTGTGGTTAATACATAATGACAGTTGCTTAGTCTAGCTGTAGCAAAAATATGGATGGATTGTATTTTCTAAGCAAGAGTATATATGGGTGGATCTGTTTAAATAGAAGTTACATGGATTTAGCATGGTGAACCTGCTGAGTTAAAAGATTATCTGAAAAAGATAACGTCTTAATAAAATCTAGTAAACAGTGTGCAGAATGTATTTTTCAGCATTTTCATTTCCCTGATAATGAAAATAAGCCTAGACACATAACATTGCAGAGTAAGCCAGACAGACTTGCACAAAACTATTAAAGGAAAGATCTGCTTAAATTGATTTCTCTTGGGCTTTCAGGTTTGGGAGGAAGCTAAGTGTTATCAGGGGAATTGTTGAACAGGAAATCCAGGCAATGGTGTCTAAGAGAGATAATATTGCTACTCATCACTTATACCAAGCTTGGGACCCTGTTCCATCACTTTCTCCTGCTACTACAGGTAATTGCTTGTTTGTGGGGGAGAAGGGGAGAGTGAATTTCTTTTACATTTAAAAAGTGGAAAAAATACTGTCAGGAAAATTTGAAATCCAGTTTGCAGGAAATGAAGCTGTTTTCACATGTGCTTTGTTACGCACTTTTTAAAAATTCATCTTGTGTTTCATTACAGGTGCTCTTATCAGCCATGAAAAACTCTTACTGCAGATCAATACTGAACGAGAAATAGGAGATATGGATTACAAACTGGGACAGGTGTGTTGAAAGCTCAACTTTAAACTTGATTTTTATTACATTTCTTCCAGTTCTGAAAAATCAGTTAAGAAGCATTGCATGACATCAAATAGAAACTAAAAGCTCTGAGTGATGCAGAGTAGGTCATAACTGGTTGTCTCCTCAGCCAGAAGACTGTGTGTTGCCTGTCATTTAAGTGGAAAATGTATTTGGCTTCTAAGATTTTTCTAGTCTGACTATGGGGGTGTTAAATGCACTTCTTTGCTATTTGTTTTTCTCTTGTGTGTATGTGTTGCAAGGTCTCTATACATTCCATATGGTTAGGAAATAATATCACTCCATTGAGAGAAGAAGAGTGGGGTGAGGATGAAGAAGATGAGAACGATGTACCTGCTCCTGCCTCACCACCAACCTCTCCTGTAAACACCAGGTATCTTATTTTTTTGTCTCTTCTCTCTTTTGAGTCATAGATAAGGTTTTATTTCTTCATGTTGAATTCAGTAAGCTGGGTTTATAAATTGGGTGCTGGTAAATAACTGTTATTTCAAATCAAGCATTTTAGCAGTGCTTAAGAATAGCCATTTTAACACTTGTTTATTGTTCCTTGCAGGAAACACCGAGCTGGTGTAGATATCCATTCTTGTTCTCAGTTCTTGCTTGAACTGTACAGTCAGTGGATATTACCATCCAACCCTAGCAAGAGAACACCAGTCATTTTGATCAGTGAAGTGGTGCGATCAGTAAGTCTGAATTATTTTTCAGAAGCCTAATTGAGTATATGTTACCAAGTGTTCAGAGCTAAGCAGCATTTGTGAAGCATCTTTTAATATATGGAACACACAGAATTTTCTTGGCAGTGCTGTTCTGTGGGCAGTAGAGAGATATAACTCGAGCAACTACAGCATTGTACTGATTGAAGCTATATAAGCATCTGGATTGCATATTCTGCTGCTACATTACAAATACTTTATTGTTACTTAATGATAGTTGATATTTTACTTGACTGCTTGCTAAAGCAATGTTTGCATATCCTATTCCTTTGTAAGAAAATGAAGATGGAACAATAATGTTTTCGAGAATTAAATTGGTTATTAAGTGTAGAAGCAAAACTAAAGAACATAGGTGTGGAATGTGTCTTGACAGACATTATTCACTATCATAAGAGACTTAAAATGAAATGAACCTTGCAAGAGAAGTATGTGTTGTGTTTTTTGGGATGGTTTAGTACATTGTAAATAGCAATGTTTGTTCATGTCCCAGAGCTACTTACTATAGTGGTTTTGATTTTGTAAATCTTTGGTAAAAAGGATCTCTTGGAGGTCATTATTATCTGAGATGAGTGGTGGAATTAATTCTGGACAACAATAGTTAATTAGTTATTTCAGACCCTTGAGTAAATGTTTATACATTTAATAGATCAGTTGAGGAATCTTTTGCTCACAATTAGAAGGGAGAGTCAATTTTTGGCTGTCTGCTAATGGGATTTTTTTTATATTCAATTTTAATTTCCGTACAGCTTCTGGCAGTGTCAGACTTATTTACAGAAAGGAATCAGTTTGAGATGATGTACACAACACTGACAGAGTTGCGAAAGGTGCATCCATCAGAAGATGAGATTCTTGTACAGTATTTGATACCAGCTACTTGTAAAGCTGCTGCTGTTCTTGGAATGGTAAGAAATTCTCAGAAAGTTTATTGCAAATTCATGAGTGTCTAGGTTAACTCAGCTTCTGTTGCAAAACCTGGTTTACTTGGTAAGGGTCTCTAAGAATATCCTGTAGCTGATCTGCATGGCTGTAAGAAGTAGTAGGATATGTATTCTGGGCTTTCAGAGTTTGCAAACATTATCTCCAATTGCCCTGTATTCAAACAGAAAGGTTGTTTGGTTTGATAGTTTTTGATGTTTCAGCATAATTTAATGTGCTTTTTGATTTGTCTTACTCAGTTCAGTGTTGCCTTTGCCCGGGACTCCTCATTTGTTGCATTTCAGGCCAGGCATGAGGACTTGTGGAACAGCTTTTGCTGGATTTGTATTACTGGTGAATGGCTGTAATCTCATGGGAGGCTGGGACAGTAAATGTGATGAATATATAGTCACAGATAGTCAGGTATCCCTTTTCTTTCCCTCACTCTTCCCTCCACTGCATCATTCTGTCTTGAAATGTGTAGACCAGAGTACTTTCCAGTGAACATTTCAGAGTGGAATTATTTAGGGAAAAAAAATTACAAGTCATTTTGGAAGGAGTTAGCACTTCTAGAAACTCTGAGACTAATATAAAGCTGTATGGGTAACAGTGGTAAAAGAAATTTTGAAAGGCTTTTAGGGTGGGGCTTCCAGTAGCTGTTGTAGCAGCAACTGCGCAAGGGAAGGCTGGGAGGGTGATGGCAAACATACAGAAACAGTTTTTGAGATCAGCTTATTCTGACTAGGCTGTCATTTCCCACTCAGTGAGCTAATAACACTTTCTCACAAGCAAACAGCTGAATATAACAGCTTGGTGGGACTTTAAAAACAAGGAGGTGATTCCATCGAGAGTTGCTTGCTGTTCTGTGCTCAGTTATTGTAGAAAATCCACTTAAAAAAGAGCAGCTAGAGAGCAGACACTGTCAAACTGGCCTGTATCTGAGGTACTTCATGAGTAAAGGAACAAGGTAAAACAAGTAATTTCTTCTAATTACTTAGATGGTAAGGAAAAGACTTTCCAAAACTAAAATTCAGAATAGATTCTGCATACTCCAGTAAGTTGTGGTATTTGATAACAGAGAGTGAAGTATCTGATACCAGCTTGACCTGTGAACACTAAACATACAATTGTAGAATCATTTAGGTTGGAAAAGAACCTTAAGATCATTAAGTCCAACCATTGACCTAACTAAACCATTTCCCTAAGGCTGGAGCCTAAGGAGACTCAGGGGGGACCTTATCACTCTCTACAGCTTCTTGAAAGATTATACCAAAGTGGGGGTCGGTCTCTTCTCCCAGGTGACAAGTGACAGGACAAGAGGAAATGGCTTCAGTTTGTGACAGGGGAGGTTTAGATTGGCTATTAGGAAGAATTTCTTCTCTGAAAGGTTGGTTAAGCATTGGAACAGGCTGCCCAGGGAAGTGGTGGAGTCACCATCTGTGGAGGTGTTCAGGAAACGACTGGACATGGCACTTAGTGCTGTGGTTTAGTTGATGGTGGTGCTCGGTCAAAGGTTGGACTCGATCTTGGAGGTCTTTTCCAACCTTAATGATTCTGTGAAGTACAGGGTTGACAGTCACTGCCCTGGTCCTGCTGGACACACTATTGCTGATCCAGGCCAGGTGCCCTTGGCCTTCTTGGCCACCTGGGCACACCTGGCTCATGTTCAGCCACTCTCAACCAGCACCCCCAGGTCCTTTTCCACCGGGCCCTTTCCAGCCACTCTGCCCCAGCCTGTAGCACTGCAGGGGTTGTTGTGACCCAGGGGCAGGACCCAGCACTTGGCCTTGTTGAACCTCAGACCATTGGCCTTGGCCCATTGATCCAGCCTGTCCAGATCCCTCTGTGGAGCCTTCCTGCCCTCCAGCAGATCAACATTCCTGCCGGAGAGTGCATTTGATTCCCTCATCCAGATCACGGGACTGGTGGAGGGAAAGATGTGTAGGTCTGAGTACCAGTGATCTCAGAGAACACATAAGTGAAATGATGTGCTATGAGTTGAGTAGACAGATAGTAGATGGCAGAGTATAATTGTCTGGTACCAATTTGTTTCAGATGGAAACATCCTTTGTGCTTAGCTGGAAGGCCAGAAAATTTCAATCATTCAAGTCCTATATTCTTAATAGCACGTACTATTTACTGAACTAATCCTTATCTTGTTTGGGTTCTTTTAATTTTAAGTCATGACATAACTTTGTACAAATAAAAGTAGCATCAATTTACTAGGTAATCTGCAACTCATCTCTTATCTGATTGTATTAGTCTTGTGACAATTGATTCAAAGTAGTTTAAGCCAGGCTCTGGTTCATTCCCTATTTTCTACTCTTTAATTTGTTCCAAGTATTTCCGAATGACAGGACTTGCCAGTATTTAAACCAGGGTTGACTTCTAATGAATACTCTTGTTGGATGTATTAGGATAAAGCTGTGGCTGAACCAGTAAGTCGACTGCTGGAATCAACCCTAAGAAGCACCCATATGCCAAGTCGGATTGGAGCTCTGCATGGAATTCTTTATATCCTTGAGTGTGACTTGCTCGACGAGACAGCAAAGCAACTCATTCCAATTATCAGCGAGTATCTGCTCTCCAATTTGAGAGGAGTAGCACAGTAAGACTCTTCCCCCTTTCCCCCTGGCTCCAAACTCTTGCATGTTTATGTGTGAACAAAAGGGCTCTCTGTTGTTGGCGGTTGCCAGTACATTTTACAGCAGGCTGTTGTATCAAGCAGGTTTTGGCATTTTCATTGAAAATATCATCCAATTTTAGGTTTAATTTACAGAGTGAAATGATATTTGAGGGTGAGAAAACTGTTTGATAGTACAGGCTTTTGTGTCTTTGGTAAACTGTGTTACTTAAACCTCATTTTTCTGTCATTTTCATGATAATCAGTGTTCTCTTATGGCATCTTGGTGATAATTTCTGTGATTTTAAAAAGGGCTTATGTTTCACATGCAAAAATACTTTGTGTTTTGAGGAATTGTTTATAGTGTCTCTGTTTGTGACCTAGACACCTTTGAGGTGACCACTAGTGTTTTTGCTCATTTGCAGTTGTGTGAATATCCATAACCAACAGCACATCTTGGTAATGTGTGCAGCTGCTTTCTATTTGATCGAGAATTACCCACTTGATGTAGGGCCTGAATTCTCTGCAGGAATTATACAGGTATGTAGTGATGCCTCCAGTCAGGGGTGGTCATGTAACCTGAGATCGCCACATAGCTGTCTTTAACATTGAACTTGATTACTGAGGTGTAGGTTTGCTTTTGGGTTTAGTTTCATCAGTTTTTGTTCATACCCGATGCCATTCCATACTGTTGTGGCATGGTGCTAGAAGATGACATAAATACACCTTGAAAACAGGTAGTTGGCTTTTTGCTTAATTTCAGATGTGTGGAGTCATGGTGTCTGGAAGTGATGAATCAACACCATCCATTATTTATCACTGTGTCCTGAGAGGATTGGAGCGACTCCTCCTTTCAGAGCAGCTTTCTAGGCTGGACAGTGAGTCGCTGGTTAAACTGAGTGTTGACAGGGTGAATGTGCAGAGCCCCCACAGAGCAATGGCAGCCCTTGGATTAATGCTGACTTGCATGTACACAGGTATTCACTTTTTTATACTTCTGATGTGCTGAGAGACAGGCTTACTAACAGTGCTAATTTTCTTAATTCTTTTTTGTTACCAAGAGTAAAAAAAGTGTATTTTAACATCCACAGTGAACTTGTAACAAATTATTTTGGTTTAGGAAAGGAAAAAATCAGCCCCAGCCGTATCACAGATGCAAATCCTGGTGCTCCCGACAGTGAATCTGTGATTGTAGCTATGGAACGAGTATCTGTCCTTTTTGATAGGTAAGAGGACAAAATGTGTAAATGAGGCTCTGGGAGGGAAATGATTCTGTTTGTCAGTGTGTGGTCACTTTTCTATTTGACAGTTCTTACAGTTAATGAACAATTAACTGTACTCTCTACTTACTATTGCTTAAAAATTACGCTCCTGGTATACACAGTAACACTGATGGAATTGCTGAAGGCAGCACAAACGTACAGGAATGTAAATGAAAACCAGACATGTCCTAACTGATACTGTGTGTTGCACAAACTATAATACTTCATAAATGTATTTCCAGCTCCCTTCAGGTCAAACTCTTAAGTGCTTTTCAGGATGTCTTCTACATAATCAAGGATATAAATCCAGTTTACAGGAAATAATCTTTCAAACCACCCTAAGAGTTTAAAACTTTTTTTCCCCCTTTCCCCCTCACAAGAGTTGCTCTTTCTGAGGCTGTTAAATAATTGCAGTGGAAGGATACAGTAAAACTTCTGTATTCACATGGAACTCATTAATGGAAACATTTCAAAACCCCTGTTTTGATCTGACAATCTCAAGCTGTCTTAAGTGAGTATAGCATGTTAGATTTTGTGTAGTAGTTTGTGGGTAATGGTTTACATTTTTTAAAGTGTTCAGTGGTTTTTCCATAAAACTGGAGGAGGGTTTCGCTTCTGCGCTTGGTGAGAACAGAACTAGAGCAGTCAGTGCTTGAGTGCTTTTGAATATATCACTCTGAAGAGTTAGCAAAACAAATGTGTCTACTACAAGCAAAAAAGAACTTTTGCAGGGAAGAATCACATGATCGTAACTTGATCTTGACACATCAACAGATGCAGCCTTTATTAGAAAGACTTTCCAGTCAGGGTTATTTAAACAAAATTGTCTGGTTGTAGTATTTTTCCCCTCTTTACAGAGCAGTGCAACTTGCTTGTCTTGTTTGATATGTTGGTCATTCTGATCTTGAATGAAAAACGCAAAGACATAATGAATGGAAATTAGTGTTCTGCTTATAAATGGTCTTTGCTCTAATAACTAGGAGGAGTCATCTCCCTGTCCTTTTTTTTGTTCTTGTTTAGTTTTTTCAGCATTACTCTTGGTAAGTCTCATCTCTGATGCAATTCCAGACGTTCAAAAAATGTGACTATTTAAAAAAGAAAAGGAGACAGTGTAAGGGTAAGGACACACCTTGTAGCTTTGATAGACCTCTTTGGGTAGTCTGTTACTAAGATTACATGAAGATTTGGATTCATCAGTGTTGAGAGCTTGACTATTCATAGATGAAAGTAAAATGTTCTTTCCATTGCCAGTTAAATTGGAAAAGAACAAGGTAATTAAATTAAATCATAAAATATTTTATTTTTTATTATTTTCAGGATCAGGAAGGGATTTCCTTTTGAAGCTCGAGTAGTGGCTCGGATTCTTCCACAGTTCCTTGATGATTTCTTCCCCCCACAAGATGTAATGAACAAAGTCATCGGGGAATTTCTGTCCAATCAGCAGCCATACCCACAATTCATGGCAACAGTAGTTTATAAGGTAGTATTGATACATTTATTTTTCTTAAATGTTTCAGAAGATTTCTAAGTATTTGACACCTCAGCTGAAGGGCCATATACCACTTTTGTTAATTAGATCTTAACAAACCAGTCACAGTGGTTGAGCTGTGATACTGTTTTGGCTTCCAGGCAGCATTGAGGGCTAGAATTGCCATGTCACCTGGAAGCCAAAGCTCGCAGCAGGACAGTTCAGTCACTGATAATGAGAAAATAAAGAGAAAATTACTCGTTGTGATCCTGGTGCTCAGATTCTAGGTCTGAGGGAGCAATCACCTTGTGAACCCAACAGTCAAGCCCCTGTGGACTCAGCTGGGCTTCTGGGTTTTTGGCTCTTCAGCACCTACTGGACTTGTGCATCACTGGAGAGAGCATGTGCACAGTACATTTGAGCTATAAAAACAGGGACACCAGACAAGTCTTATATTTCTGTATGATTACTTCAGTTTGGCACATATGTCATGAGTCCAGTTCACTAATTCATTAGACTCAGAGTTGTCTCCAGGAATCCAGTTTGTGACCCTCAGAGCTTTGTAGCTGGAGAGAACCTCTACAAGAGAAACTGAACTCTCTCCCATATCCATCCACCCTGTCTTTATTCCTATGTACAATATTTTGCAGGTATTCCAGACACTGCATAGCACTGGACAGTCCTCGATGGTCCGTGACTGGGTGATGCTCTCTCTCTCTAATTTCACACAAAGAACACCCGTGGCAATGGCAATGTGGAGTCTTTCCTGTTTTTTTGTCAGTGCTTCCACCAGTCAGTGGATTTCAGCAATGTATCCTAAAAAGATTGAATGTGTGCCATTTCTGGGTAATTATAGTGTAAAGCCTTGAAGGATAAGAGTACAAGTGTAGCACACAAAAAAGGCAGTTTTAGTGCAGATAGTGATGGTATATATTGCTTTGTGCTGTTGGTACCTCAGGTTTGTAGGGAAAAAAAGAGAACTTCTAAACAGATTATCATAACAAAGTTATCTAAAACTACTGCTTTAAGATCAGTTCCTTTAGACGATGCAAGATGATTGGGAAAGTCCTTACTTTGAAGGACTTTTTAAAAGCTTCAGCAAGATAGCACTGCTTTAAAAGCTTTGCTCTGTATTCCTTCTGCGAGATAAAATATATTGAAAAAAATGAAAAAAGCCAACAAACTCAAAACCAAGAGAATTATCCTCTACATACAAACTGTATTTTGCAGTTACCACCGTGGCTATGCACTGCAGTAATACTGAGCTTTGGCAATGGAATGGCATTGGCCAAATTAATTGGAACAGACAAAAGATACATATATATAGGTGGTATTAGTGCTGGGTTTATTTAAAAACAAACAAATCTATCAAACAAACAGAAAAATAACTGTTGCATTTTGTGATCAGACAAAAAAGTGGCCATTTGTCGTGTCGGAAACGTCCTAATGACTCGCAATTGCAGCAGTGCTCTTTGGCTCTCAGCAGTTGCTGATTGCATTGTTTGCTCCAATGGATAAAGAAAACTACTGTGAGCTTGGAATTGATTTCTGAGGATGAGAAATTATGTGGTGTTAATGAAGGAATAGGATTTATGTAGTAGCAGTTAATTGCTAGATGACAGTATTTCGCACTTGAACGTTGTTGGTGAACTCAAGAATAAACTGTTTTAATGGAGACCAGTGTTTGAAACTGCTAAACCAAAAGAGGAGCAACGTCTGTCATTTTATGACCTTAACTTATATTTCAGTCTTCCACATATTATCAGTAGAATGGGAAAATCAGAGCAAGTGGATGTTAACATCTTCTGTTTGGTGGCCATAGACTTCTACCGACACCAGATTGACGAAGAATTGGATCGGAGGGCCTTCCAGTCAGTGTTTGAGGTGGTAGCATCTCCAGGAACCCCATACCATCGCCTACTGACTTGTTTGCAAAATGTCCACAGGGTCACAGCATGTTGAACATCCTGATGTGTAGTGGAACTGCATGACTAGTGTTGGAATATGAATTATGGGGAATGCAAGATCAAGAAAATACCTGGGGTTGCATTTGTGATAAATATGGATCTGTCAGTTTTCCCTCCAGCACGCACGGACAAGTGCTCTGCAGCACTGGAAATCACCTGAGAAGTCAAGTGTAGTTGTTGTTGACACCAGGCACCTCTAAGTGGAAAGAAGAATGTCAGTGTTTTTCAAGGGGTGTTGGGGACTAACGTCAGCCACACATCCAAGCTGTAAAATATGAGCTAGTACCACGTGAAGGTAGCTGGTATTCCTCTTCTTCCCAATGTGCAGCTGAAGCCACTGTGGTGCAGCCAGTAAGACACTGACAGACTGTTATTGCAACCTGCAGTCATTAGCCAACTTCATAGTTTTATGTACCTGTATATACTGTTGTGTAGTACAGAATAGAATTTGTTTCCTAATGTCTCTCCCAAAAAAATGAAAAGAGAAAATGGCTTTTATGATTTACACTTCCAGCATGTAATTTCTCTCTCTGGACTTTCTGATATCCAGTGGTGTATGTGTTGGTGATACCAGAGATATAGTGCACATACGTAACCACACATTT
Organism: Edolisoma coerulescens; assembly: GCA_013397115.1. Lineage (NCBI taxonomy): Eukaryota > Metazoa > Chordata > Aves > Passeriformes > Campephagidae > Edolisoma > Edolisoma coerulescens. The sequence goes on from VWZW01001826.1 coordinate 1,897,225, forward strand.
TTCTTTTTTCTTCTCAGGATTTCAAATTTGAGTACAGTATATCAGTGAAAGAAATTTTAACTTAAATATTTCTATATTATGTACAGTATGTAAAACTGTAAGATGTGTGGTGCATGAGCTGTGCTGTAATTGGAGATGAACAAAAGCCATGCTACTGAATGTCTTGACATCTGTATTGTCCTCATTTTTTTTCCTTGTGCTTGAATTCATGTTCCTTTTGGAAATCCATCTTAATGTACAGATGACATCTTGTTTTGCATCTCACTTTTTCTTAAAGTGCTTTAAAACTGGAATATGTTGATTAATTTGTCTTGAGAAACTGTACTAAGGAGGCATTCTTGTGATCCACTTTACTGTAGCTTCTTTTGAACTCCTTTATTTTGAGACATAATGGTAAAAAAGAGGACTAGTCACTCTGGATTAGACTTTAGATACTTATTTGCTCTTACTTGCTGCACAGCATTTTAAGAGACAAAATGGTGCAAGCTCCCCAGTAGTCAACAACCATTTGACCTTTCCTAACTGAGACCATGGAGTCATCTGGACCACTCTCATGTAAACAAATTTATGGTAGCAGTAAAAAATCAGAAGGCTGCTGTGGTCTACTTTGGGACTGGCTGAAGTGTTAGATTACACAACCTCTTTTATTACCTGTTGTATCCATAATGCTTTAGACACAAACACAACACAAATTTCCATGAATTTCAGGACACTACACAGGGCCAGATTTAGCTTTTACTCACCACCCAGGGAATGCCATTGATTCCTAAGCTTTACATGAGCACAGCATTTGTCTTCAGTTGTATTTGTTATAAGTCTTTCATTATAGAGAAATGATACCTTGGTTCTCAGTCAGATCCTACATTTAACCTCTCTTCATTTTCTTATCACACCTTTTGGTGACACTTGGAAAAATGAGATAGTGTTGTCAGGAGGAGCATGTACTGTATGTATTTCTGTATATAATGTATATGTTGAAATTATACACGTGACAACATTTAATGTATACAGATGTGTATATTTGTATTTATTAAACCCATGTATTTAAACTAATTCCAATCTAGACCAAAAATTGTTGCTTCTGCCCGTAAATTGATTACAAAGGAATTGTCCGCTGGTGTCACTTCCTTTTGGAAACTGGTAGAGAACATTGATAGTATGGGCAGTAGAAACAACTGTAGATGTTGCTGTATTTAGCTCTCTACAGGTCTTATTATCTAGAGCAATCATTTCTGTCCTTAGTTGGGTTACTCTTCTTCCTTGGGCCACAGCACTGTGGTGATTTTTAAAAGAAACTGAACAGGATTTCAGAAAAAGGTTTAATAAAATAGATACTGTTTGAAAGTTTTTGAGTTATATTGGAAATTATCTTAATTCTGATAAAAGTCTAATTCCAGGCAGTGAGATATAATGCCCAGTGTTTGCATTAAGGGGTAGTATAGATCACTCTTCCCTTTTGTAATCACCAATAATCGTTTTGTACTGTAAACCCACACACCAGTCAGTTTTTGTATGATATATAGTTTAAGTGAAGATATTTTTGTAAGCTATTTTCCAGAATTTAAAATAGATTTTAATATATTTTTTAAGCATCAGGTTAGTCAAATTCTCACCATATAACAGTGTATGTTGTGTTATGAAACTGTTAAATTCTTCATAATTTCAAGCTCCTCATGATTAACACAGACCAGCTGGGTACTTTACCTTGGGATCACGGGAGCCAGACCCTTTACGAAACTTTCCAAACCAGCTTGGGACTTGCTATAGAATCTTTCCAGCCAGTGAAGAAATACACTGAATTTAGCAGTCAGCACAGCTGGGTGAAAAACATTAGATGTGACAGACTCCCATTCCTTAAATGCCTCTTGCCAGCCTTAGAGCAAGTACTTGCATTACCTGTTTCCAGACAAGCTCTAGAGCTGATGCACTCAGTTCTAACCTCACACAGATTCACTGGTAGTCGTAACTTCATCTGTTTTAACCTCTCTTGGAGATTTGTTGTAGTAATATACCTCCTGTAACGTGTCCTGAGTGTCTAAAGAAGAGCACCTCCTCTTAGGAAATTCTCTGTGACCTGAAGGGTCATAGCATAAGGGTCTTCCTAGTTTGGGAACACACTTCAGTAGTGCTTCAGTTCTGACATTTCACTGCAGCACACTTTCCTGTCTTCTTCCTAGACATTCTTTCCACACCCTCATTTCTTTTGGAGTGAAATCATACTCAAAATCACTCCTGTCTGCTTTTAGTAACATGAGCCATGAGGTGTGCCATAGGGGCAGTAACAGCAGAACAATGGCCACTAAGGGATTCTGATGTTGGATTTAAAGGAAATAAAAATACTGCTTGTCCTTAGAGATTGACTCGATGCAGGCTTTTATTCCTCAGAGTGTTTTTAACTTGCTGTAAACAGAAAGCTAATTCTGAAAATTAGGCTGTTAATTTTTTCATTGAGAACAGGGTAGAAATGTGTTTGGTCTTAAGACATACATTTGGTGTCCTGGCTAAACAAAGCAAGCAGCATCTTTAATTTGCTTTGCAGTGAAAGTGGCTTCTTTGCAGCCTTACAAGATGAGAGGTATGGCATGACTGGGAGCATGCTTGAGACAGATTAATGTTTAAAACTTCATTTACAATTCAGTTGTCAAAGAACCTACTCTACTAAATCTGTAACATGGCCCTCCCCTAAGAACACTGTATGCCAGCCAACTTGTTATAAATAACTTTTGGACCAGCTACCTACTGGCCCATTAAATAAAGTTTGCTTTGTGTTTCATTTCAGCATGCCCCCTCCCTTGCACTGAGTGCAAGAGTGAGGAGTTGCAAACTACAACTTATTGTAAACCAGTTCTTATTTGTGGGATTCAAAGTATTTTCTTTACTATTTATGTTGTTTTCCAGTTGAAATTGAATGAGAGTTTATTTAAATCTTCTCTAAAGTGTATACTCAGATGTCATTTCTTGCCTAAAGCATCTAGTAAATGATTGTGTGTTACTTTTGCTTCGGTAGGAATGCCTTCTTAGCACCAAGACATTGCTTGTTTCGTTACCACCAGCAGCATTCCGAAAGCACTGAGTAATGAGTGAACAGATTTAGGTCTAATGAAGGGGGGAACAAGTGGAACTTTTTGGGTTAAAACTAATTTGTTGATATTTAGTAGATTTGCCTTAAGAGCATTCTGTCTTGCCATTCTCCTTTTTCAATGGCTGTTAACTATATAGCAGATAAGGAGGTTGTGTCAAAAACACTGCAAAGACAGTTCTCCAAGAGCAGCAGACCTGGTTTGTCTTAAGATTTTGTGGAGCTGTCAGGGCTGAGCATTTATGCTTCCTAAATAAAAGAAATTTTAGGGTATAATGAGCAATAAATAATAGCAATAAGCAGTGTAATTAAATTCAGTCATTCAGGATCTTACCCGGTGGTTGAAAGGGATGGGAGAAGATGGGGAACTAATTGAGTACATTCATTGCATAAATCAGACTTTTTCCATGTACAATCCCAACTAAACTTTCTACTAAAGGTAAAAATCAACTGAGTGACAATGGTATGTGCTTTGCTCTTCTAAAGCAATTTTGGTTATAAGGATACAATTGCTGAAGGTTACAAGAGGGCAAAATACTTTGCTAGTTTTTAGGTAGTTTAAGTATTTTAAAGTGAAAACAAGCTGCTGTAAAAACTAGAGTAAGCAATGTAGCAAAATTTTGGGAAAATGAATTATGTTAATTTTACCTAATACTGAGATTTCGGGTGAACTCTTTGTGCATGCTACCTAAGTATCCATTTAAAAATCTTGAGAATCCCACAGTCATACCCAGGAGAGCTTCTACTGTATATCAAAGTTTTTAGCCGTATTCAGGTAACTGGGTATAAATGCTGCAGAGCATTTGTGAAGCATGTGCTGCTTTTTGTCATGTGCATTTTGTGTGAGCTGACCATTCCCATCAGTCCGTGTATACACACCATCAAGTTGGATAAACTTGACAAGGATAAGGTAATGCACCCTGTGGTGGGGGTGTGGTTTGAGGGCAATGATGAGCAAAAGCTTGGAGCCCCAACCTGAAAAGCAATTGTACTCAAGGGAAAAGGAAAGCATATAATTTTAGATGTATGTTTAAGTTTAAAAAAAAAAATGCTGAAAATACTGCACATTGAAACTAAAAGAGAAAATAAAATGCAACTATTACTGTAAGTGATTTTTTCTCTGGTTATTTAAAAAAAAAGGCTTGATGTATTCTTACTAGAGTTTTTTCTCCAGTATCTCTTCTTTTCAGCAACTATCAAAAACTGAGTATTAAGATATGCAAGAATACTTGAACTCTCTGCAAATGTAGCTATGCTGCACAATCACAGTGCTGTTTGCAATTAACCAAGAACTATCACAGTTGAGCTTTTAATTGTATCTAATAGTCATGCTTGCCAAAACTTCTCTGGGATTCTAGATGAGATCAGAAAAGGCAAAATTTAAGTGTACAGCTGTATTTGTGAATGAGAATGTATTTATCTGCAGCAGTCCTGGGGAGGGATAATGTTACACAGGAGAGAAGAAATGGTTTAACTTGCCGAAGCTTGGTTTCCCAGCTGTTGGGCTTGCATCTTGAAAGAAATTCCTGGGTGGTCCTGCTGCTGAACACTGGAGGATCTCTTTCAGTACTCAATGGCTCAGAGACATCTTGTTTTGATTAATTTTGCAGCACTTGGCTGTTCTCTGGAAACTCTGGCATAAGGTTTGAAGTAGTAGCTTAATGTAGAAAGCACGTGCTGGTTTTGTCCTTAGTCAAAATAACTTTTTTTACATCTTGTTTTTCTTTGTCGGCATTGGTGGCGACTGATCAGCCGCGGTGTCACCTTTTAGTGTAGCTGTGGAGCTGAGGGACAGAACTGTCCTGTGGTAAGTGGCTTTGTCTTCAGAGGTGGAGACTTGTTTGAGTAATAAAGTCTTCATCTTTTTGTCACTCAGAGAAGAATACCCATTTAATTTCTGGATATATTATCCCTAAAAGTGAATTGCCAAGCAATGAAGCATTGCACTTAGTAGACTAGAACTTTTTAATTTACTGCAACGTTTCTGCTTTCCCCACTGCCTCTCCTGTCCTGTGTAGGTATTGGGCTTTTTTTCCTAGTTTTTAGGCAGTGCAGCTCTAAGAATATGGCAGCCATCATTTGGGAATTGGCATGGCTCCACCCCAGTTACAAGGCAAAAAGCTTTGATTGCCTGTAGAATTAAACATAATTACACCGTAAGTTTTGCATAACTGTTTGAAGAGATGAAAAGATTTGTAACTTGTAGGTTTGTTAAAAAGTTGGAAGTAGGAACGTGAAAAAGTTTATACATTTTGTATAGAATGTTATCTTCTGAGTGAGCCAAACCTTCTGCTCTTCTATTGCAGCTGCAATTTTGCCTTAATTTTGTTTCTGATCTTTCCCATGGTGTATACATCCAAGTATGGCAGAGCAGTCCTTACCCCAGGTGCTGTTTTCATATCCTCCAAGCTGCAAATGTCATGGGTAGATTTTGATCAAGTGCAACCTGATTGTTTTACCTCATTATTTAAGTTTTGGAGTTCTTTCAGCCAGGCTGCTGTGTTTGGGCTCCAAGCAAAATGCATCCCTGAGGGCTGGGTTTGACCATGCACCAGATGCCCACAGAGCTGTGAGCTGGGTTAAGTCAGACCATTTAAATACAACTTTTCTACCCCCTTCTTCACCTGAGGAAGAGGCACTAAGTGTGTTTTCATCCCTGTCTTGCTGTTAGTGGTTCTAGGGTTGAAGCATCTGTCTTGTCCAATGGAAATGCAAGTGTAAAGCTTGCTAACTTAACTTTTCTTGGTGTGTCTTGTTAATGTTGACATTTCAAATACCATCTTTGGCATTTGATTTAACATCTATGAAAATAACACAATTCATTGTGTAACTTTTATTTTGGGCAAGTTTGGGCAGATACTCTTTTAATTACACTTTGTTCATAGTCATTTTTCTTTGACTTCATAACTGCTTCAAACTACCACTGTTTTAAATGAACACTGGATGCTGCAGAACTGGGAGGTATTTTTAAGTGCTTTCGAGGCTTCTGCTCCTTCCATCTCTTGGTAATGTGGCTTAAGCTCATTCCTTCTCCTCCTGTCTTCTTTCCATATTTCACCTGTCGAATGCTTTAAAATAAAAGTTGTATGTCATCAATAGATTGGTACATGACTAAGAGGATAAGACTGAGTGATCCAAAGTACCTGGTGTTTATGAAGTAATTGGGAGTCCTGAAGAAGTGAATCTTAAGAAGGGGATCAAATCTGCAACTTTTTTGCTACTTAATGTAGCAATCTAAGAATATTGTTCATATATTTATCTTCATCAGTACCAAAATCAAATGCTTTCACAATGACATTTTAATCTGTACTTTTGTTGCTTTACTGCTTTTGTGGTTCTATCTGTGCTCACTGAAGCAGCATATTTATATACTGCAGTTACTTAAATGTGAGCTTGTGGATAATATCTGTCCCCATTGCAGTGTGATCTGATCATACTAAAAAAAATGTGAGAAACACGATCTGGCAGCTGGGAAACTTGCAGGCAGCTCTAACAGTCATAGTGAAAGGACCTGCTGCTTCAGAAAACATTATCTGGGACCAAGTCACATTATCAATGGTAAACAGAGACTTGTATTATGCTGACAGGTTAATTTTCCAACTCTCCCACTGGCTTCTGTAGGGTTTGAGAGTATCCCTGCGTGGGAAGGGTACAGCAAACTTGGTCTGATTTGAATTGAGTTGTCTCAGATGACAGGATTAAGCAAACTTATGTTTCTTAGATCCATAAAAATCCAAACTGCATATTATACTTTTGTAAATAATGATGAATCCAGTGGTGATGATGGAGTGTTGTAAGAAGTCATGTTGAGTTACCATGTTACACTTGAACAGATTGCTGCACCATACGTACTGGTGAAAGTATGAAGTGCTCAGTTTGCTGCAGGGAGACTTAGAGTGCCTAAAGTTCTTTTGTGTTTTTGCTGATGGGTTAAATATCGTCAAAGTAGTTATTAATTATTAACTTAGTGAGGTCTGGCTCTCCTTTGTCTGTGCTGCTTTTGTTCTCAGTTTGACTGCATTAACTTTAGATGACATATAAATGCCAGTCCCAAACTAACAATGATTAAACTGTATTGTTCTGTGTAGCTTAATTACATGAAAAAAAATCAGGATAGGAGATCAAATTTATTATTTTATGTGTACTCAGTCATGTTTCACTGGCTATAAAATCTCATGTAGACAGGATAACTTTAGAAGCTGAGTAGCATAAACTAACCCTGAATTACATATTTTGAAGAGAGTTTCAAAGCCTGTCATGAGATGGGCATTCATTCAAAAGAAAATAATTAAAAGCTGACATTTTAGCAGGGCCCAAAAAGGGTAATGATGAGGGTCTGACATATGTTTTTTCCCTTGTGCTTTTCCGCTCTAGAGCTCCAGGATGTGATGCAGGAAGGAGGGAAGGATAGGATTTATGCAGCAGCCTGGTGTGTGCTATATATGAGTAAGGACCTTTTGTCTGCTGAGGGTCAGTTATGGACAGGGAAAAGCATCCATATTTTTTAAATAAAAATATTCCCAACCACAAGCAGTTGGATGGTTCATTGCTGCCTGTTGCAGGTCGTTACTTTTTCTCTGTGCAGACATATATGCATGTAAATATATGATATATCATCACCTGGATATATCATGTATCAAGATCCAGGCAGTTTGTGGACCTTGAAGAGGTTATCTTCTCCTTGGAGACCAAACAGCTGTGGTGCACCTAAGGACAGAGAAGAATCCATGACACTTTTAAGGACATTGCAGGACAGAGCCAAGATGATTCCGCCTGGGAAAGGGAGGCTTCATATAATGAGGTTGCAAGATGCAGCCCAGGGACAAAGGAATGGTAGGAAACACCATCTTCTCATTCAGTGCCTGTGTCCACTTCACCATATTATGCTTGAAAATGAAGGAACCTTGAAGGTTCCTGTTGTTAAAGGTGTGAGAGCAATTTTTAGGTTGCTCCCAGCTTTTGTGTTTCATTTTGTCTTGCACCATGGGTGTTTACAGAGCAGCAAGGAAAAGAAACGCATTTCCAGTAAGCTGTGATAGTTGAAGGAAGGTTGCAGAACTTGAAACTGCTTTTTAGTAGTGTTCTTTATCCTTAGACTTAGACCGTAACTTGAGTGTTCCTTTATATTTGATTATGAAAAGAATAAATACTTTATTTGCTCTTTGAACTACAATTTTCCCTGTAAATTACTATTCCAGAGTCAGCCAGAACTGTCTTCTTTTTATACAAGTGCCTTTCATCCACTTGAGGAAAGCAAATACGCTTTTTTTTCCTCTCCTGAAAATCAAAAATACTGAAAGTTTTTCTGCTTTTTCTAGTTACAGTTGCATCTCCTAATATTGCTGCATTTTTCTCAAGTGAGAGTCTGATGTTTTGAATTTTCACAGGTAATATTCTCACCTTATTTGGTTTTTTGATCACATTCCAGGAAGTTTCTTCTTTGAAAAGATGCTACTTTTAAGTTACACAGTTTTGATGTACCAACGTTCGTTGCAACATTAAGGCTTATCAGACACTGGTTGGTTTTTGGTTTTGTAAACTGACTTCTTGACATAATGATTTAAAAAGAAAAAAGCTTGACTGGAGATCGTTTATAGAAACTTGCTACGGCACAGCTTATTCTGAAATGTTTAAGTGTTGGGTGATGCTTAGCAGTCCTGCTGTCAGGGAAATCATCAGGAAAACAGTTTTGGTAGAATGAAGATGACTCCTGCCCAAAATGCTTTTTGGGAAAGGGATGGTTTCTTGTTTCTGTGGTTCAATTTGGCCTTGTCCAGTCCTTGAGCTTTTCCATCTCAGCCCCGTGTACACACAGTCCTGCAGTATTTGCTGTGTCTGTGCAGTGCTGTCCCTGTTCTTCCCTCGCTGTGTGCAGCTTGATTAGAGCTGGCTGCTGGCTTGTGTTTCACTTGTTCACAGTGACTGTCAGTCACCTCTGCAGGCTGGCTGTGTCAGCTCAGCAGCTCCAGATAAGTCACCAGTACTATCACTTGTTGGTTCCTTTTATCACTTTCTCTGCCACATCCTCACCAGTGCCAGTTTCATTCAGGAGACACTGTTCTTCCCCAGGATGTTTAACTGGGGTTGATGAGTGAGGCAAGTTTCAGCATTCTTCTAACACTAAAAGCAGCACCTTTTCTCTGTTCACCACTGATTGCTTTGGCAACGGGGTGTTGGTCGAGTTCTTTTACCCTCGCTCTAGGCAGGGCATCCTGCTACAACTGGGCACAGTATTAACCCTGGGTTATTCCCTGAGTGACCACGATCCACTTGGTGCCACAGGCCCACCCTTGGAGCCCAGCAGTTTGCACCTCATCACTGCCCACTTACTGAGCCCACACCTGGTCTGTTTGTGAGGCTGTTTTGGGGGACGGTGCCTCAAGCCTTGCTAAAGTCAAGACAGACGAGCTGCACTTCCCTCCCTTCATCCACTACCTGTCATTCCATCAAACAAAGCTCTCAGCTTAGTCAGGTGTGACTACCCTTTCCCAAATCCATACTGATTACTGCCACTGCCTTCTTGTCCTTAATATGTTTGGAAATGGCTTCCAGAATTACTCGCTCCATCACCTCAGGGATCGACATAAGGCTAAGCCTCTAGTTTCCCAGTCCTCCTCCTGGAGGACAGAAGTGATGCTTGTTTCCAGCCCTCAGGAGCCTCCCCCAATGGCCACAGCCTCTCTGACATCAGCCAGATTCCTCAGCCCCATGGATGCATCCCACCACATCCTGTGGACTTGTGTATGCCCATCTTGTCTAAATGTTCCCTAATTTCATCCTCTTCCATTGAGGGTAAGCCTTCGTGGCTCCAGACCTTCCCATGGGTGGGACTGGGATTCCTGGAATCCTCCACCAAATTTGGTGCTCGTGGACATGGCTTTGGTTTTCATTTTCCTTTCAAAAACATGCTTTTACTATGCTTTTAGTACTTAAAAAGAATGCTGCATCCAGGCTTTTTTCACAGCCCCTCCGTGCAGCCGAGGGCTCCCTGTCCCGCTGCTCCCCACGGCGCCCACCAGCTCGTGCCAGCTGCCTTTGGGGCATGGGGAGGGAGAGCCTGTCAGGGACTATTGGTGGCAGATTAAAACCTGAATTCATGGCCGGGTGCTGAAGTGGCCTCTTCCTGAGGTAAAGGCTTTTGTAGCTTTTCCAGTTAACTTTGAGCACTCCTGCCTTTTCCTCTCACATGGTTTAGCTTTGACTTTCTTCTCCTTATCTGTCACTAGAGAGTAATTGTCCCTTTCATAAGGACCTTGCTTTAACCTTGAACAGCAGTTCCCGTGGCACCTGATGTGCATTATGAACTATATATACTGATGAAAGAGTGAGGTACAGTCCTAATGTCTTCCTTGATGTTTTCTTTTTATATCTGTTTCAAGGAGCCCTTTCAGATGGGACATGAAAGCTCTCCCACTTATTATAAAACTCCTTATGAAATATTTTTGTTTTGAAAATAGATGTATTTAGAATAGTAGTGTAAAAGCATAGTCTTATCAGGCTGAAGCTGCAATATCCAAGCTGTTTCCAGTTGCTCTTATCTGTCCTTTCATCTGGTTCTAAACACGAAATGGGCATTTCATTATTAAATGCATACAGAGCCTTTCATTCTGGGGGATACTCCTGTACATACTTCAGTGGGGATTTTTGCAGAATGTGGTAACTTACAGGTAGACGTTTTTATGACAATACTCTGACAGGGAGTGCTGCAACAGGATTCTGTATTGGAGAGGGAGAACTCTCCTTTCAGGACATGGTTGAGGAGACTCACAGAATCACCGTGTGAGTGAGGTTGGATGGGACCACAGTGGGGCATCTGGTCCAACCGTGCTGAAGCAGGGTCAACCCAGAGCACATGGCACAGGATTGTGTCCAGATGGTTCTTGAATATCTCCAGTGAGGGAAACTCCACACCCTCTCTGGGCAGCCTGTCTCAGTGCTCAGAACAGTAAAGAAGTTCTTCCTCATATTGAGGTGGAACTTCCTGTGCATCAGTTTCTGCCCATTGCCTCATGTTCTACTGCTCAGCACCACTGAGCAGAGCCTGGTCCATCTTCTTGACACCCTCCCTGCAGATATGGACAGACATTGTTGAGGTCCCCTCTCAGTTTGAGGCTGAACAAGCTCAGCTCCCTCAGCCTTTCCTCATAAGGGAGACTCTCCAGACCCTTAACCATTTTTGTCACACCCTGCTGGATCCACTCCAGGAGCTCCAAGTCTCTCTTGTCCTGAGGAGCCCAGAACTGGGCACAGCACTCCAGATATGCCTCACCAGGGCTGAGCAGAGGGGCAGGATCACCTCCCTCCATCGGCTGGCCCTGCTCCTCCTATCACACCCCAGGATCCCATTGGCCCTCTTGGCCACAAGGACACGCTGCTGGCTCATGGACAGCTTGTGTCCACCAGGACCCCCAGGTCGTTATCTGCAGAGCTGCTTTCCAGAAAGGTCAGCCCCAGCCTGTGCTGGTCCATGGGGTTGTTCCTCCCCAGGTTCAGGACCCTGCATTTGCCCTTGTTTAATTTCAGATGGTTCCTCTGCCCATCTCTCCAGCCTATCAAGGTCCCTCTGAAGGGCTGCACAACCCTCTGCAGTATCAGCCACTCCTCACAGCTTTGTGTTGGCAGGGAACTTGCAGAGGAGGCATCTGTTCCTTCATCCAAGTCATTGATGAACAAGTTAAACAACAGGGGGCCCAGTACAGAACCCTGGGGGACACCACTGGTGACCGGTCTCCAACTACATCCTGTGTCACTGATCATGACCCTCTGGGATCTGCCACTCAGCCAGTTCTCAATCCACCTCACTGTCCACTCACCCAGCCCACAATTCCTGAGTTTGCCTACAAGGATGGTGTGAGACACGGTGCCGAAAGCCCTGCTGAAGTCAAGGTAGACAATATCCACTGCTCTCCCCTCAGCCATTCAGGTGGTTGTTCCCTTGTAGAAGGCAGTCAGGTTGGTCAAGCTGCTGATCACCACTTTGTCTTCCATTTGGATATATGGCCTACACTCACAGGAATAAAACTGAGTTGTTGTTCTGGAGCAGGTACCTTTTTGTGCTTGCACCTGGTGGCAGATGTGAGCTGGCTGTGGCAAGTGGATACCACCAGAAATTCAGAATGACTTTGTGAGTGGAGGGCATGGTGAAGGCTCCTAGCCTTTCTGCCTCAGCTGGACTTGTAGGAAAAGAAACGGGTGCAGGAACTGAGCTTTCTTCAGCTTACAAAAGGAAAGCTGCAGAACTGCCAGACGTGCAGAAAAAGGAAAAGCAAGAAAAAGAGTAAATGTGTTGTTAAGGGTAATGAGCAATGCACATTCTCTAGCAGGATTACGATGGGAACAGGAATAGACTTGCCAAGCTAAGGGAAAATCCTATTTTTGAAAAATGAAGGGAAAAAATCCTTTAATGAGTTTTGATAGGAAAATTGACAAGTATTACCAAGAATCAGGAAAAGCAGCAGTTAAATGGCCAAGCTATGCAAGATGTTCACAAATCTTCAAAGATTAACTCAGCAGTGATTAATGGGAATAAAAACTTGAGCAAAAATGCTGAAGAGTACTTGAACTTGTTAGCTCACTAATGTCTGTGATCCTTGCTGATGGTGTTTGTACAAGCATAAACTGGGCAGATG